>CM062818.1:604628340-605156792 GCA_031772625.1 Pinus tabuliformis
ATATGAGTAAGGAGATTCATAGGATGCATGGAAGATGGGACTCCAAAAGACAACAGACCTTGGATTGCCTTTATTGTCAAGTTTCCTCACAGGGAAAGGGAAGTTCTCTGACTGATAATACAACATAAGATGATAAATGAAAGTGGTGTATTTAAAGACTCCTTCATTGTCCAGTCTTAGGAATTGGTCATGAATTTTATTGGCAATATAGGAGGCATAATCATACTTAAAAATAGGGGCTATCCAAGAGTAAAAATTGACAACAACACTAAGGTTACATCATCAACATACTCATCGGAGTTGAATCCCATCATTAAGGATATGATATCAACAATGAGTTTTCCTATGTATGTGAAGAAATTCTGCAGATAGGGAGGTGGGCCTTTAGGCTGATGTTTAGGCTCCATGAAAATATGACAGATGTGAGTCAGTTCTGACTGAGACAATTGGGTAGATTTCTCAAGTAAATATCCCATAGAAAGAGGAGTGAGAGCATGTTTAGGGGAAAATTGCAACATTTCATTAATGGATGTAGCTATTATGGGGAAAAGCACTGTTTGACTTGGGGACATAACAGCTCTGAGGTTAGGGTCATAGTTGGCCTGGCATTGGTGAATCAGATCAGGGAAAATATGGACTGTGAGGAGAAAATACCTGAGAAGGTTGGATTCCCACAGTCCCAGGATGTCTGAGCCATTTAGGTATTGGTTTTTGGCTTGGCAAAAGATTTTCAAGTGGTTTATGTCAATGGACAAGTCCCTTATCTGAAAGTCTTTATTTGCAAGAGGCAGATAGTCTAAGTCTTTGTGAGGGGCATTCATGGGTGCAACAGACAGAGCCACAGGGGTTTCCATTTCTGGTTCTTGTGGATTCAGAAAGGAATATGGGTTTTTGGTGAAAAATGGGCGAATTCACTGATCTGGGAACTTATAATGGCAAAATAAAGATTGAATTTGTAATGAATTTTGCCTTTCTCTGTGGATTTTATACTGTAAAACCAAACTTGTAGGGTTTCGACGAAAATTGGATAAATACCTGTATTTAAGGAATGAACAGAGTAATAACAGGTGCTGACAGTGACTGATAGGTTCTGGCTGCGTTGACTGCAATTTTCTCAGCAAGGTGGCAGTTGGAAAGCTTGGAAGGTTGACCTGGACGTCGTTTGCATGGGAGCACAGGTTGCAGTACATAATAACAGAGAAAACGACACTTTGTTGGTTTTATTTAACAAAGTCAAAGGTGGCGGGAATTTTATTATTTGGGTGGATGACGTAAGTGGGAAAGGAGATTTTATCGCATGCGGAGGGTGGTAAGTGGTATGGTATCTCACCGCTTTTGGAAACGGGCGGGATTCGGCTGGGAGACAACGATTCCATAGACTTTGCGACGCGTGGCGGGGTACTGTGCGGAAACCACTTTGCGATCATGCGCTAACACGCTGTCACAAAATGGCATGTGATATTGTTAATGACCGTTAGATGATGGGGCGACGATCGGACAGCCGACGGGAGGCACGATACGGCGGGGTTTAATATGTGCGGGCCTGACCCAATTAAAAACTATTTAATCATATCGGGAGTCATATGATTGGTTGGGGAGGGCTCTTAATTAATCATGAGGGTTAATTAATCCCTATTAATGGAGCAGGGGGATTAGGCTCTTAATGAATTATAAATTAATTCATTAATCCTTTTTTAAACGTGTTTATGGTTATAACTAACCGGGGCAGGGTATATAACAATTTGGGGTTTTTTATATAGTTAAATAATACGGGAAAGGGTAAAATAGTGCGGGATTTATATAATAGAAAGGTTAATAGTTAATATGACATGAAATGTAAAAAGCGCTAAGTAAAACATTAGAGTTGAATATTTAACTTAGGCTTAAGTGGAAAAAGGGGTTTTTATGTGATATTGTGTATTTTTCCTAAGTAAAATAGGATTTTACTTAGGAAAAGACTTATGAGAGTGAATGAATAATGATTTTAAGTACTTAGGCTTTTTAGATTATTGGGCCGAGGGTCCGATCCCTCCAGAAGTCGGAAAATTCTCTGAGCTCCTTTAATTTTCAAAGACCTTAGTACTTAGGGGAATTAGTAAAATCTTTAGGGAAAATTGAGAAGGGGTGTTAATTATTTGACCTTGTCTTGCTTTGAAATGCATCAAGTGTAATGTCTACCTTGCACTTGTGATGAAAATGAAAATTACCACATTTAGAAACATTATCCATCACATGTAATTCTGCAACATCATCTACCTACCCTACCTACTTTAACCTGACATTTTTTTTCTTATTTGGGTGCACTTGGACTAGAAAACCCTTATCACTTTCTTTTCTTTTACATGCAGATATCTATCTAAGTCTAACCTTATTACATCCAAGGGCCCAGATTAAACTGTTGAGCTCCTTTTATTCACTCTACCTATCTACTTATCTGCCAAGATTAAACAGTTTGGTCAGATCTTTATTTTCTATCTCTAAAACATGAAATTGAAAATATGAACTAGTCAAGCTTAAGTTGTTTGATTGTTCATCAATTGTGGCATAAGTTACAAGTTGCACACAATTTGTTTATTATATAAGAGTAAAAAGTAGTGGCATTTAGACTTGCACACTTTCCTTGGCCTTTCTTTTGGTGAGGTTCATTTTCTTTCACTTTTTTTTTTTACCACTTTATTCTTTTAACCCTTCGATTTTTGTTTTAGGGTATACCCTCTTTACATTTTTGATTTTTTTTTTTTTGATTTTTTGACAATATGGAAAACCTTTGCAACAAGTAAAGGCATGAACATATTACATAGCCCATCAAGTCAATTATGAAATATGACACCTATTGGTATAGAAGCATAACAAACAACACCAACAAGTTTAGTTTTTTAGGGCTTTGGAATAGGTGAGTGGAGAGTTAACTCTCCAAGGCCGCTCAAACTATCAAACATAGGTGTTGAATAATGAGTGAAATCCAGTGTCGTTAGAAAGACTGGGAAAGTTCTGTGACTGGGAGTTAAGCACGAGGGAGAGTGAAGACGAGGAAGAAAGATACCCCCTCTCTTACTTGTTGGATCCTGCCCCAAGACTGTTCTGCCCGGCTTTTGATATGAACTGGTGCCCTTAGTTGCTATTCCTAGGGATCACATAGGTGGTTGTGGAGGGGAATCTCATGGCACCTGAGGCAGACGTTGCATCACATTCATTAGTACTTCTGGAGGGTACCCTTGCGAAGCTTGGGTGCTTGCACCGGTAAAGGCTTTTGTTTGGAGGTCAGTGTAACTGTTTCTGTTACCTTCGCTAGTAGGCCTGGGCTATCATTATCCCAGACTATTTTCGAAAGGTCCTTGATTTCACTTTCTTGTATTTTGGTGTCCAGTCCTCATCACCCAGAGCGGAAATACTTGGAAGTAGCTTAATTGACTATATCTTTTAGGGACTTTTGTTAGAGAGTGATCTTTACTCCTAGTTGGCCTAGCTTTATAAATTTTTTGAGTCTTTAATAAGTTCTCTTAAAAATTAATTAAAAGTGGTTGATCGACCAGTTCGTCGGTCTAGGAGGCTTTGTGGGCTTTCACCTATGAGTGCTGAGCCTTCTTCTAGAAGGCGTAGGAGCATTTCTCTTGGTGATTTTCAATCAGTGGCAGTAGACACAATGGAGATTGATCCTCCGATTGAAGCTATTGATTTACAAAATAGACCTGGTATAAGTAGAGAGTTGGAGAGGAACACTTTAGTCCTTTCTAGAGTCCTCTTCCAGTCAAAAGTCGTTATAGAGGTTGAAGAACTTCCCGAGTCTCCTTTGACTCCTAATTCTTCCTCCCAATCATCTGACCGTTTTATTATACGTCGGGACTCCAACCTACAGGCCTTCGAGCCTTGGTCTATATCGATCTATTCCTTCGATGGCCACTACTGGGAGCATGGTTTCAACCATGAGTGCTACTAGTATGCAAACTCCTTTATCAATACAAGGAGGAGGTACGATTTCCATACCTTCAACCACTCCCAACACTGCAATTTTTTGCTCTACCTCCATTCAATATTTGAGTGGGGGTACCTAATCTTTTGCCTCTGACACTGGTTCTTTCCCCTTTGGAATGCCTACCAGCACAATTCCTTCAGTTTCTTTAAGCTTTCCATCAGCTGCCTCTACATCTATGACTTCCATGGTAAGTGGGTCATCTTCTTTTTAGGGTTTCCCTTCTAGGAGTGGTCATATACCACATTCTAACCCAACTTTAGGATCAATACCTTTTCCCTCCACAGGGAAAAGTTATAATCCTTTCCAAGGATGGACTAACCTAGCTATTAGCGGACTTGGAGCTGGGAATCAGTTCTCTTTTGGCCAATAGGGGAATATGTCGTATTCCTTTGTGAGTTCATTCCAGAGTTTTTCTCCCTATGCTCATGCATGGAACCCTTACCAAGGGCTCTCTACTCCTTTCAACACCTCTCTAGGGGGGAATTTCACTGGATATGGAAATTTTTCGATAAGAGTTGGAAAAACTCTGATTTTTTTCTGGGCCACAAGGTTCTCCTTATGGTTCAGGTTTTTCTATGAATTACTTTAGGAAACCTGGTGCCTTCACAAATCCAGGGTATTCTTTTCAGAACATTGGAAATTCTGCCCAGACCAGGTGGAATCCTCAAGGTCCTCTGCGCTTACCTTTCCTGGCAACGTTAAACTTTCCAGATCTATCCAAATTGACTAATGATCTGATCTGATATAACCTGGCCTGGCCTCCGGTTCCAACCAAACTTCCGTCGGATATACCCAAATTCGAAGGGAAGACTGGTGAAGATCCGGGTGACCATATAACCACTTTCTACTTATGGTGTTCATTGAACTCCCTAATAGATGATTCAATCAGGTTGAGATTATTTCAACGCACCCTAACTAGGAATGCGGCTAAATGGTACATTGAACTCCCAAGGGGCACCTTCACTTTGTTTGGTGATTTGGCTACAATATTTTTAAACCATTTTTAGTTACCCATTCGTTATGATGCTGGAACTAAGCTATTAGCTAGTTTTCACTAGGACCAGGAAACCCACATTTCAGATCATATCCAGGAATGGAGGAGAAGGAAGAGGCTCATTAAAACCGATATTCCGCAATAATTCCTTCTTGAGTGGTTTCTCAAATATTTGCAACCTGATATCCTAAGGATGTATTGCTCTTTGGTTTATTCACCGAAGAACAGACTATTTTTAGAGCCCAACAGCTAGAACTTATATATTCTCAATCTGGGGTTCTTCAAATTTTCTTTTTTTCTGATGCTACTAGATCTAAGGCTGATTTAGCCAAGCCGAAGCCAAGTCCCCATGTTGACGGGCTAGTCAGATCAATTGATAGTAACACATCTAACCTTCTAAATCAATTGCAGCAGTTGTCTTTACAAACTTCTTCTTCTATGCAGGCATCACCATTTGTGCCTATGCCTTCTCAACCTTCATCTATAAATGTCGTTAAAACTTCTAACCCCAAAGGAAACCAACAATCTGATGGGAAGAAGAAAGGATGGGGTAGGAAAAAGAATCAGGATGGGAAGGGTAATGCAAACAAACCTGGCAATGATGCTGGAGGGGGTAAAAAAGAGTCTAAGAAGAAAGTAAAGTTTCCATGCAAGTTATGCAATGGTGACCATTTGACTCATCTTTGCCCTAAGATTCAAGATGCTCAGTGCTTGTTGGTTCAGCAAGGGTCTTCTAGCTCCCAGGATGTGCTAACTAACCCTTTTCCCCAAGGGCAACTTGCTTCGAGAGTCTAGATACTCACCTCACCAGATAGCAACTGGGACAAAAAAATTACATGATAATCTATATTATGAGTTGATTTTTGTAGTGATTACGTGATTCGTATTACTGAATCTCTAGTCTACTCCGTTACATAGCCACTCCTACTTTCAGGCCATTCATCTATACCTTCGATAGATGAGCACAAGGCTACTCCCAAGAACAGCTCCAGTCATAGACCATATAACTAAGCCCATGCTAATGAATGCTAAGCAGCCAGAACTACTCTATTGTAGAATATTTGGCTTAGAGTCCTTGTGCTATGTCGGCATTAGAGGTACTCCAATCGTGCCTAGCACAAAGAAGTGCATTGCTCACTATGATTGAAGCGGTTGATCCAAAAAACTCTCTTGTTCTTACATTTGATATGTCAAACATCAAGAAGAGACTCCCACATCATATGGATTTTCAAATCAAGTCTACATATCGAAAGACCAATATCTTTCGAACTGTAGTTGATGAGGGAGCTTCCACATGTGTAATGTCTATATCATGTTGGAAGGCTATTGGATCGCCTCAGGCTGTTCCTTCACCTACTCTATTAACAACATTTGATGGTCATTCTCATAGACCGCATGGGATTATTCCAACCTTTCCCATCTGTGTTGGGGGTAAGGTTGTAAATATTGAAGTAGAAATAGTTGATGCAAATTTGGATTACAATCTCCTTTTAGGTAGAAATTGGATTTACGAGATGGATGCTATTGTATCATCGTTATTTCACATCCTTTGTTTTCCTCATGAAGGGAGAATTGTAAAGGTTGATCAGATGGATTATTCTCTGGGTGAGTCCAATGCATCTTCTGAATCTACTGTTTCGTTAGTGAACAATCCCAAGCAGCCTATAGAGAATCTAGGAGTTGGAATGTACTCTTCCTTAATGGGTACCTTTGATTTTCCTGCTCCTATTGCTAGAATTAATTATATTTCATCCTCCAAGACACTGTCTCGAAGAGAGTTCTTTAGAACTCATTATTTTTCGGATCATTGGCCCTTACCCTCTTCTACCACCACATTAGATGAGGGGCAGGTAGGTGGAATGGCATTTCCTATGTCTGCAGCTGAAATTACTTATCAGTCTATTGTTAACACTGCAGACTCTGATCCTACTCCTTTTTCACCAGAGGAGTTGGTTGGGGATGTGGCTCCAGCTTGGACTATAGATTTGACTTTTGCTATGGATTGCTTATATATTGTTTTGCCATTTGAAGAAGCTATCTTAGAAGCATTGATAGGTTTTTAAATACCGTGGAATGATTTGCATCATCAGTCATATTTTCTCCCTCGTTTGCGAGAAGTAGAATCAATCCTGTCAAGTTCTTCATCTACTAGTGATGTTAATGCAAGTTTAAATCCTTTGGCCCTAGCACAGTTTTCTGCTGAAAATAACATGCATGTCATTTAAAAAACTGTTCCAATGAACATCTCTAGAAATCCCAACATTACTGAAAATGTCTTCAATGGAGCTGACTGTTCCCCTAAATAAATTCAAACTTATACCGATCTCTTTAAAGAGTTTTGAGATGTGTTCACTTGGTCTTATGAGGAAATGCCTGGGATAGATCCATCTATAGTCCAACATGAGATCAAGACATATGAAAATGAAAAACCTATTCATCAGAAACTTCAACCAGTAAACCCTAGAAAAGCAGCAGTTATCAAAGCTGAGGTTGAAAATTTTCTCAAGGCGGGTTTCATATACCCCATTCCTTTAACTGAGTGGGTCTCGAATCCAGTCCCCGTAGACAAAAAGCAAGGAACGATCCATGTATGCATTGACTTTAGGGACCTGAATAAGGCTTGTCCTAAGGATAATTACCCCATGCCCTTTATTGATTAGATTATTGATGAATGTGTGGGTAATGAAATTTTCTCGTTTATGGATGGATTTTCTAGTTATAATCAAATTACTATTCGTCTAGAAGATCAACATAAGACAACTTTTATTTTCCCTTGGGGTACATTTGCGTATAAAAAGATGCCTTTTGGCCTTAAAAATGTTGGAGCTACTTTTCAGTGGGCCATGTCATATGCTTTTCACGATATCAAACATGTTATCGAAGCTTATTTAGACGATTTAGCTGCTCATTCTCGAAAGAGAATGGATCATCCTAAACATCTTCGATTGATCTTTGAACGATGTCATTTTTATAAAATCCGGTTGAACCTGAATAAGTCTGTTTTCGCTATCACATCCGGTCAGTTGTTGGGATTCATCGTGTCAACTGAAGGGATTCGGGTAGATCCCTTCAAGGTTGAGGCAATACTTCATTTTCCTCGCTCGTCTTCTATTCGTCACCTTCAGACTCTTCAAGGAAAATCCAATTTCTTTAGGATATTTATGGCTAATTACGCTAAGATTACGTAAGGATTTATGAGATTGCTTAAGAAAGGGGTCCCATTTCTATGGGATGATTTCACGCAATGCTCATTTGATGCTTTGAAAAAAGCATTAACCTCTACTCCTTTGTTGAGTCCACCTGATTATAGCAGAGACTTCCTTTTATATCTTGTTGCAGCAGAATCAACTATTGGTATGGTTTTGGTTCAAGAGGATGATTCTTTGTGTGAGCACGTAATATATTATCTAAGTTGAGGCTTAGTAGGTCCTGAACTGCTCTATTCTCCCATCGAGAAATTAGCTTTGGTAGCTGTCCATGTTGTCCAGCGACTTAGACATTATATTCTGCTTCGAAAATTTTTTGTCTTAGCAGCCGTCAACCCATTTTAGTTTGTTCTTAGCAAGCGAGTGATTGGGGGAAAATACAATAGATGGATTTTCATTTTACAAGAATTGAATCTCGAATTCATGTCGGCTAAGTTTGAGAAATCTTTAGTATTTGCAGAGTTGATCTCAGAGTTGCCTTATGAGGAAGAAATCATTTATGAGGAAACTTTTCTTGATGAACGCATTTTTCTTATTTCCTCGCAAAATCCTTGGTATGGAGATATTATTCTATATCTCCAGACTTTGAAGTTTTCGCTCACTTTTTCGAAGGATGAACATAGAAAATAAAAGCTATATTATTATAGGTGACACTTTATATCATCACAGGGTTGATTCAATCCTTAGATGTTGTTTAACCTTGGAAGAAGCTGATTTTGTGCTTAATGATTGCCATAGTGGAGCTTGTGGTGGTCATCTATCTGGGCTTGCAACAACCCAAAAATTATGTGTGCTGGTTACTTTTGGCCTTTGATCTTCAAAGATTGTATTGAAGCGGTCAAGAGATGCCATCCTTGTCAGGTTTATACTATGCACGCACATCCAATTCCACTTTTCCCTGTGATCACCATCGGTCCTTTCACGAAGTGGGGTATTGATTTTACTACTTGTAATCCACCTTCGACAGGAAATCACAAGTATATCATCATAGCTGTAGACTACTTTACTAAGTGGGCCGAGGCTATGCCTACTTTCAATAAATCAGCCTTGTTTCTCTTCAATCAAATTATTTCTTGGTTCGATATTCCTAAAGAGATTGGCATTGACCATGGCAGTCATTTCCAAAATCAAATGATGTCTGAATTGGCTCTTAAGTTGGGTTTCCGGTAGGAGCATTCATTTCTGTATTATCCTCAAGCCAATGGGCAAGTTCAAATCGTGAATAAATCCCTAAAAATCATCCTTCAAAAGATGATTAATAAATCTTGATCCAATTGGCACATTAGGTTATATCCGACACTTTGGGCATACCGAATGTCAGTTAAGACTGCCACTGGTTTTACTCCTTTTCAACTAGTTTATGGGTTGGAATCCATTTTTCTTGTGGAATGTGAAATTCCTTCCCTTAAACTAGATGTTGAGCTTCTTCCTGATACTTCTAGTCTCGAAGAACGTCTCGTTCATTTGGAACATATCGATGAGCAGCGTCGAGATGCAGCCATAATCAATGAAGCTCATAAAAAGCGAGTAAAAATTCAATATGATAAGGTTGTCTGTCCTAGATTTTTCTCTGAAGGTGACCTTGTCTTGGTCTATGACCAAGACAAAGATGCCTTGGGGCAGGCAAGTTTAAATATATGTGGTACGGTCCCTTCATTGTAAAAAAATTTTGTAAAGGGAGCTTATGAGTTGATTGATTTGAGTGAAACAAGTTGGCGGAGCCCAGAAATGGGCTTTATCTCAAAAAGTATTTTGCTTAGGCTTTGGCCTAGCATTTTCTTGGTTGTAAATATTGTATCTTTGTGCATATCTATCTATCGATTTTATAGTGATGTCAATATTTTTGATCTGCTTTGGCAGGTATAGATGGACGATTTGATGTATCTAGGGTTCGTTGATTGTGCTAGTAGACACACCCGGAGCCTTGCTTCCGTGGCTTGGGTGATTTATTATCCATCTGGCTAGTTGTTGGTTTCAAGAGGCGTATGCATTAGTCCCGGTTCAAATAATGTCGTCAAATATACTATTGTTATTAATTTACTATCTGAGGCAATATCTCTTGGGGTTGATTCATTTGTAGTTTATTTGGATTCAAAACTGGTGGTATCTCAATTGAATAACATCTATCATGTGAGAGATCCTTATTTATATCACCAATTTCTGAGAGTGTGTTTATTACAAAGATCATTTGTTTATATCAAATTTGTTCATATTCCACGATCAGAAAATTCATTGGCAGATTCTATAGTTAATCAAGCATTAGATTCGCATATAAATCATTCATCACTTTAAAAAAAAAAAAATAATCGAAGTATCATCTGTATATATATGATCATCATGATAAACCGTCTATACATAGATAGATTTTTGTGTCCAAAATAATATACAAAATCAGGACAAAAATTTCCTACAAAATTAGGGCTCATTCCCATAATCATGTCTAATAAAAAAATCTAGTCATCCATCTATGGGTCCTGCTCAGGGCGAGCAACATGGAAGAAAACGATGGCATTAGCCACCCATCAGAATAGTCGCACCCAATTGCGTGGTACTCCCACCACGTGTCTTTGCATCTCCTCTAGAAGGTCTTCTATAGCCACCATAAGTACCTGGTGATTCAACCTCACCAAGTTTCTCTGGACAACATGGAGGGTCCTCTCAGTCTCTACTGTGGCTCCTTCTGCGTCTCTTCTGCGACGCATGTGTCGAGGTAGACTCTTGGGTCTTACTAGTCCAACATTTGCATTATGATCAATAATTTTGTAAGTATTTTGTCTCAACAAAAAGAATTTTAGTTCATTTATACTTAAAATCCAAAGAATCTTAAAATTCAAAAAAATAAAACATTTGTACCTATGGTGCCCCATGCTGCATCTAGTGGCAACACCAGATCTGGATCTCCTCTGAAGTCCATTCTGGCATAAGGGTAGTCTTCGACCACAATGACTTGTTGTTCCCACCAAAGGAAAAACTCGTCATCAAATGTATTTCTAGGGACCTCACTGCCCCCTAGTCTTTTCATTAAGTCAACCCACCTGCCCATCTATGGATCCCTTGGGTTGCTGATGGTGGATAATACCTTGGGACGAAGCCCAAGTACTCTCTCAAAGAAGAAGGAACACAAGATGGTTTTGTATCCAAAGTTCTTTGTCTGACCCTTCTGGATAGAGGTAAGTTGTTTTTTCATATTGGCTAACAGGGGTGTGCACCAATCGAAGACTGTAGTGAGACAATCCACTACAAGACTCATTGAAACATGAGAGGCCTGATGTAGAGAAGCTTAACCATTTACTTTGGCAATGGTAAAAATAAGGATTCTTAGGGATATAATCCCTACATGTTTGATTGGAATTTGGTTCCAATCTTCTCAGTGTTTCCTAGATAGTAGATGCATACGTAGTCTTCCACACTAAGACTACCTCTTGTTCTTCCTGTTGAGTTGACCCTCTCTCCTCTCCGGGAAAGACCTGTGATGAAATAGATATCCTCTATTTCAATCCTCAAGGGCATCTGATCAATAACAAAAGCATCTTCTTTTGGATCCCAGTAGTGGATTAACATCTCAAGCAACCTAGTATTTGCCTTCATATTCGGCATTTTGAAAAATTTCAATAATTTGCATCCTTGTAAGGCATCTAATGCATTTGGATCTTCCATTACTTCATTATCAATTGCAATATGCTCTATTTCACACCAAGTAATCGACATTCTGCAAAAAAAAAAGTTTTGAATCATTGAAACCGTGTTTCAAATTTTGAATTTGCACACACGCGGGTTCGATATTCACACAGTCACGTATAGGGATTTTATATACGCGGTTCATATGTGTCCAACCCGCGTGTACGCAAATAAAAAAATTTAAACTAAATTCCCACATAAAATTTATGACAAAAACATTTAAAAAGAATTAAAACTTATTAAAAGTTTAGTTAGAAGGTTACCTGGAATAATGGAGGCTGTTTGAATGGATGAATTTGATGGAGTAAGCTTGCTCAGTTTTTTCTCCACAGCTCCTTCACCCAATTGCTCAAAACACGAATGAATAATTGTGAGTCAAAAAGTCCTTATATAAGTTGACATATGAAAATTAATTTTTCTATTTTTTATTTTTCTTTTTTGTGGGCTTTTTGACCTTTTTGGCTTAGAGCGTTGGGATGGGTTGTTTTTACACGATACTTTGGATATTTTTTGAGAGATTGCTTCGGTTCCATGACTGCAGACCCATCATGGAAGGTATCATTTTTTCACTAGAATATAGGTTAGGGATATCATTTTCCGCTGCATTTTGCATACTAGACTCCATACTGTGATATTTTTTCCATAGGGTCGACCCCATCATGTCTTGGCTCTAAAACCATTTTCACTTATCGACTTGTAAAATCATGATATGATGGTAGAGCCAACCTTTACTTGGGAATCTTAGTTAGATCCTCACTAGCATATGTTTCCCATGCAGTTGTATTGCGTAGGCTTAGGAGTCCTCTTTAGTCCCGCCATGACTTGTGCATTGAAGACTCATTCTCTTACTCCTTCACTATTTTTTTGGCTTTATACCCTAGAGGATCCTTTGTGTTGAGTTGTATTATTGTATTGCATGTTGACCATTGGTATCTTTTGGCCTCAAGCCGGCTTCAGTTGGACTCGTGTTTAAGCCACCTTTTGACCATGTCTTTTGCAAAATCAACTTTGCAATCACTTAGCCTCTACAACTTGACACCCTCTTACTCGTGGAAAGAACATTTCGTTTAGTGTCATTGACCAGTTTCATGACCTTGCATTGAGCATAGGAATGTTCCCCTCCCAAGAACTAGTGCATATGTATTTGGACACTCGTTCTTTCCACTGTACTATAAGCATTATTTTATTCCTTTTCAGGCTTTCTAAATATGAAAAAGACAAAAAAAATTACATATTCCAAAAAGAGAGGGAATGGGACATTATTTCCATAATTGATGGCAGCTAGAGACAGTCATGTCGCCCTTGAACATAGCACTAAAAATAAGTCTTTCCTCCATTGGGATGGGCTTTAGTTTGACTTAGGAGAGCCTTAACCTTATTATTGAGTCAGTACTCCTCCAATTGGTTATCTCTTCCAATCATATGGAGAGTTTGTTTATGCCTCTTGCATGACAAAATTATACAAAGTTATCATATGCTGCCATGTAGTCACATTTCAGTCGTGCTCTTGTTCAAGGGAAGTAAACCTGAGTCGGCCTTTTTGTGGTGTCTCTTGACCTATTTTCAGTCGTCCATCCCTCGTTGTCAGAGTCATGTTCATTATCACATCAGCTATTTGGTCCTTTGCTCGTGCTGGTTTGAGAAGGTCTCCACTGACTTCTTGTTGGTGGGTCTTGCTCTTATCGACTACGACAAATTTCTCTAAGAGTGGATCTAGAGCTACACCCTGACCCTATTTTCATTATTGATAGGTCACCTTGTGCTCAGAATCGATCAGTGTCATGGGTCTTTGACTGAGTGTTTTCCTTATGTTCGATGTTAGCTTTCATTATCATACATTGGGATTCGTGTAGTACCTTGGTTTTTTTTTACCCTATTGGTGAATTCCTCGCATCTGTGTCAGCTTTCATTATTGGTTGGTTAAGAGGGTTTATGTCGTGCGCTAGCCACATTTTGTGTACACTAGAAATGTGCTTCGGTTGGGTTACTACATCTTTCTTCATCTGATTCCTTCCACATTATTGGCCTACAGGCTACACTTGCGTTGGATTAATGAAGGATGCCTTAATGCCTTCCTTCCAGCGGATCTTTTCCCATTGACTTCAAATCATTGTTCTGGGATCAAGGTCTAGAGTCCATTTGGAAGTACCTTAGGGTTTGCAGTCATTAGTGGCAGACTCCTTCACTATCGACAGTGGGAAAATAGTATTGTCTCCTTATTGATAGATTCTTCCAAGTGTTCGACTTCAACTCATTTATTCGCATTTGTTATATTGTACTAGGTACCTTGGCTCTCATGATCATTATCGGTGAGTAGTCTCGTGTTTGTTAACAGTATACATCAATGATCAATAATCAAATGATTTCTCACATGGTCGACTTCAGATCATTTATTCCCATTGTGTAGAAATGTACCACGACAGTCGGTGAAGACCTCGGGTTTGCATCAACATTCCTTGGTTAACTTGACAGTTCCTCCTGTTTCTACTAGTTGACACCATCCACCTTATATGTTGCAGTTCATTACAGTGACATCCTATATGTTGGAACCTGAGTTACGTGTAGTACCATTTGTTCCACCATTTTACTTGGTACTTTTTGGATCAGCTTTATGACTTCAGTGATCAACTTTCTACTTCAGCATCATTGATCAGTTCTTTATATGTGATATTGAGACATGTACTTCTATGGATATGATCGGATGATCCACTATGTATTTTCAGTCCTTTTATACTTGTATACATATTGGATCTGCTTTTTTATTTGATATGCGGACATGCTTTATTATCTCTGAGCATGGGTATGCCCACCTCAAACATCAGCTTTATTTTTTATCTCTTTCACTGGCTTGGCAGGTTGAATTCTGGTGAACTCCTCTCAGGTCTTGGTAGGGTTCCTTCTATACACTTAATACATTTCGGCCACCATGTACCCCTTCTGACCTCATATATTAGGGCGCATCTGTTATAGCACAATTTACCACTCTTAGTAGATTTGATGCTCTGGTTATGGCCTAGGGCAACCCTTCCTTTATAGACATGGTCCAAATTCTAAAAAACAATGTTTCCCATGTGCTATTTTTCCCTGTATAAAAAGCGTGTACACGCAGGTTAGTCTATACCCAACCCACGCATATCTGTTAAAACACTAAAAAATATATAATCTCCCTAATTTTGGGTGGAGTTTACGGGTTTTACCAGTTACTCACCTACTATAGCCTGTGGTCCAACTATTTCCCAACTAAAAAAACTAATTTGGAGAAATATAAATAAACCTCCATGGGAAGGCCTAAAGGGAGAGAGATGAGATATTGATATTACAATTGATTACATCCCTGATCAAGTCTGAAGAAATCCCTATACATCCTGCACTCCCAAGTTATTGGAAACCTTTGTTTCCTTCTTTGAGGTCTCCATCATCTTTGTATGACATCCTGGTGTACCTTTACGGAGGAGGACTTCTGAGGCCTAGGCAGGACGGATCCAAACAACGGTTCTGCTTGGAGTTGGAGGAAGACTCAGGTTGTAGTTTTCCACATTTCATTTAGCTTACATAAATAAAGAAATGTTGTTCTGTTCCTGATATTTATTGTGTTTATGCATTAATCTATGTGCTGATTTACATATGAAATCTTATGTTAATGCTCATTTGCTCACATGCTTATATAATTTAACACCTATATCATGAACATGCTTTCTATTACTACTGTTGTATATGCTTTGCTTGGATAAGTTACAGGTTCTAAAGGCATCGGAAGGAGTAGAGGGTTTGGACCCTGCGGGATCGACCTCGAACGTAGGACCTCCAGGTAATACCTCTTCTTCCTACTTCAGTAGTTTAAGCATTTAGATTGCTTGTCTGCATGTTTCTTTATGTTGTATGCCCTCTGCTCTGTTGGGGTTTTCAACCCAAGACCCTAGGGTGTTTCCACCCGCAACAGGCATCCATCCTAAGGTAAATGGAAGAAGATTGAGGCTACTCATTCAAAAAAAAAGTCGATCTACTCATTTGAAAATTAAGATATATAAAAAGCAGTGTTACATCAAACAAAGGATCCCCACTCACCATATACCTACATGCTGCTAGAATAGTGAGTGAGGGTGTGGGCTGGTGTTGTGAGGCTTCCCTTTTTATTGTTTCTTTCCCTTATTTCTTGCATCTGATATTTGTGAGCCATGAATATTTTCAGCATGCAAGACTCTTCCCAAAAGAATTTGAGGGGGCGAAGCACAAGGTATGTAGGTTAAGGGTTAGTGAAGGTATCATCTTTATTTCCTATTCGATTTCCACTCTCCACTATTCTCGGGTATTGATGATGTGATGGTTGTGCAGGAGTTTGGTGAATTCCCTTAGGCCATTGATCTATTTAAAAGTGACATTTTCCGTTGTATTCACATATTGAAGCAATAAAATAACGTTCATTTACTAGTATTAATTTCCACATTTCATTTCTTCTTCACAACATTTTCTTTCATTTACCTTGGCTTCCTTATTAAAATTTTACTGTGTAGGTGTTCTGTAAATAAAATTTTGTTATATAAATATTTTCTTTTACTTTTCTTTAAATTTAAGTTTTATGGTTCTGTTGCTTTTAATCTTTCTTTAAGTTTTAGTTGTTTTAATCTCAACTTTCTTTTCTTTTAGTTTTAATTTTGTTAATTCATATGAATTTTTACTTCATTTTACTTGTTTTCTTTTTGTTTTGTTTATTATTAAATAAAAGGAAATAAAAATCATATAATTTCTAAAAGACAAAAAAAAAATATAATACAAAAATAAAAAAACAATCATTAGCACTCATTGATGTCTCACAATCTTATGTAGTAGATTGTTCGCATATAAAGTCAAGGTTGGATTTGGTTGTAACATATCTTACTATTTAATAGTTGTCTCATCAATATTCATGAAATTTTCACGTTTATTCACTTTATAATATTTCTTATTTATTAAATAGACACATTTACTACAAGTTAAATACATAATTAAAGAGTTAATTGCACAAGTTAGGTACTTGGTTCAATGGCAAAGTCATTAGCTATACAATTTGGAGGTTATTTCTTTCAAACCTGATTCAGATTTATGAAGGAATGAAATGAAATACAGATGTGAAAAAAAACATAGAGATACAACAAAAACACAACTTCAACTCATTAATAATAAATTAATACTGAAAATCGTTACATGCAAAATGGAAATAAACTAGCTCAGGCGATGATAGCTTATCTCTAAGAAGGGATGTGGTTGATAGCTTATCTTTGAGAAGAGATGTGGTTGCTAAATGCCTTCTGATCTATGTTACAATGAGCCTTGGAGGCATTTCTATCATTAAGAAAAAAATGGGAAACCCTAAACATCCAAAAACCTAACCCTAGGAGATGAAGTGTCAAAAGCTTGTGGGCCTCGTTGGGGTTAGTTGAAACGTCAACTTCCTGGGGTCATAAATTTGGCATATGATATCCATATGGCTATCATAATATCTCATTTCAAAGAAATCCAAGAGGAGGCCAAAATTTTCAAACTCTTTTTCCCCAAAAAAAATCATTTAGGCCCTCAAAATGGCTCTGAAAGTTTAGGACCTGAAAAAACTGCCAAAAAAAGTAAGGTGTACTACAATTAAGGAAAGTAAAAGAGACAACGGTGGGAGTTGAAGTGGAATAGAAAGGTGGCCACCAATATCCACCTGGATCACTCCTCGACCCTTAGGAAACAATGATCCCCATTGTGTTAAGTGCCTCCATGAGATGGGGAAAATTTTGTTGAAATTGGTCCATTGTGAGTCACTTGCTTTGGTGTAGGAGTTGGCCAGCTTTGACAAGCTGATAGAGTTGGATATTATATTGGAAAGTGGTCTCGATCTATGTCTCCATATTTTGATTAGTTGTGGCATATTCCATGCAGTATGGGTTGAGCTTTGTTGGTGTTAGTTGTTCTACAATGTATGATGTGTCCAACAATGGTGTAAAGTATGGTCGAAGGTGGTTCACATTAAACACTGGATGAAAGCCAAGGAATAGGGGAATGTTGAGCTCGAAAGCTTTTTCTACCATAGACTTGGTGATGGTGTAAGGACCATATTAGAGTGTTTATATCTTCTAATGGGCTTTGACAAGGTGTTCTTTCTGCAAATGCAATCAAACTTTTTTTCCCACCTAAAACTTATGTGGCACTCAACGTTGATCACGCTGCTACTTGTACCTGGAATTGGACTTCTCCAAGATGTCGTGAACTTGCTGGTGGATGTGTTGGATGCGTTCAATAAACCTAGTTTCTTTATTAGTCTTGGACTATACACGTGTGAATTATGTCTATGTAGTCACCTTAGGCATGACAACATCAATTAGACACAAGAGTTGAAATCCCATACCCACTTGAACAGGAATGTGACTAGTCGAGCTATGGAGAGATTTTTTATACTTGTGTTGCACATAGGGAAGGATCTCATCCCAGGGTTTTGGATGCTTGGAGTTATACATGTGGATTATGTGCACTATCATCCTGTTGATGACCTTTGTTTGGCCATCATTCTAGGGATGGAATGTAGTCAACTTAGTGAGCTTCATGTCCAATAGTGTCCATAGGCTCGACCAAAATGTGATTAGGAACATGATAACCCGATCTGATATAATGGTATGTGGGATCCCAAAATGTACATGTACTCATACAAAGAAGAGTTTGGCAGTGTCCTCTATTGTGATACTCTTCTTGCAGGCCATCAATATAGCCATCTTAGAAAATATTTCCATGACCACAAATACAAAATCATTACCATGCTTGGTAGAAGGGAGTCCAGATAGATGGTCCATGGAGATGGATTCCTAAGGTTGGTTGGGAGTAACCAAAGGAGTGTACATGCCTTGCATCATGATGTTTGGCTTGGCGATGGCACAGGAAGTGTAGGATTTGATATATTTTCCAACATCTTGTCGTAGTTTTGGCCAATAAAAATACTTTTGAAGTATGACCACAATTTTCTCCACACCAAAGTGTCATGTGACCTGACCGTAGTGCGCCTCCCAAATCATCTTGGCACGCTTTCTTGAAGGAACACAATGGTGTCTAAGGTAGCATAATAATGCATCTTAGAGGTGGAAATCGAGAATTTGTTTGCCATCCACTAGCATCTGGTATGTGGTGGAGAACTCATGATCATTTTTGCACAGTTGCGGCCAGCCAAAGGTCTCGTGGCCACAAGAGTTGAGAACAAAAGTTAGTGTTGAAACAGGAGGATGGCTAAGGCAATCTGCAACATGATTGGTGTTTCCATTTTTGTATTTAATATTAAATTGGAATTATTGCAGATATGTAGACCACTTCTATTGGCGATCATTCTACAATTTCCCTTGTGTCTGTATAAACTGAAGAGATCGGTGATCTGTTTGGATGATCGTCTCCTTCCGCAAAATGTAATGCTTCCATTATCAGAAATCCTGCATGATAAAATACTTCTCTTTATCATAAGTGGGGTATTTCCGAATTGTATCTAAAAGTGTCTCACTATGATAGGCCATCATATTCTCGTGTTGGGTGAGGAATACACCAATAACATAGTCAGAGGGGTTGTTGTAGGTCTGGTAATGTGAGTACAAGTGCAGAGAAAAGGTGGTGCTTCAACTCAACGAACACCTTCTGTTGGGACTCAGACTAGGAAAATATTTCTTTTTCTTTGCCTTGGTAATCTGACTCAAAGGCCAAGTGATATGGGAGAATCCCATCATGAACCTCCGATAAAAATTGGCCCCAAAAAGTTGTGAAGCTTTGTGAGAGTGGTTAGGGTTGGCCAATTTCGAATGACTTGGATCTTAGTCGACTCTAAATGCACGCATTTATTATCTATGATGTAACCTAGATATTAGACCGGGTTTATGCCAAAGGTGCATTTCTCCAATTTGACACACAGTTTGTGTTGTCGTAGGTTTTGAAGGACCTGTCGAATGTGTTGCAAGTGCTCTTCCCAAACCTTGTTGAAGATGAGGATGTTATCTAGATAAACAACCACAAACGATTTGGTGAAGGTCCGCAAGATGTCATCCATCAACCTCATGTTGGTAATATTGGCATTGATGGCATTAACCACATTGGTTATAATTCATGCTGAATGTTGAATGTTGAATTGGTGATAATTTATGCTTGAATGAAAAACGCTGAAAGTGATGTGAAGTGAAAAGGCTAAAACATGGATAAATATGTCGACTGGATTGGAAAATGGTTCTTGACATAGCTGGTTGGAAAATGTATGCTTTTATCAATCATTAACAGGTAACTGGTACAAATATGGAAAATGCAATCAATTCAAACTAAGAAGTTTCAGTATTTGTATTATACAGTCATTGTTGCTGGCCCATTTTATTGCAGCTTTATTTTATGTTACAAAATTTTGATTTTCAGCATTGAAAATGAAGAGGCAGATTGTGAGCAGTCTTTGAAGACCAAGAGACAGCTTCTCATTTCATATTCCTGCAGAGAATACAAACAACTATGAATCCATGCTTATAAAACATACATTGTTGAATGGAAAAAGAACTTTTTGGAAGTAAATTAGTATGCATAAGAAAGTTGATGAGAAACAGTAGAAGAGGCACAAAGTGGAAAAGGAGAAGCAGTGCAACAATAGACTAGACAATAGAATTATATATGAGGTAACCAACATTTGTGACTTGATGTTGTGATTGAGAGATTTTTGTCCCTACTTATGTTGTAGCTTGATAAAGAACATGTTGTAGCCTATTGAGGTAGGAGCCTCCTGTGGGTTGTATCCTACAGAAAACTTGTGGGAGTTGGAGCTTCCTTTGAGGTAGGAGCCTCTTGTAGGTTGGAGCCTACAAAAATATGATGTAATAAGGAGTAGCAACTTGTCTTCACATCACTTTCAGCCTAAAATTTATGGTTTTCTCCCTTCGGGGTTTCCACTTATATCTGGTGTCTTCATGTGTTGGTTCTTGAATGTTGTGTGAATGTTCTTGAATTATTGATAAATAAATCTGAAAGTTTCTCTCTCTAACACCTGCAAAAGGAATTCAATAATAATAGAGCACATACATAAACCATTATTTGCATAAGAAGAAAATTAAGTTGAGCAAAGGTAAAGAATTTAAATTACTGATTCACCCCCCCTCTTAGTAATTTCCAATCATAAATATCAATTGGTATCAGAGCCAAGTTCCTTCAGTAGCAGTCTCACAACTGGAAGGAGGTCCCGATTCAGTAAAATGGCTAGTCAAGAAGGATGTTCAACAAATAAATTCCCTCTATTTACTGGTACAAACTATGCCTTCTGGAAAGTGAGAATGTAGACATATTTAATGTCTCTAGGAGTAAAAGTTTGGATTGTTGTGATGATAGAGTATGAAGAACCAAAGGAAACAACTAGTGACAAAGATTCCAAACTAAATTTTATAGCTAATGCAAAAGCTATGAATGCACTTCTTAGTGGTCTATGTGAGTCTGAATTTATCAAAGTAATGCATTGTGAGACAACCGAAGATATCTGGGTTAAATTATAAAATATTCATGAAGGAGATAAAAAGATAAAGATGGTCAAATTACAAGTGTATAGAACACAGTTTGAGACCTTAAAAATGAATGAAGATGAAGATATAGCTAAATTATTTTTAAGAGTTGATGAAGTCATAAATATCATGATGGGTCTAGGAGAAACAATCAAAGAAAGTGTAATAGTTCAGAAAATATTGAGGTCATTACCTTCTAAATTCAATCCTAAGGTTTCAGCTATAGAAGAGACAACAAAATTTGAGACTTTGAACATGGATCAAATACTTGGCTCTTTAACAACATATGAGATGAGAATTCCAAAAGGGAAGGCAGTCACTAGAGAAGTAGGTTTCAAGGCGGACAAGTCCATAGAAGAAAAGGAATGTTCATGCTCAGGTTTTGATGAAGAAGAAGAAAAATTTGTCAGAAGGTTGAAGAAAGGCATAGGTAAGTACAAAGGAAAACTTCCATTTAAGTGTTTTAATTGTGGAAGAGTGGGGAATTATGCTTCAAAATGTCCTTATAAGAAAGAAGAAAATCAGCCTAAAGGGAAAGAGAAGAACAAGTCTAATAAAATGCAGAAAGAGAGAAAATTTAAAAGAAAAAATTTATATGCTCAAGAAGATAGTAGTGTATCTGAAAGTTCCAATGAATCCTCTAGTGAAGATGGAACCAGTGAATTCATGTTGATGGCCTTGGAAGAACTTGAAAATGATTTCCAGGAATATGAAGAAGAAGAGGAAGGTGAGGTAGACCTTGAGGGGGAGTTGATCAGTGCCCTAGATGAAATAGAAAGGCTTAAACTAAAGAATAGAAAGAAAAAAGAGATCCTATTGAAATATGTAAAAGAAGAATCAAATTCAGAAGACATTATCAAGTTGAAAGTTGAACTTGAAGAAGCAAAGAAGGTGGAAGACATTTTGATGCAACAAATAAAAGAGAAAAGCCAAGAGTGTGAAAGATTGGAAGAAGAGGTGGTAAGTTTGAAGAAGAAGCTAGAGAAGGATCAAATTGAACTAAACATGAATATCCAGTAGATAAGTGGGTCTAAAACACTAGATGTGATATTAAATTCTCAGAGGCCTCCACTCATTAAGATTGGGTTAGGCTATGAAGGATAATCTAGTAATTCCAAGGCAGAGGATAAAATGACAATCACTTTTGTAAAAGATGCTAGGCGAAAGGATGATAATTCACATCAATTTGAGAGCAAAAATTTGAGCAACAATTCAACATCAAATGAAAAGTTGCAAAGAAACATTGCCAGAAAAGTACAGAAGGCAAAAGGAATGGACAATCACACAACAATCTATCAGAAACCACACTTCTTCAGGAGACAAGATTATCAAATGTCAAGATGGTTATATTCTCAAACAACATCCACTACCAGGTACAAATATTTTTTTTATGGATATTGTTACTGCTGTAAAAATTTTGGACATAAAGCCATAAATTGTAAAGCTTATGTCACAAGAATTGATTTGGGAAATTCTAAGAGAAGAAATAATGGATTCATAAACATTAAAACAAACATGAATCTAGAAAAAAATGCATTTGCTCCTCTCCTTGATATCACTGAATGTTTCTATTGTCACAACTTTGGGAACAATTCATATGAATGTTAGCTTAAAGGCAATAGATTAAAATCTTAGAATTTTTATAAAATAAATGGATGCATGCAATGGAGAAAGAACGTAGAAGAAAAGAAACCTAATAAGTGTGACCTAGTTCTGTATGCACAAGATCAAAACAATAAATGGTACGTGGATAGTGGATAGTGGTTTCTCTAGACATATGACAAGAGATAAAAGCAATTTTATTTCTCTGGATGAAAATAAAATTGGAAATGTCACATTCGACAATGATGAAGCGAGAAGAATTATAGGAAAGGGTACAGTGAGTCTGAACAACGGAAGAGGAAATACGCGATATGTATTGTTTGTAGATGGTCTAAAATGCAATTTGTTGTGTTTAAGTCAGATGTGTGACAAAGGTTGTGATGTTCTCTTTAGAGCTCAAGACTGTTAAATTTGGTCAAAATCTATAGGGAAGATTCTAGCTAAATGAGTACGAATTAAGAATAATGTATATATCTTGAAGGAAGATAGTGAATAATGCTACATTAAAAAACAAGATGATTCCTGGATATGGCATAGGAGATTGGGGAATCTCAATTTTGATCACATCATTAGACTCGGTAAGAAGAAAGCAGTTGGATATCTACCAACATTAAAGAAGCCTCAAAACACTATTTGTAAATCATGTCAAATGGGTAAACAAAAACGAACATCATTCAAAGTTAAAGACAAACTATCAAGTAGTAAGCCTTTGCAGTTAGTTCATATGGATTTGTGTGGGCCTTGCAGAACAAAAGCACCAGGAGGAGAACAATATTTCGTGTTAGTAATAGATGACTATTCAAGATTAACTTGAGTGGAATTTCTCATAAATAAGTCAGAAAAATTTGAGAAGTTCAAAATATTCAAGGCATTGGCAGAAAATCAAACAGGGTGCAAGATAAAGTGCATAAGGTCAGATAGAGGAGGTGAATTTACCTCAGATGAGTTTTCAAACCTATGTAATGAATTTGGCATAAAACGACAGTATATTATTGCAAACACAGCTCAACAGAATGGAGTTGCAGAGATACAAAACATATATGTTCAGAAAATGGCCAGAGCCATGATGCAAGAAAAAAACATTCCTCAAACCTATTGGGTAGAAGCGGTGCATACAACAATACACATTCTCAATAAGGCACATCTCAGACCAAATTGTGATAAGACACCTTATGAGTTGTGGCACGGGAAACCAACATCAATCAAGCATTTTAAAGTATTTGGGAGTAAATGTTATATAAAAAATAATGATGAAAAGCTAGGAAAGTTTGATGCTCAATCAGATGAAGGAATATTTTTGAGATATTCATAAAAAAGTAAGGGATACAGATGTTATAACAAAAGAATGCATAAGATTGTGCAATGAATAGATGTAAAGTTTGACAAAGAGTTACCTAATAAGAACAAGAGCACATGTTTTATCAATCCTCCAGATCATTATCATCATGACAGTAAATAAAATGAAGTATAAGATGAAGAATTAGAAGATACAAAGACTCATTCAAAAGGACCCTCAAGACACACTCAAAAGAATCATCCTGAAAATCAAATTATTGGAGATAAAAGTGAAGGAGTACAAACAAGGAGGAAACTAGCAGAAAAATATAAGCAAGTTCATATAGCTATGTTGTCACAGATAGAGCCAAAGAACTTTGATGAGGCAAGTAAATACAAAAGTTGGATAGATTCTATGAATGAGGAGTTAGACCAAATTGAGAAGAACGAGACTTGGGAACTAACACCAAGACCTGTTGGAAAGAATGTCATTGGCACAAAATGGGTATTCAAAAATAAGATGAATGAACAAGGTCAAGTTGTTAGAAACAAAGCCAGACTAGTGTGTAAGGGTTACTCACAAGTGGAAGGTATTGATTATGAAGAGAATTTTGCACCAATTGCAAGACTAGAGGCCATTGAGATGTTTTTTTCCTTTGTGTGCTACAATGATTTCAAGGTATACCAAATGGATGTGAAGTCTGCTTTCCTAAATGGTGATCTTGAGGAAGAAGTCTATATGGAATAACCTGAAGGTTTTTCATTATCAGATAAGCCTAACTATGTCTGCAGGTTAAAGAAAGCATTGTATGGTCTTAAACAAGCACCATAAGTGTGGTACTCTAGACTGGACAAGTACCTTCAAAAATAGGGTTTCAAGAGAGGAGGAGTTGATAGTAATCTGTACATAAAGGCTGATGGAGATGAACTACTGATTGTATTTGTGTATGTGGATGATATTATGTTTGGCAACAATAAATATCATCTAGTAGAATGGTTTGCTGAAGAAATGAAGATCGAATTCGAAATGTCAATGATTGGAGAACTTACCTTCTACCTAGGGCTCCAAATCCTACAAAATCTTGGAGGCATATTCATTTCTCAAGAGAAATACCTAAGAGATATGCTGAAAAGGTTCCAAATGGAATATTGTAAACTTGTCTCAACCCCCATGACTACTGGATGTAAGCTATGTGAAAATGATCAATCGCCTAATGTGAATCAAAATCTTTACATATCTATGATAGGAAGTCTGCTATACCTAATAGCTTCTAGACCAGATATAATGTTGCCAGTCGGATTAGTAGCAAGATATCGATCAACACCCAAACAAAGTCCTTTGTTAGCAACAAAGAGAATATTCAAATACTTGAAAGGAACTACATGCTATGGTATATGCTATCCAAAAGGGATGAACTTTACATTGATAACATACACAGATGCGGATTGGGCCAACTATGTGGATGAAAGAAAAAGTACAAGTTGTGGTGCATTCTACCTAGGAGAGTCTTTGGTGGCATGGTTAAGCAAGAAACAAACATCAGTTTCTCTATCTACAACAGAAGCTGAATACATAGCAGTTGTAGCTTGTTGCACACAAGTGTTGTGTATGAAACAAACACTTCAGGATATGAAGGTAAATTTTAGTGAGCCTATCTCTATCAAATGTGACAATACAAGTGCAATAAGAATTTCGAAAAATCTTGTGGTTCATTCAAAGACTAAACATATCCCTATAAGTACCACTTTATCATAGAACTAGTGGCTGAGAAAACATTGAAGATGGAGTACATATCCACAAAAGAACAGATTCTAGATATATTTATAAAGCCTCTTTCTAGAGAAGAATTTGAGTATCTGAGAAACAAGCTAGGGATAGTCCCTGCAAGTGCTTCTCACTGATGTAACTTCAAAAGGAGAATCTAAAACATTACAAAGTAAATGAAATTGAGTGAATGATCTAAGGGGGAGATTTTTTGGAGATGGCAGGAGGAAAGAAGAGGAACAAGAAACCTACGATTATGCCGTGAATTTGAAGCAGTTAAGAAGCAACAAGAACAAAGGCATCATCAAATTGTGAGAACAAGCCACTTTCTTTATGAGCTAGAAACATCAATCAAGTTCACCATTCAAAAGCCCATTCTTTAATGATTTTTTTTTTATGTGCACATGCATATATCTTATACATAAACATGGAAATAAATATTTTCAAGCATACATGGTCCTGCTAAGACATTTGCATATCCATTCAAAGCATGTTGGAAGAAAATCCTAACCTATTGTATGATTACATCATCAAAATTTTCTCAAAATTATTCATCTTCTGATAAATCTAAATGTTTATATGGAATGCATCAATGTACATTATGATGATCCCTGTATTTAACTTCCATTTGATCTATGAAAACCTAAGATCCATCCAAATATATACATGGAAGAAAAATCAAAGGTATTACCATCAAATGGAGGAGCACATTCTATTCTATTCTAATATATGTATGCAAGTATAAGCAAAGAGGCTACTTTGGAAATAAAATTTCTCTTAAATTCAAAGGACAAGTAATAAGCTACAATGCTACATTCAAAATTAACACATCTTTAAAAATGTATGCTTTCATCAAGCCTAGAGGAGCAAATCTTATTCATCTTTATATCAAAATTCCAAGAAGTCTTCATCATGATGAATAATGAGATCGACATTTGAATCACAATATTTGGAAGTTTCATATGAAAAAATCTAGCTCAACAAAAAATCATGTACAATTTGTTGCAAATGATCATTTCATGCATAGATCCTTCTATGATTTCAAAAGTAAGCTATTCGAGAAAATTATGAAGATGGGTCTACAATATGATAAAGCCATCATGTGATTAAGATACATCGCAATAATTTAATGCATTGCTAGGATATTGCTAAATCCTTCAACATTGTAGTATAAGCGCAAATATTTGAATGCAATTGGTGAATGCTTGAGAAAGTAAGATGGATCTATCATCAAAAGAAGAAATATTTGGAAGTGATTCAACAACATGATTAAACTAACTTTTTTTTTTGATTAGATGAAAATCCACATGCTCATAGGGACATGAGCGTAGAATCAACTCATAAAGATCTCATCTCTATATTCAACCAAATCAACAATTTCTTGACATGAGTCTATGATCATAGTGAATAATCCTTTTAATGCAGAAAAGAAAAGAAGAAAACATTAAATGCAGGCAGAGGCCATTCTCCAAATATCTGAAAGAATACTCTTTGTAGATCCTCGAAGAAAATGAACAAAATTAATGAGGGAGCAAGTATTGAACTAAATGTAAACCACAGTTAATAAACTCGGTTAAGAAAATACAAACATTGAAAGAAAAATTCAAAGAATTTGCCGAGAAACGTGAAGAGCCAAGTGTATCATTTGACATTGGCTTGTTGCATTTGATACATTTGTCCACAAAACAATTTGGAGGAATTTGATAAGCCTCAACAATGCCATCACTAACTGAATTTCGAAAAGCAACACTGTTGACATAGATTTCAGTTCAATCTTTGTCAATGCAATCGGATAATCGCGGGGATGGCTAGACATGAAAAAAAATATGAAAAAAATATTTCCACAGCAGGAAGAGACTGAATTAATTTAGAGAATGCATACTTGTATGAACAAGAAAATGCATGGACCAGTTCAAATGGTAATGCATGAAAATGAAATGATTATGGAAAAGAGGTGACAGTAATGACAACCTGGTAGGTCGCAGTGGCAAAATGAGTATAAGGATATTTGGGTTAAATGGATACTGGAAAAAATAAACACTGGAAGTTTTGGTAACAGAGGACAAATTGATCAAAACTAGTCAGAACTGAACCGGTCAAAACGGACAGTTGAATGTAATGCATGAGTGGACATTTTTTTAATAACCTATTTATTTTTATAATTCGCACAGGCCTAAGCTCTTGCAAGGGGAATGAATGCACACATTATTCTGAATGTGTTATATATTGGCTTCCTACATTATTTAGATGCATTATTTCGATACATTATTGGTGGAAGATAGCAGCGTTACATATACCCAAGGCTTTAATGCCAAGCGTTAAAATAATATATACAACATGATATTCTTTTTGCCCAAACATTACATAGTTTCCTAGCTCCAACATTACAATTTTTTTGGTATATTATGAGGGAAACATAATCACGGGGCTTCATTGGAAGAGCAATACCATACCACGTGGGTTCATATTGTGGGATATATATTGAGAAAAAAAATGGCATAATATATTGGGGGATATATAGGGGGTAAAGGATTTTTATATTGGTAGGTATAAAAAATTGAGCTCAAAGTCAATGAAAAATTATAAAGCGGTATAAAAAATGTTAATGAAAAAATGGATACCCACAATATTTAGTGGAAGTAGGGTTTTTTTATAAATTGGGAAGACGTATTGGGTTTGTATTGGTAGGGGGTTAAATAATGTGATTGTTAGGGGTATTTTCCAATATGTAGTTAAATTAGAGGTATTGTTTAATATACCATGAACGCACGTGATAGGTCAGAGGTTCATTGAGTGAAAGTGACGGGTTCATAGTGGTTCTCAAAATGTGGTTCTCAAAGGTTCATTTGAGAATCACCAAAGTGACAGGGTTGCCTAGGATAGGAGAATAGTGGTTCTCAAGGAAAGTAGCCAATCCTGAAGCGAAGGCCATATTTTTACAAGAAGGAGAAGAATTGAGGCCCAAGGGTAGGGGTTTTGATAGAACATCTCTTCCTCACCCTTGGGATGATGTAGCCCTCTTCATCCAAAAATTCATTACTTGTGAGGGTCATTTTGGGATTATTTTCAATTATCACTTCCAATTGTTGGCACACCTAAGGACAAGGGAGTTAATTAATATACCATACTACTTGTTGAAGTCATTACAGCACATGGCAGAGTTGTGAAAGGGGCGAAACATCCAAAAAATTGCCTCATCAACCATGCGCTTATTAAATTGATTATCATGCATTCACTACAAAGACAAGGAAGTTTGTGGCATGGTTTAATAATAAGACCTTGTGTTGGTGCGAGTGAGGAGCATGAAGAGAGTCCTGAAGCAGAACTCAGTGCTAAAGAAACACCTAATGTTGAAACACCACCTAGCGTTGAAACAACACTCGTTACTAAAATTACTACATCTTCCAAGAGAAAGACATCTACATCCTCTAAGTGAAGCATGGTTGATACACCTCTTAGGACTGGTCGTCAAAACCCTAAAATATGGAGTTCCATCAAAACAACTCCTAGTTCATCTTCACAAGGGAAGAAGGCATAGATAGAAGAACCTGTGGTGTCTAGTGAGTCATTAGAGGAAGATCAAGGTGGGTGCTTGATTGAAGAGGAAGTGTTGGAGGAAGAAACTACTAGAACGACAGTTGTTCCTAAAACTAGAGTCGAGGAATTAAAAACTTCTAAAGGGACCAGGGAAGTCTCAGGAAAGGTAAGGGTGGAAAAAAGGAAATTGAGAAGGCCAATTGGTGGGAGAACCCCCAAGAAGAGGGTGTGAGTAGTTATTACATGAGAAGAGGCTCAAGTATCTGAAAAATCTACTGCTACAACTACGGAGAAATGTGTTGATACAACTAAACTTGATGAGCTTGAGGAACAACAAGACAAAGAAAAGTAGGAGAAGTCCACAGAAGAAGGCCCCCTACATATAAAATATCGGTTGTTACACCAGAACATGGAGAAGAACCAGAGAAACGAAAGGAGAAAGAAGAATCAACAAGAGAACCAGTAACAAAGAGTAGACAAAAGAACAAGAGGTTGTTACTTCACCAGGTAAGACATAAATTGACCCTCTCGTTCAAATTGAAAACCTAAGAAGGGAAAATGAGGAATTAAAGAAACAACTTGCCTTGGTTAAAGAACAACTCCATTTCAAGAAGGAAATTGGATTAGATGTGTTAGCAGAAGATGTAGAAATGAGATCATTTACATTCATTGATAAATTTTGTAAGGGCTACCAACAAATTCTTGATCAAGCCAAAATCATGGAAATTGTTATTATTTCAGTAAGAGTGCAAGTGGGGGAATAGGATGAATAATTTTGACCTATTGATCCACAAGAACTTTTTGATGATGCTATTGTACACAAGAACCAGTAGTTGAAGTAGAACAGGAAGAAGAAAAGTAGTTCGCTAACCCACAAGAACTTGTTTACGATGTTGTTGTTACACAAGAACCAGCAACTGAAATAGAGTGGACTGAAAATAAAAAAATTGTTGTTCCACAAGAACCTATCGACGATGTTGTTGTTACACAAGAACCAACAATTGAGATAGAGCAGTAGGAGGAGAAAGAGGATCAAAAAGAGGATGTTGAAACAACATCTGAAACAACTTACTTTAAATATGAATATTTAATGAGGGTAGCAGAGCAGCGAGAGAAATTAGCGGTCTTTCCCAAAGATGAAGTCATATCCTTAAAGAAACACAAGGAAATGGTCAATAAGCTTAAGAGGGAGTGGGCTGAGAAATTAAGAGTTGAATATTTTGTAAAAATTCAAAAGGAGAGGAATCAAGCAATAAAGCAGGTGAAGGAATTGCAAGGAGAAGTTGCGCATCTACAAGCTCATTAATGGTTTATTGTGTGGTAGGCTTCCTTCTCCTTCTTACCCTTTATATTTACAAGAGAAACATTACCTCTTCCAATTTTTATGAGAAGATTTTTCAGCGTAAATCGCATAATGCTACATTTGTCGACGCGTTTTGAACCAGCGAGTGTGGTTCATCGTCAGGACAAGTTGAAGAATCAGATCATGGATGCATGTTAAATAGGGAGAGCAGATCTTCCAATGGCTAGGTTTGACTTGGAAACGGCTATATCGGACGGGGTAACTAGATTGGACCAACGGCTATTTTTGACTAGCCAACCGGATTGGACCAAGGGATAGGGACAAGGACTAATATTATATTTGATAAAATTACTTAATTATAATAATATTATTAGATAAATAATTATTCAATGCCTTAATAGTGTTTAGTATCAATATTATTAATATAATATTTTTTTAATGTTCTGAATGCCATTAATGTCTAAAATGATAATCATATGAAATGCTATATATGAATAATTATTTTGATACTTTTATGTTAGTCATATTTATTAGTTAACTATATTTGTTTTAAAAAATAATAAATCTAGGGAATATTAATAATAATAATCAAGTAAATGTTAACATATTTAAGTTAATATGTTAATAGTAATTTATTAATAGGTCTAGGGATTATTAATATTAATAATAGTATGGATTTATTATTACTCCTAATATTCCTAAATATATAACTATAATAATAATATTATAAAATTAATTATTATTTCATAAATTATATTATTATTATTATTAATGGTTTGGGTAACTTATTAATAGAATTTATTAATTCAATATAAACTTACAACATTAAGTTATCTAATGTAAACTTGAACTTTATACCTAAATCTAAATTTTAGATCAATAACCATCTATAATAGATAATTTTTTAACTCATTTAGTTATATTATGGACCATCTAATAAATTTAAGGAAAAGAATAAGTGGGAGATTTCTAAAAGGACTAAAATCAAAGAGGAACTAAGGAGAAAGAAAATAGGTTAGTTAAAAAACTTTACTCATCAAGAGTTAGGGATAGAGAAAGGATTTTTATTTCGTAAATAAACAATTTGTTCAAATCATTAATTGAGAAGGGGTGAAAGAAACCAGGCGACCGTAAGAATCAAAGAGACGATAAAAAGGAAACAACAACAAACCCGAAGACGAGGGGGAAGAAACGACTAGGAAGAGAGGGCAGGGATCCAGCAACTGTTGATTTTCCAACAGTCATCTCTATTGAGATTGCTCGGCCTTTTTTCAATCTCAATGGATTCCCTAAATTTCTAGTGATGAAACTGCGCAACCTTCGCAATAACACGGGCCTCCTCAATACAAACGTGATGTTTAGTCTTCTCAGCATGCTCCGCTAGTGCGGAAGATCGGGTCCTCCCATGTTTTAGGTCTATTGAGTGCTCATTAATCCTCTGATTAATAGAGTGACCAGGCTCGCCAATGTAGGGGGTCCCACAGGAATAGGGAATAATATAGACACCTTTCAAGTCCTTAGGGTCGACCAGATCCTTTATCGATCGGAGGGAATTACGAATGGTGGTAAGGGGTCTAAAGGTCGAGGGAACATTATGCTTCCTAAGAATCCTTACAATCTTATCAGAAGTTGGCCCTCCAGACTTGGGCTTGTAGTCTTTCTGGCTCAACCTCCTCGCCTGCTATTCCGACAAAGTCTTTGAGGTCTGTCGAAGAGGCTTTCTCCCATGGCAGCCTCAATCCATTCCCCGTCATTTCGGATTCAAAACAGTTGTCTGGCAGTCCTAACTTACCTTCAGCGTGCAACCATGTCCCTCAGGCGCTGTCTAACTCGACTATGGCCGAGGTTCAGTCCTCTCTCAGCCCATTGGATGGGCTTTCCTCTAACGAGCCCAGCCTCGGGGTTTATATCCAACAAAGCTCTTCAGCGACTCTAACGTCGTCGCCCTGTTATGAACCCCTCCCTTCTGGTCCACCCGCCCTCGTCGCTGAATCCAGCTGCATGGTCGTCTCCTCGCCTAAACTCGATCCATCACGTAGCTCTGTTATGATTACTCACGTTGGTATGCCACATGGTCATGCCTCCCTCCCTTCTAGTCTGCATGTCATCCTCATCGAGTCCAGCTACCAGGTCTTTTCCTCACCTAAGCCGATCTGAACTATGATCCATTCACTGGTTTGTTGAGCCCCATCAACGGATGTGATGTGGGCCTTAATATCTATGAGAGTAACCATAAGCATGATAATTATCCTTATGTCGATAAACTAGATATAGGTATAGTTTTATGTAATAATAATAATAATGGTTTATCAAATATTAATAGCATTAATAGTTTAAAACATAATAATGATTATAAGGATAACAATATTGATAAAAACAAAGATTATATGATTAATTATGAATGTGATTCGGCCAATAAGAATCATAGTAATTATAAGAATTGTAATGATAATAATAATAACTATAATCTTCCCCCTCCCTCTCGAAATAATAAGGTTATCAATCTTTCTAGTTTCTCCTTTCCCCCTTCCATTTTTAATCTTCTGGGTAAAGGTTTAAATTTTTCCCTAGCCCCTAAAAAGATCCTGGTAGAAGACATTATTTGTGATGTAGAATTTGGGATTAGGGGCTTACCCGATAATATTAAGGACACTATTAGGCAAGATTGTGTTGTTGTCCTTAGGAAGGCAAAACCCCCCAGCAGCAACATCAGCAAGGATGAATTTGATGCCCTTAGATCCTTAAACTAAAATAAAGATGTCGTGGTTCTAAAAGTCGACAAAGGAGGGGCTGCTGTCATCCTCAACAAAGAAGATTATCACTAGAAGATGTTAGATCATCTATATAATAGTGGAAGCTATAAAAATCTTTCCAAGAATCCCCTGAAAAAGATCTCTAGGACTGTGGCTCTTGCCATCAAGTCTAGTAGCTCTGTGGGTTCCTTTTGCCATAAACTCATTGAGAGTAGCCCCATTACTCCAAGGATCTATGGGCTTCCAAAGATTCACAAGGAGGGGGCTCCCCTAAGGCCCATTGTCAACACCATTGGTGGTCCTACCTACCTTCTTGCTAAATACCTTGCCTTGAAGCTTAAACCCTTAGTTGGCCTTACGGAGTCTTTCGTCAAAGACTCTGTGTCCTTTGTTGAAGAGCTTAAGGGCATAAAGCTTGACCCTAGGGACATTCTTGTGAGTTTCGATGTGGTCTCCCTTTACACTTGCATTCCTATAAAGGAGGCCATGGAGGTTATCAACCGACTCATGGACCCTAATACTGCTTGGTTAGTTGAGATTTGTCTCACTTCCACTTTTTTCAGCTTCGAAGGTGAGTTCTTTGAGCAGACTTGTGGTGTTTCCATGGGCTCCCCCTTGTCCCCTGTTGTTGCTAATATTTTTATGGAATATTTTGAATCCAAGGCTTTGGCCTCAGCCCATCTCTTGCCTAAGCTTTGGAAAATATTTGTAGATGACACGAATGTCATCTGGTCTCATGGCCAAGATGAGTTGGATCTCTTCTTCAAGCATCTCAACAGTCAATCCTCCGCCATTAAGTTCACTATGGAACAAGAAGTCGATGGATGCCTTCCTTTCCTCGATATTCTTATTTCGAAGAATAATGACGGTTCCTTCTCCCACCAAGTGTTTCGGAAGAAAACACATACTGAGCAGTATCTTCATGCCAGTTCCCATCATTTCCCTGCTCAAAAGTTGGGTGTTCTCAACACACTTGCTACTTGTGCACTAAGAATCTCTGATGAAAAGAGCTTCGATAAAGAGAAAGCCCATCTCCTTAATGTCTTTGTTAATAACGGTTATAGTAGACACCTTGGTCAGAGGGCTTTCCTTAAAGCCAACAAGAATTCGTTGGTTAAGAAAGACCCTAAAGATCGAGTCTCAGGGGTCCATCTACCTTTTATCCAAGGGACCACTGATAAAATTGCAAGGATTCTTAGAAAGCATAATGTTCCCTTGACCTTTATACCCCTTAATGCCATTCGTAATTCCCTCCGATTGGTAAAGGATCCGATCGAACCTAAGGACATGAAAGGTGTCTATATTATTCCATGTCCCTGTGGGACCCCCTAAATTGGTGAGACTAGTCACTCTATTAATCAGAGGATAAATGAGCACTCAGTAGACCTAAAACATGGCAGGACCCAATCTTCCGCACTAGCGGAGCATGCGGAGAAGACTAAACATCATGTTTGTATTGAGGAGACCTGTGTTATTGTTAAGGTTGCGCAGTTTCATCATCGGAAATTTAGGGAAGCCATTGAGATTGAAAAAAGGTTGAGTAATCTCAATAGAGATGATGGCTGGAAAATCAGCAGTTGTTGGATCCCTGCCCTCTCTTCCTAGTCGTTTCTTCCCCCTCGTCTTCTGGTTCGTTGTTGTTTCCTTTTTATCGTCTCTTTGATTCTTACGGTCGCCTAGTTTCTTTCACCCCTTCTCAATTAATGATTTGAACAAATTGTCTATTCATGAAATAAAAATCCTTTCTCTATCCCTAACTATTGATGAGTAAAGTTTTTTAACTAACCTGTTTTCTTTCTCCTTAGTTCCTCTTTGATTTTAGTCCTTTTAGAAATCTCCCTCATATTCTTTTCCTTAAATTTATTAGATGGTCCATTATATAACTAACTTAATGGGTTAAAAAATTATCTATTATAGATGGTTATTGATCTAAAATTTAGATTTAGGTAGAAAGTTCAAGTTTACATTAGATAGCTTAATGTTGTAAGTTTATATTTAATTAATAAATTCTATTAATAAGTTACCCAAACCATTAATAATAATATAATTTATGAAATAATAATTAATTTTATAATATTATTATTATAGTTATATATTTAGGAATATTAGGAGTAATAATAAATCCATACTATTATTAATATTAATAGTCCCTAGATCTATTAATAAATTACTATTAACATATTAACTTAAATATGTTAACATTTTACTTGATTATTATTATTAATATTCCCTAGATTTATTGTTTTTAAACACAAATATAGTTAACTAATAAACATGACTAACATAAAAGTATTAAAATAAATATTCATATATAGCATTTCATAAGATTATCATTTTAGACATTAATGGCATTCAGAACATTAAAAAAATATTATATTAATAATATTGATATTAAACACTATTAAGACATTGAATAATTATTTATCTAATAATATTATTATAATTAAGTAATTTTATCAAATATAATATTAGTCCTTGTCCCTATCCCTTGGTCCAGTCTGATTGGCTAGTCAAATTTAGCCGTTTCATGGTCAAATATAGTCGTTGGTCCAGTCTAGTTACCGAGTCTGATATAGTCATTTCCAAGTCAAACCTAGCCATTGGAAGATCTACTCTCCCTATTTAACATGCAGCCATGCTCTGATTCTTCAACTTGTCATGACGATGAACCACACTCGTTGTTTCGAAACGCGTCGACAAATGTATCATTATGTGAGACATGATTATACACAGCTTACAGTAGATATTGATGTCAGACGAAAAGTAGTTGTGTTTTCTCCCATGCAAATTTATAATTTTTTTCATGTTCTGTATTAATATTTTTTCAATTCTGGTTCAAAATTGGGCTGGATGAATGAAAATTAAAAGGGAAAATGTGTTCCAGCATGAAATTTTACTTATTTTCTTGAAGGATTTGATGTATAACCTTGAGTGGCTTTTTCCCACTGATATTTGCTTGGACATATTTTTTTGATTCATTGCCATATTTCTGACTGTTTGATTAAACCATTTAATATTGCAATTTCTGATATCTTTGTTTCATAGAAATCTTTAATCTTGTGGCTCGGGAGTAGCTGTAGTTTTCATTGATTTTGATTCATTGCCATATTTCTGACTGTTTGATTAAACCATTTACTATTGCAATTTCTGATATCTTTGTTTCATAGAAATGTTTAATCTTGTGGGTCGGGAGTAGCTGTAGTTTTCATTGATTTAAACATTGAAAGCATAGTTCTGTAGTGCTTTTATAATATTCCATTTGGTAAGGGTTAGTTTAATCCAATCAAATCTTTTATGTTTTGGTGTTTTTTTGTTATATTTTTTTGTTTAATCTGTTGAAATTTAATAAGAAAGAGTTAGAATCACAAGTTTGAGTTGTAAAATCTACATAATCTAAATCTGCATAATCCAGATGCGTGAGTCGAAGGAATTTTCATATTACTAATCTATTTATCTATTAAAAAACACATTTTAAATAATACAAAATCATAATCTTACCGAAAATTATAACCCCAAATAAAAAAAACCAAACACAAAATAATTAAATTGCACTTAATTAAAATGATCTTCAAACCTGTGTACAATGTTAACAGAGTTAGGGATTGTTCCTTAATCTTATTTTTGAAGGAAAAAGGTCTTTAAACCTTTGTGCAATGTTAACACAATTCAGTTTTGTAGATCCTGATTCCTTAGGCCTCTATGTCAAAGTAAATTTGTCTGTAGTGTAAACAGAGAAGGCTCATATATAGGGTCATTTTATATACAGGGATTATCCACTGCACTTCATGCCTTCGCAGACCAACCCTTCCTGCTAGCTGCAGTACCAGTACGAGTCTCGAGAATGATCTGTCACGCATGAGATGTTGTCCTCTGATAGCAGAATCAATGTAAACAGGGTTTTTATGGTATGCAAAATGATACAGGAGTCTCACTGGTTCATGGGCAATCCTCACAACCAAAAACAAAATTTGTTTCCAGTTAAGATATTGATAGATTCTTCACTGATCTTAACTGAGCTCAGAATTTATGTTGTGATCAGGATTTAGTTATAGAGATCATACCCTGTATAGAATTCTGGTTTTGTAAAACACTTCCAGGGCTTGCATCACGTTTTGAATTGGATTACATTCTGTCAACAATTGTGATTTGTAAACTTTACTGTTCGGTTGACAATCCACATGTCTGATAATCATTACCATGGAGGAAGATAAATGGTCCAGGATTCATGCCGGGACCTCTCAAGGGAATAATATCAACTCCAACACTTTGTATTACTGATAGTCACTAGACTCTGATAACCATTACCTTGGAAAAAGAGAAATAGTCTAGGATTCATGTTGGGACCTCACAAGGAATAAGTCATTGAAGTGGAGGTTGGATTCACATTCACCGCAATATTGCAATTTCTGATATCTTTGTTTCATAGAAATCTTTAATCTTGTGGCTCGGGAGTAGTTGTAGTTTTCATTGATTTTGATTCATTGCCATATTTCTGACTGTTTGATTAAACCATTTACTATTGCAATTTCTGATATCTTTGTTTCATAGAAATGTTTAATCTTGTGGGTCGGGAGTAGTTGTAGTTTTCATTGGTTTAAACATTGAAAGCATAGTTCTGTAGTGCTTTTATAATATTCCATTTGGTAAGGGTTAGTTTAATCCAGTCAAATCTTTTATGTTTTGGTGTTTTTTTGTTATATTTTTTTGTATAATTTGGTGAAATTTAATAAGAAAGAGTTAGAATCACAAGTTTGAGTTGTAAAATCTACATAATCTAAATCTGCATAATCCAGATGTGTGAGTAGAAGGAATTTTCATAGTACTAATCTATTTATCTATTCAAAAAAACATTTTAAATAATACAAAATCATAATCTTACCGAAAATTATAACCCCAAATAAAATAAAAAACCAAACACAAAATAATTAAATTGCACTTAATTAAAATGATCTTCAAACCTGTGTACAATGTTAATAGAGTTAGGAATTGTTCCTTAATCTTATTTTTGAAGGAAAAAGGTCTTTAAACCTTTGTGCAATGTTAACACAATTCAGTTTTGTAGATCCTCATTCCTTAGGCCTCTATGTCAAAGTAAATTTGTCTGTAGTGTAAACAGAGAAGGCTCATATATAGGGTCATTTTATATACAGGGATTATCCACTACACTCCATGCCTTCGCAGACCAACCCTTCCTACTAGCTGCAGTACCAGTACGAGTCTCGAGAATGATCTGTCACGCATGAGATGTTGTCCTCTAACAGCAAAATCAATGTAAACAAGGTTTTTATGGTATGCAAAATGATACAGGAGTCTCACTGGTTCATGGGCAATCCTCACAACCAAAAACAAAATTTGTTTCCAGTTAAGATATTGATAGATTCTTTACTGATCTTAACTGAGCTCATAATTTATGTTGTGATCAGGATTTAGTTATAGAGATCATACCCTGTATAGAATTCTGGTTTTTTAAAACACTTCCAGGGTTTGCATCACGTTTTGAATTGGATTACATTATGTTAACAATTGTGATTTGTAAACTTTACTGTTCGGTTGACAATCCACATGTCTGATAATGATTACCATGGAGGAAGATAAATGGTCCAGGATTCATGCCGGGACCTCTCAAGGGAATAATATCAACTCCAACACTTTGTATTACTGATAGTCACTAGATTCTGATAACCATTACCTTGGAAAAAGAGAAACAGTCTAGGATTCATGTTGGGACCTCACAAAGGAATAAGTCATTGAAGTGGAGGTTGGATTCACAATCACCGCAATATTGCAATTTCTGATATCTTTGTTTCATAGAAATCTTTAATCTTGTGGCTCGGGAGTAGTTGTAGTTTTCATTGATTTTGATTCATTGCCATATTTCTGACTATTTGATTAAACCATTTACTATTGATATTTCTGATATCTTTGTTTCATAGAAATGTTTAATCTTGTGGGTCGGGAGTAGTTGTAGTTTTCATTGATTTAAACATTGAAAGCATAGTTCTATAGTGCTTTTATAATATTCCATTTGGTAAGGGTTAGTTTAATCCAGTCAAATCTTTTATGTTTTGGTGTTTTTTTGTTATATTTTTTTGTTTAATTTGTTGAAATTTAATAAGAAAGAGTTAGAATCACAAGTTTGAGTTGTAAAATCTACATAATCTAAATCTGCATAATCCAGATGTGTGAGTAGAAGGAATTTTCATAGTACTAATCTATTTATCTATTCAAAAAAACATTTTAAATAATACAAAATCATAATCTTACTGAAAATTATAACCCCAAGTAAAAAAAACCAAACACAAAATAATTAAATTGCACTTAATTAAAATGATCTTCAAACCTGTGTACAATGTTAACAGAGTTAGGGATTGTTCCTTAATCTTATTTTTGAAGGAAAAAGGTCTTTAAACCTTTGTGCAATGTTAACACAATTCGGTTTTGTAGATCCTGATTCCTTAGGCCTCTATGTCAAAGTAAATTTGTCTGTAGTGTAAACAGAGAAGGCTCATATATAGTGTCATTTTATATACAGGGATTATCCACTGCACTCCATGCCTTCACAGATCAACCCTTCCTGCTAGCTGCAGTACCAGTACGAGTCTCGAGAATGATCTGTCACACATGAGATGTTGTCCTCTGACAGCAGAATCAATGTAAACAGGGTTTTTATGGTATGCAAAATGATACAGGAGTCTCACTGGTTCATGGGCAATCCTCACAACCAAAAACAAAATTTGTTTCCAGTTACGATATTGATAGATTCTTCACTGATCTTAACTGAGCTCAGAATTTATGTTGTGATGAGGATTTAGTTATAGAGATCATACCCTGTATAGAATACTGGTTTTGTAAAACACTTCTAGGGCTTGCATCACGTTTTGAATTGGATTACATTCTGTTAACAATTGTGATTTGTAAACTTTACTGTTCGGTTGACAATCCACATGTTTGATAATCATTACCATGGAGGAAGATAAATGGTCCAGGATTCATGCTGGGACCTCTCAAGGGAATAATATCAACTCCAACACTGTGTATTACTGATAGTCACTAGACTCTGATAACCATTATCTTGGAAAAAGAGAAATAGTCTAGGATCCATGTTGGGACCTCACAAAGGAATAAGTCATTGAAGTGGAGGTTGGATTCACAATCACCGCAATATTGCAATTTCTGATATCTTTGTTTCATAGAAATCTTTAATCTTGTGGCTCGGGAGTAGTTGTAGTTTTCATTGATTTTGATTCATTGCCATATTTCTGACTGTTTGATTAAACCATTTACTATTGCAATTTCTGATATCTTTGTTTCATAGAAATGTTTAATCTTGTGGGTCGGGAGTAGTTGTAGTTTTCATTGATTTAAACATTGAAAGCATAGTTTTGTAGTGCTTTTATAATATTCCATTTGGTAAGGGTTAGTTTAATCCAGTCAAATCTTTTATGTTTTGGTGTTTTTTTGTTATATTTTTTGTTTAATTTGTTGAATTTTAATAAGAAATAGTTAGAATCACAAGTTTGAGTTGTAAAATCTACATAATCTAAATCTGCATAATCCAGATGTGTGAGTAGAAGGAATTTTCATAGTACTAATCTATTTATCTATTCAAAAAAACATTTTAAATAATACAAAATCATAATCTTACTAAAAATTATAACCCCGAGTAAAACAAAAACAAACACAAAATAATTAAATTGCACTTAATTAAAATGATCTTCAAACCTGTGTACAATGTTAACAGAGTTAGGGATTGTTCCTTAATCTTATTTTTGAAGGAAAAAGGTCTTTAAACCTTTGTGTAATGTTAACACAATTCGGTTTTGTAGATCCTGATTCCTTAGGCCTCTATGTCAAAGTAAATTTGTCTGTAGTGTAAACAAAGAGGGCTCATATATAGGGTCATTTTATATACAGGGATTATCCACTGCACTCCATGCCTTCGCAAACCAACCCTTCTTGCTAGCTGCAGTACCAGTACGAGTCTCGAGAATGATCTGTCACACATGAGATGTTGTCCTCTGACAGCAGAATCAATGTAAACTGGGTTTTTATGGTATGAAAAATGATACAGGAGTCTCACTGGTTCATGGGAAATCCTCACAACCAAAAACAAAATTTGTTTCCAGTTAAGATATTGATAGATTCTTCATTGATCTTAACTGAGATCAGAATTTATGTTGTGATCAGGATTTAGTTATAGAGATCATACCCTGTATAGAATTCTAGTTTTGTAAAACACTTCTAGGGCTTGCATCACGTTTTGAATTGGATTACATTCTATTAAAAATTGTGATTTGTAAACTTTACTGTTTGGTTGACAATCCACATGTCTGATAATCATTACCATGGAGGAAGATAAATGGTCCAGGATTCATGCCGGGACCTCTCAAGGGAATAATATCAACTCCAACACTTTGTATTACTGATAGTCACTAGACTCTGATAACCATTACCTTGGAAAAAGAGAAACAATCTAGGATTCATGTTGGGACCTCACAAAGGAATAAGTCATTGAAGTGGAGGTTGGATTCACAATCACCGCATGGTACCTTCGTAAACAATGCCTAAGTTAATTTGGGCTGCCAGGATTTGTAATACATTTTTATTTGGGAATTGAAATGGGTCAACATGGAATCAAGGTCTGAATCATTGATTCACATTTGCTGGAGAATGATAATATAGAAGTCAAACTGCCAACCACCATTGGAAGCTCATAAATAGCATCGAAGGTGTTTTGTCTGGAGGATTAATAGAAGTCAAACTGCCAACCAACACTGGAAGCTCATGTATTGCATCAAAGGTGGCTTATTTAACTGTTGAATGCCTTCTTAACGTTCCAAAGTTTTCTACAGTTTCAATAGTTCCTAAAGTATAGTTTGCCATAAATTAGAAAGGAAACATGTCTTACTGGCTGTTAGGCATATGTTGTGTAGTGGCATTATGGCATCATCTGTGTTGTTCAAGTTTCTGTTGTGTAAATAATTGACTTGCTTCCAGATTTTTTGTGCACTAATTGTTGCAGCCTATAGATGCACCATAAAACAAGTTACAACAAATATAAAGCAGGAGTGTTTTGCCTTCACACAGCTGCTGTGTAAACATCCAGCCAAAAAACTATGCCAAGCCCCAGACATCCATACAAGTTGAAAAGAAATAGGGCTTTTTTATAACACAGTAAAGCTAAAGGAAAAAAATACTACCATATATTTCTAGATTTTCAATCAATACATGGTAATATAAAATTCAGGCTTCAACAAATAATCTGGGTCTTGGATCTTCAGAGAATACACTCTAAGCTTATTTATCCAACTTCGTTTTTTTCTTGAATCAGGTGGCAATAACACTAAGCTACATTGAGTTAACAAAAGGAAAATTTTAAATTGAGTAACACACATTCCAAGTTAGCCCAAGGCCTTGTGTAGCAATTATCCCTGAATTACCCCTTTCTAACAAGAGGCAAACAACTAATCATGTTTATCAGGGATAGAAAATGTTGGAAATACATCAACTAAAACATGCAAGATAAATATACGGAATGTTATATTTTTTGTTAATCTTCACATATCCTTTGTACCTGCATCTCCTAGAAAGCAAGGTTTTGTCTTACTGTCTATGTAAGGACAGCTGAATAGTACTTTAGGAAGGTTAACTGACCCTTGCTTTATGAATATCCCCTTAGGAAGAAAAAATCATTTTAGCCTTTATCTATAGAGAAGAATTGAATACACTTAATTAAATAAATAAAAAATATATAATGAGGCAACAAAAGCTGTCACAAAAAAAGACAGACATAGGAGAATGCAACAGAGAAGACAGCATGATAATCAGGCAACAACTTGAATAGATAAATTGTAGTCACAGTCTGTAAGTGTTGGAGAATTCCAGATAATGTAAGGTTGACTCATGCATTTTATTTCCAAAGCACTGCAATTCTCTATCGTATATTTTACTCTCTAATATTTGTCCACTGTGAATACATCATTCTTTCTGCTAAAATTAAAATATTTCAGTGGATGGTATGTCTTTTATTTGTTGTACATTCATGCCTTAATCAATAAATTTGATTCCAATTGCTGAGCACTCTAGTGTTGCGAACACAATCTCAATATCTCTCTCTGATCACTGGAATTTTTTCCAATATTTGATACCAAAGCTAATGGTCTGTTCATAAGGAAGGCCAGCCTTTAATTTTTAGGTTGGTTACCTATTTGAAAAAGAACAAGCAATACAACAAACACCCATGCAAATTAGAAGTCTCAAAGTACACCAGAACCATGGCTGTAGCTAGCTTGACTTTCTTCTTTGTCTAAAACAGATCTGGTTGTAAAATTTAACAATACGGGATTTCATCTGGAAGCTGCAAATAGGAATTCCATTATTGAACAAGATCATTTAGCATTATGGAAGAAGATGAAGTCAAACATACCATATGAACTGCAAGAATCAACAAATGGGAAACTAATAATCACAGGGCTCTTACTTGTAGCATTTTGAGCATTAATGATCAAATGACTCACATCAGCAGTGCCAAAACACCAAAAGAAAAATGGGGCACACGTGTGTGAAAATAAAGCTGTAACTGTGAGATTTGACTGAGGGAACTTCACCAAATAAAGAGGAGGCTCCTAATATGTAGCCAAACACAACAATCAATTGAAATTCAAGTTGTTTAACATTTATGAATATCAAGTTTTCATCCTAAGATATAGCTGAGGAAGTTTTCACAAATAAAGATGACAACATAAGATTTGGCCAACAACATTAATCACTTCAAACAATTGTTAGAGATGCTAGCACCTGTTGAGGCACCAATTCAAAATGTACATGCAGTCATCGCCTGCTTGCATTACTAGCCTAATCTTATGACAGTCTGGTCACTTCACTTGACATAGAGCCCAGATCACCATAATAATGCAAGAGAAGACATGAAAGAAATATTCAAGGTTGATAACAAAAAACACAGTTTTCTTTCAGCAAGTAGGAACAAGAAGTTCGAGAAAAAGGTTGTTGATCTGATACGAAAATGAGATTCACTTGCAATTATATTTTTTGTTGCTAAAATAGCAAGGTATAATTCATTTATTGCAGAAAGCAATGGCACCACACCAAAGGAGCATTGGAAAATGTTTTCAGTTGAAAAGGAGGATAAAGCAAATGTGGAAATTTCATTTGTTTCCAATATTTCAGATTTTTCTAGAGGTTCCTAGGCTCCAGAGTTGCTACTTAACACATATCACCATGAACAAAGCAATTTATTTCATACACCAAAGTTCCAAAGATGAAATTTCTCAAAACTAGAAACAGCAGGCTCACCCCATAGGTAGTATATCTCAAAAAACTAGTTTCTGGAATGAAAACTAAGAAAAGATACATTTGCAGAAACAGGTTGTGGATTCCAACTCTGTACCAATCCATAATCTCTAACATCAAAACTTTGAAAGAATGGATGAGAACACAACAGGCATTGTTTAAAGAGAAAGCACAAAGATAGCAACACATCCTTGCTTATTGGGTTCAACTGATCTGGAAAATTTGAATTGCTTCCCCTGCTTGCCGAGGTTTAAGGAATGTTACAAGCCAAGTTAAATGAGGAACATCTTCATTGGTACCAGGAATTTAGCCTTAGAGTGCATGGGTTGTCCCCTCCTTCAGCCCTATGGGATTTGCTATATACAGGTCCATCCTTCCTTCATGAGTCATGACACATTGGACTTGAAGGAAATAGCATTGAGTATGCATAGATGGGTTCCAACTCCACAATTTTCAATCATTTCCAGACACCAAAGGACTGACTTTGAGCATGTCAATAATTTTCACCAATTTTCACAAAAGACCAATTTTCACCAATTTGCACTGAAATTCATTTTGTATTAAAGTAGCATGCCAAAATCACATCTACAGTAATGAGATAGCCTGATATATAAGAGTTCCAATTCTGCCTTTATATACAATACACTATACTGTTATCCAAAAAGGATGTATCAAGCTTATAGTAGCAAAAAGGCAAATAACCATTTTCTGGAGTTTGTGAGAGTTCAGCCAACATTTACACTGAGATTTTATATGCTTTGAGTTCAACAAAAAGATTTCAATATCTCAATATGATAACCACACAAAATTGAATTTACAAAATGTTGTACATATCCAGAGACATGTTCAACCCGTCATACACACATGTTCTTGGATCAGGAGAGCCCTTTATAGGGTTATGCCCATATTTTATTCATGAATACTTATAGGGTTATGCCCATATTTTATTCATAGGGTTATGCCCATATTTTATTCATAGGCTAGTGGGTGTTGCCTTAAGCAATTTGGTTCAGGAAAAATTACCACATGGTCAAAGTTTTCGAGATGTTGTAGGTGTTTCACATGTCTATTATGCATTTGATAGAAAAAGGGAGATAATGGTTCAGAGGCACATTTTCAATTTAAAGTTGTTCATGAGTTCATAACCTTCTCAGGGACATTTCAAGACAACCCATTAGCTTCATCTTTTCATATATGGACTGGAGGTATGCACAACTTGGATTGTTGCGCAAGTTGTTGCGCAATTGGAGATTAAATAATAAGAAACCTCCTTAACACCTTGAAAGGTTTGCAACATTGCCATAAATATTTTTCACTATTGATTATTTTCTACAACAAACAAAATGGTCAGATGACTTGAACAAATAGAATACTTGGCCACTATCACCTCTTGTAATTGATGTCAAAGGGGGAGGAATATTTTTGTTGCCACTAATGCCAAAGGGGGAGAAAGTTGGTAATTTTGGCATTGATGTCACTAACTACATTGGTGATAATTCATGTTGAATGTTGAATGTTGTATCGGTGATAATTTATGCTTGAATGAAAAAGGTTGAAAGTGATGTGAAGTGAAAAGGCTAAAATATGGATAAGTATGTTGATTGGATTGGAAAATGGCTCTTGACATCGCTGGTTGGAAAATTTATGATTTTATTAATCATTAACAGGTAGCCGATACAAATATGGAAAATGCAATCAATTCAAACTAAGAAGTTTCAAGATTTTTATTATACAATAATTGTTGCTAGCCCATTTTATTGAAGCTTTATTTTATGTTACAAAATTATGCTTTTCAGCATTGAAATGAAGAGGCAGATTGTGAATAGTCTTGGAAGACCAAGAGACAGCTTCTCATTTCATATTCCTAAAGAAAATAAAAACAATTATGAAGCCATGCTTATAAAATATACATTGTTGAATGGATAAAGAACTTTTTGGAAGTAAAGTAGTCTGCATAAGAAAGTCGATGAGCAACAACAAAAGAGGCACAAAGTGGAAAAGGAGAAGCATTGCAGCAATAGACTTGACTACAGAACTGTATATGAGGTAACCATCATTTGTGACTTGATGTTGTGATTGAGATATTTCTATCCCTGTTTATGTTGTAGCTTGATAAATAATAGGTTGTAGCCTATTGAAGTAGGAGCCTCCTGTGGGTTGTAGCCTGCAAAAAACTTGACGGAGTTGGAGCTTCCTTTGAGGTAGGATCCTCTTGTAGGTTGGATCCTACGAAAATATGATGTAATAAGGTGTAGCAGCTTGCCTTCACATCATTTTCAACCTAAAATTCATGTTTTTCTCCCTTTGAGGTTTCCACTTATATCTGGTGTGTTCATGTGTTGGTCCTTGAATGTTGTGTGAATGCCTTGAATTCTTGATAAATAAATCTGCAAATTTCTCTCTCTAACACCTGAAAAAGGAATTCAATAATAATAAAGCATGGGCATAAACCATTAGCTACATAAGAAGAAAATTAAGTTGAGCAAAAGTAAAGAATTTAAATTATTAATTCACTCCCCCCCCCCCAGTAATTTCCAATCATAAATATCACCTCATAAAAGTAACATGAGAATTTATCCACCCGAAAGGCATGACCAACCATTCAAAAAGGCCTTCCTTGGATTTGAAGGTGGTCTTCTACACATCTGGGAGCTCTATTGGAACCTGGTGATAGCAGACTTCAAATAGATCTTGTTGAAATTCTTCACCCCCTTGAGTTGGTCTAGAAGGTCATAAATGTGTGGTATTGGATACATGTTCCTAACAATGATTTTGTTCAGTGCCTGATAATCAATGCAGAGCCTCCAGGTCCTATCCTTCTTTTATACAAGTATAATCAGGCTCTCACAATGTGAGGAACTTGTTCGAATGTATCCTTTTTGCAACGAATCTTGATTTTCCACTTCATCTCATCATTTTCCATAATGGAGGTGCTTCAAGGGTCATATCAATTGAATGTTTGACTTGATAGTGCAAGGGTACCCCTGTGGGTGAGGAGAAGATGTCTGTATATTCTTCCACAACCTTATCCACCTCCTTCTATTGTGTGGTGGAACCTTTCACGAGGGCCATGGATGTGGCCACGATCTTCCCCTTACTTTGAGAATGAATAAAAAAAAAACAAATTTCCAGGTCTGGGAGATGATCTTACTACATTGCTTAGTAGAGATCAAAGATATGGTGGTAGGTGGGGCTAGCTCCAATATTCATAACTTACTGCCCGAAGAAATAATAACAAGGTGAGGCCTTGACTAATACACATCATGTTTCTTCCACAAGCATGGTTGGCATAATAATACATCACAAACTTCAAGAGGAGCAACATCACACAGTAACTCATCTGTGAAGGGCTTGATGTTATAGGGAAGGCATCATTTTTTGCTAACGTAGAGATCTCATCCTTGGTGAAGCCACCCGATGGTGTACGACTGTGGGTGTGGTGTGGTTGATAGGCCCAATCGATTCATGACCTCTATTTAAATGAGGTTCTTTTGACTCCCATTATCGACAATGAACTGTAGCAAAGACCCCTTCACCCACATCTGCGAGGGGAAGAGATGCTCCCTTTCCTCTGGATCTTCAGGCTCAATCTTATGGATCTTGGTGGTGGAAACAGTGGCGCTGGGCTCCACATCAATAATCTACTTCCCTTTGTCATTCTCGTTTTTGGGTTCTAACTCGGAGTCAAAACATGCGTCTGACTCTGAAGCCTTCAGCTCGGTCACTAGTGACTGCTTAGCTTGACACTCACTTGTGTTGTGAGTGTGATTCATATGGAACTCACACCACTTTCTTATGTCCTTCATTATATTTGTCATGTTATTCTTTCCTTGCGGCTTCGGTGGGTTGTCCTTGGTCACCCTACCTTGGCTTTTTCCTTTGTTTTATAGTTTGGGGGCATTCTTTCCTGATTCTAATTCACAGATCCAAATTTGTGCTTCTTTTGTTTAAATTTTTATTCAATGTTGGCAATGGATCGATATGTTGCACCAAGCGAGGAGATGTCTAGGAACTCCATTTCTTCCTGAATGCATTTGTGCAGATGAGAACAGTATTTGATCACTAGACATCACTCAAAGTCTTTGATACCCAACTTTGTGCATAGAGTATGGAAAATATTTGTGAGCTCATGCACATCTTGGTCCCTTTGTTGTCGTAGTGTGGTCCACTGTATGTACGTGTCCTCATAGATCCCCACAGGGTAATATTTTTCCTTAACATCATAACATCATCTTAGAAAGAGTTCCAAGAGGGAGCAACTATAAATAGATAGGGTTCCTCGGCCCTTTTCTCACAGTAAGTTTCCCACCAGTCCTTGACATGGGGAGAAACCTTAAGCAGTGGAAAAGTAATCTTCTTCCTATCAGAGAAACTATGGATCGAAAAGTAACATTCCAACATATTCAACCATTAATATACAACATTTGCATCTATTTTACCTTTGAATACAGGGATATGGAAGTTTACTTGTACCTTAAAGGTGGTGGCGCCTCTGAATTGACTGTTGGATGAAGATGCATCGCTAGTGGGCATCTACTGGATCTGGGAAAATTTGTCCATCATTGCATTCCTTTGTCACTCGAGGGATTCTTCAAACAATATTTTGAAAGGATCTCTTGCTCCCTAATCTTTCTTTTCTTCCACCATGGGAGGTCGCTAGGGTTGGAAATGTCGGTCTTTCAAAGGTTCAACCAGTTCAAGCCCTAACTATTTATACCCCAACCTCGTTTGGGACATGCATAGAAAAACATAAAAAGAGAAAACCGCTCAGATACCATTGATACATATTTATGAAGGAATGAAATGAAATATAGATATGAATAGAAACACAGATATACAACTAAAACAAAACTTCAATTCATTAATAATAAAGTATCGAAAACAGTTACATGAAGAATGGAAATAAACTAGCTCAGGTGGTGGTAGATTATCTCTGAGAAGAGATGTGGCAGATACATGCCTTCTGAACTATGTTACAATGAGGCTTGGAGGTTTTTTTATCATTAAGAAGTAATGGTAAACCCTAAACATCCAAAAACCTAACCCTAGGAGATGAAGCGCCAAAATCTTGTGGGCCTCGTTGGGATTAGATGAAACGTTAACTTCCCGAGGTCTTAACTTTGGAATATGATCTTTGTTTGGAAATCATAATACCTCATTTCCAAGATCTCCAAGAGGATGCCAAAAAAAGACGGTAAACTGGTCTTGCACCATTCATGTCCCTTTGTTTTCTTAAAAACGTCATTTAGGCCCTCAAAACAACTCCAGAAGTTTAGGACCTAAAAAATTGCCAAAAATAGTAAGTTGTGCTACAATTAAGGAAACTAAAAGAAACAACAATGGGGGTCCAAGTGGAATAGGTGGGTGGCCACCAATATCCACCTAGATCACTCCTCAACCCTTAGGAAGCAACAATCCCCATTTCTTTAAGTGCCTCCATGAGATGGGGAAACTTGTACTGAACGTGGTCCCTAGTGAGCCACTTTCCTTGGTGCAGGAGTTGGCCAGCTTTGACAACCCGATATAGTTTGATCTTTTGTTGGCAAGTAATATTGATCTGTGTTTCTAAAATATGATTAGTTGTGGCATGTTCCATGCAATTTTGTTTGAGCTCTGTTGGTGTTAGTTTTTCTGCAATGTATGATGTGTCCAACAATGGTGGAAAGTATGGTCGAAGGTGGTCCACAATGAACACTAGATGCAGGCCAAGGAATGGGGGAATGTTGATCTCGATTACATTTCCTCCCACAACCTTGGTGATGGTGTAAGTCCCATATCAGAGTGGTTAGATCTTTCGATGGGCTCCGAAAAGGCAATATTTCTACAAATACAACCAAACTTTGTCGCCCACCTAAAACTTAGGTGGAAACCGATGTTGATCACACCGTTGCTTGTACTTGGAATTAGACTTCTCCAAGATGTCATGAACCTACAAGAATATGTGTTAGATGCATTCAATAAACCTGGATGCTCTAGCAGCCTCTGAGTATACATGTTTGGATTATGTATGTGTATTTGCATGAGGCATGACAACATCAATCAAACACAAACGTTGAAATCCTAGACCCACTTGAAAAAGACTGTGACTAGTCAAGCTATGGATAGCTATATAATAATTATGTTGCACATAGGGCAGTCTCTCATCCCAGGTTTGTGGATGCTTAGAGTTATACATGCGAAGTATGTGCACTATCATCCTATCGATGACCTCTATCTGGCCATCAATCTAGGGATGGAATGTAGTCAACTTGGTGAGCTTTGTGTCCAGAGGCTCGACCAGAATGTGCTCAGGGAACCTGCTATCCTGATCTGATATAATGATATGCGGGATCCCAAAATATACCTATACTTGTGCAAAGAATATTTTGGCAATATCATCTGTTGTGATACTCTTCTTGCATGTCACCAATATAGGCATCTTAGAAAATATGTCTATGACCACAAATACATAGTCATTACCATGCTTGGTAGAATGGATTCCAAAGAGATAGTCCATGGAGATCGATTCCCAAGGCTGGATGGAAGTATTCATAGGAGTGTACGGGCCATTCTTCACAATGGTTGGCTTGGCGATGACATGAAAAGTGTAGGATTTGATTTATTTTCCAACATCCTATCGGAGTTTTTGCCAATAACAATACTTGTGTAGTACGTCCATAGTTTTCTCCACACCAAAATGTCCTACGACCCAACTGTAGTGCGCCTCCCAAATCAGCTTGGCATGCTCACTTGAAGGAACACAAAGGTAGCCCAAGTAGCATAATAATCAATCTTAGAGGTGAAAATCTAGAACTTTCTTGCCATCCACTAGAATTTGGTAGGTGGTGGCGAACCCTGGATCATTTTTGTATAGTTGCGGCTATCCAAAGGTCTCATGGCCACAAGAGTCGTGAACATTAGTCAGTGCTACAACTGGGGGCTGACTTAGGAAATCTATAACATGATTGGTGCTTCCCTTTTTGTATTTAATGTTCAAGTGAAATTGTTGTAGATATTTAGACCACTTCTGATGGCTATTGTTCTGCAACTTCCCTTGCGTCTGTATAAAATGAAGAGGTTGGTGATCTATGTGGATGATCATCTCCTTCCCCATAATTTAATGCTTCCATTGATGGAAAGCCTACATGATACAATACATCTCTTTATCATAGGTGGGGTACTTTCAAATTGTATTGGAAATTGTCTCACTATGATAGGCCACTAGATGCTTGTGTTGGGTGAGGACTACAACAAAAGTGTAGTCAGAGGAGTCTATCTCAATTTCAAATGGTGTTTGTAGGTCTGGCAATGTGAGTACAAGTGCAGAGAAAAGGCGATGCTTCGTTTTGTCACAAGCTAGGGTGTTTGTAACTTAAAAACTAATAATTTCGCACAACATAAACTAAAATTCACACAATATGTATGCACATAAAATCTCAAAAATAATTCATAATAAATAAAATATTTACAAGAGAAATCTTGGCCTACTCATTGGCCTCTCATTCCTCACTCTCACACACTTACATACTTATATGCATCATGGGCTCACCTAGATTTATACAAGTGGATCTAAACCCAAAGTAGGTTCTAGATCCTAACAAACTCCCAAAATATCGCTCATGATCCATAAAATCTCTCACCTAATCCCTTATCTCTAGATAAGAACTAACTAACCCAGAATTATCTCAATTATTCCAAAATACTCTCGAACCTTCTCCTATTTACAATAATTCTCATTCTCTCCTAAAACTATAGGAAAATACAATAAATAATTAAATCATAACTTAGGAAACTAACTCCTTTAGTAAACATTCAACCCTAGGTTAGATTCTCCTGCATTAGACCCCTGAGGTAAATGAAAATCATGGTCTCCTAACCATATGTATTTATAAGTTGATAAAACTCCTCCCGGATCCCAAACTTTCATTTGCAGTAAATCAGTTGCTCTGTCATGTTGTTGATGTTTTGTGGTTGTCCTTTCCTGCCTTCCAGGCTTCCAAAATTTATGTTTCAATTCTCTTCTTTCTTTTCTGATGTAGACTTGAGCATTCAAATGTATCATGTTGTTGTATTTATGCTTCTTCTTGCAATATCTTGGTTTATGTGCTTTTTTCCATTAGTTTTCTTAATTCTTCAATTTCAATATCTAATCTAGTTTCCAGCTGAAATTTACTGTTACTGGATTGGAATATCAATTCATCATCATTAAATTTCAAATTACATTTTATCTCAGGTTCCACATGTTTATTGTTTGAACATCTCTCTTCCTTATCTGTAACTTGATTAGATTCAGGTTCCATCAGTGTATTCTCTAGAATTTGTAATTATTCTTCACATTTCATAAGCATTTTATGGTCTCTTTCAAAAATCATTTCAATAGACTGGTCTTCATCCTTGCATGAAATAGAATTAGTGTCATGTCCATCATCTACAACACATCCTGCATCCACATACCAATTGTTAGATTTAAAAACATAAGGCTCTATAGTCTTGACAGATAATTATGTCCTCAAGTCTTTATGTTGATATTCTAAACAATTTTTGGTGACATCTGTGGGAATCAAACCCACATTCCCATCAACATATTTCATTTCAGCATCATTGTTGTCTTCACCAAGAATCGGTCCTTTTTCTAGTTCAAAAATGCATACATTCATCTCTGTTATCTGGAGTTTTTTTGCTTCCCTTAACAAAACTTTCAACTTGTGTTTTTGTCTCCTTGCAATCAATTGCTTGATTGGCCATCTAGTTGTCTTCCCCATTTTCCATCCATGTTTATAATTTTGTAACATATCCATCAATACATCAAGTCGTGCCTTCAACTCATCGATCTCTTTCTCAAACTCTTCATTATGTACGCCAACTCTTATGGCATTGCCATGGCTTTTTCATGGATTTTGCAAATGACTATTCATAGTCATTTTCATATCCTTCTTCATAACTCCTTTGTACTCAACTTTCTTTGATGCAAACAACTGTAATATCCCTTCAAATTTTCTTTACAATACATCGACCAAACTTTTTTCATTGAACATGAACCCATTACAATTCATAAATATCTTCTTCATAACTCAACACACTTTTAAAATTTTCTCTCACTAGCATTAAAAAATTCTCACATTTACAAACCAACCAAATTTTTAAGTTTACATCATACAATGGACAAGAAAATATCATTATCTCATATTAATATTCCACTCAAGCACTTATTATCTTTCAAATCCACTAAGTCTCTCTCTTCTCCATTAATTATCACTTCCACCACATTCATTTTTAAACATAAGTTTCACTTGAGTTATTTTTAAGAGTGGAAAATAATAAAAGAAATAATATGACAAATTATGTTACATCTTTGAAAACTCAAAGGCAAATTCCTTCACATGTCATCTCCTTGATTTTCATGGCTGCAATCAAAGGCAATTGGATGGGGCAGCGATTGACAAGAAAAAGAAAAGTTCTCGTATGAAAGGACCCCCTTCGTGCTCGACTGGTCCACATAACCATATGGGTAATTACAATCTCCATTCTTGTTGCAATAAAACTTCAAAGAAGGCTAGAACAAAGAGTTGTTGCAAGGTACCTTGCTGTAAGTTAAGGACGATGAAGGGTCATAAATTGAACCAGTTGAGCAATTATTACAGGGTTTGCACTTGGTCCACACTAAGATAATGTCAGTGTCCAGAGATGAAGAATGGGATAAATTTGGTGTGCCAATTGTCACATTCAAGAGATATCCTTCACTTGTTGTGTTCACTGGAGAAGCGATAATTTTACTTTAATCATCACCTTGCAATTTATCGATATTAACTGCAGAGTTGAACTGCAACTTTTTGAGTCTTTTTAATTTTCCACTAGTTGTTTTGAAGCTATTCAATCTAATATGTGCTTAGAAGGCTTGTCAGAATCTGTGAGAGCATGATTTTCTTGTCTGGCTTCGTCCTGAAGTTTTGAGAGAAAATGTTCCAATTTTGCCTCTAAGACCTTTGCCTTCAGATTGTCTAGTCAGTGCAGAGACAAGTTCTCTTAACGTTGTTTCTTTTCCTCTCCTTAATCTTTTGGGTAATAAATCTTCAGTCTATTTCAAAACTATGTGCTTCTTTTTGGATAATCAATCCTGAGATCGAATTTATGTTCTTAGCCGTGACTTGTACACCTTCTTCCAAAGTACCAATGACAACACCAGAGTGTCAAATTGGCATGCCAGATCTCTATCATCCACTATGACGAGCGTTAGCAATAGCTACAAATATTGGGGAAAGAGATCCTTTCACGTGCGACTAGTGATAACTCATTCACAATGTAGTTACATGCATCGATCTTCAAGAACAATAATATTTACTTTCACAAGTGGCTTCAATTCTCAGCGATGGTGATCATGACTTCTTTGTGGCGTCTCTAGGTGTATAATTTCTTGCAATTTTACAATCTCCACACACAATACCTTCTTTCAAATTACAATGGTTTTAGAACTTACTCACTAAAACTCTCGACTCTTTGCAACGAAATTACACTCGCTCTGATACCAAAAATGATGTCACGGGATAGGGGTGATCTGATTTAGAATATTAGTTTGCAATGCTAAGATCTTCCTTAGATTATAAATAAAATTATTTCATTATGTGTAACGATTCATCAATTTTTGCAAGTGAAATTAAGAGTTTTAATGTTAATTTTATGAGCAATTTAACATAAACCAGAAACTAAACAACAACATAAACATGTACAGAACATCATAAAAACGCATTACAACAAGCACATGATAAAGGAGTTCACCCCTCCTCGGCTATGTCTCCTTGGTCCAATTTCCAATGGCTTGGGCCTCGCTATTATGCTCAAAAATGTAAAAATTTCTATTTACAATGCTCAAATGCTTCTGAAACCTGCTCCAATAAGTCCAGAATACTAAAAAATGGCTATCTAGCCTCCTTTTGCATCCAATTTGGTGGAAAACTAAACAATTTATGACTTCTCCTAGTTCTCCCACTATTAGTTCCACAAATTTCTCCACATCCGACATGATCATACAAATTAGCTCTGAAAATTTCTAACTGGGCGAAAATTTCGCCACACGGCGGGCCATAATCTGTTGGTACCGATTGTCTGATTGCAAATCTCAATTGATAGAGTTTTGTAGGCTTATGGTCTTGTGAACACTGCGGCTAATGTGTGATTGCAGTGTGGCGGACCCGACGAGAGTATTAACCGGAACCGATAAACCTCTCGCATCCAGGGATTTATCGCATTTCACAATTCGGGGGATAACTGGGGTTTTGTATATGCAGAACTTTGCAACGTTGCGATTTGCGATTGCGGTATCGCATCGTAACCTGGTACCTTCCAGGGGCTGATTCTGTAACACCAACCCTTCACCGATCTACGATTGCAATCCATCGCATCGCACCCTTCCCTACTTAAGGGCCGATATCTAACGCTGACCTGCATACGATTGTATTTTGCGACATGCAAGGGCCAATGGAAGCTTTCCACTTGGCGCCTCCTCATTTGTTGAAGGACCTTGCCACATCATCCAATCCTACCATGTGAGCAAGTCAAACCTGAACTTTGACTTGCTCTAACTTCTGCATACGAGCTCAGATTTGAGTGTCATTTGCACCATTGGAATTAGAATGACGAGCTCTTCGATCTGAATCTAAGTTTAATAAGATTCTGACACTTTGATTTTTTAGCCTAATTTTGAGCCCCTGATCACTCCTCCCCACTGGAAACCTTTTGGACCCCAAAAGGATCACTTTCAGTTTTTCATCAGGTGGGGGTACAGTTCCCTCACCTTTCCAACCTCTATCCATTTGGATTTTGAAGGAATTGTACCTTTGAGCCCCACTCGAATATAATCAATACTTCCCCTTTTTGATGCCCTTGTTTTTTTGTTAAGTATAGTGTTTTGCTGAAGCACATCAAGGAATTCTAGAGAAAAGTCTTCAATAGATGGAATTTAAATATTCTCTCCTTGATCTTCAATCAAAGGAGGCTCATACAACCTTAAATTATCAGCATTAACAATAGCATAAATTTTCATATATGAAGGCAAATCCAACCTGGAGGCATTATTACCATTCTCTTCCAAAATTCTGAATGTACCATATCTAATTGGTTTTAGCTTTTTACCTTCTCCTTGGAGCCTCTCTTTGTTAATGTGAAGCCAAATTTCATCACCAACTTGGAACTTGTGATCTTGACGATGCTTGTCATGCCTTGCTTTGTACTTGCCTGGGCTTTTCTCAAGTTGTTCTTGAACCTTATGGTGTACTAATTGTATTTGTTCAATGAACTTTCTTTCTTTGTCGATGTCACTATGATGTTCAATAGTGACATCTTTGCCAAAAATAAAATCCAAAGGAGATTTAGGCAAGTATCCCGTGCATTCCTCAAACTGTGAAGTTTGAGTGGAAGAGTGCTTGGCTTGGTTGTAAGCATGTTGAATATAGTGCAACTGTTTATCCCATAACTTAGGATACTTGTTGCAATACCCACGCAGAAGATGTATCACTGTTATGTTCACTACTTCTATTTCATCATCTGTTTGTGGATGAAAGGTTATACTCTTTTTCAATTTGGTGTCCATGAATCCCCACAATTTTGACCAAAAATTCCCCACAAAGCGAGAATCTCGATCACTAACAATGGATGTGGGCAATCCAAAATGCACCCAAACATTCTGAAAGAATAACTGAGTAGTTTGTTCAAATGTAACTTGCTTTTTACATGGCATCAAAATACACATTTTTCTAAACCTATCCACAACTACATACAAATAATCATGACTCTTTTTTACAATGGAAGAACTCCTACAAAATCCATAGAAACACTCTCCCACAGTCGTGAAGGAACTGGAAGTGGTGTGTACAATCCTAACTTCCTATTGCTAGGCTTATTGATTGTGAACATCCTCTAATAAAATGAGACACACTTTCAAGCATATGAGGCCAATAACAATACCTTTGTAGATGTGCCACTGTCTTACTTACACCAAAATGACCATCAATAAGAGAAGTATGTGCCTCTCTTATGATGTTAACTCTTTCTCCCTATGGAATACAAAACTTTCCGATATGGTCCAACAAGTTATCATGCAAATGATAATCCAATTCCTCTACTTGGTTACCTTGACTCAAGCTTGAATAAACATCTTGAAATTCATTATCTAATGCATATTGCTCAATATAACTTTCATGTAAAACATAATTGTGCTTGAGTAAAGTAGTTGCACTAACAATCAGCCTAGAAAGCATATCAAAAACTTTATTATATATATCTTTCTTATACTTGATTACCAAGTGGAATTTCTTAAGGAAACCCATCCATTGGAAGTGCGATTTTTATTGTGATTGTAGGTATTGCAATGTTTGATGATCAGTGTGAATGACTATTTCTTTACCCATCAAGTAGTGTTTCCATTTTTTCACACTTTGCACCAATGCATAGAATTCCTTGTCATATGTAGGATAGTTAATCACTGCAAATGTTATCACCTGAGCTGGTGGGGGTTGGGCTGTGTCAAGCCTTCAACCTCAGAGTAACTATTTCAAATTAGCTTTTGATTGGAATTTAGCCCTTCCAATCTGAGAGGGCTCTCTCAATATTTTTTAGAATTCAAATGGCTAACTCTGGTTTTCTATTTTGATATTTCAGGTGAAAAAGTGTGAGTGTAGTCACCATTGGGCATGGAGTATGGAAGCTGAGGCAATCTTTGGTTTCCTAAGGTGGGTAAAGGCATTACAGTAATCACAGCAAATTGAAAGAAGTTGGAGTTGTTTAGCAAATTTCCAAGTAATCAATAAAATATGAACACTAATGGACATTCACAGTAATCACAACAAATTGAAAGAAGTTGGAGAAATACAACATTGAATTCCAAGTAATCAATACGTTGTGAAAACTAATAAGAAAGAAAGGAGCATGATAGGATGAGATTGAAACCAAATGAATCTCAGGTCAAAACAGAGTTGTTGCAACTATATTTCTATTAACTAAAAACATATACAACAGTGGTTCTCCCCACATCGATCTCCCTGTGCAGAGTCGAGAGTCTACATATTTATAGAGAAAGGTCTCTCATTACATATTTTCCACTTGTGCTATATTCAATCAATAACTATCAGATCTATTCATATATGTTTAATAAAACACTGAGATTTCTAAAGGATTTCCTATTACAAGAGAATTCATATACAAATGGGAGTCGTGTATACTGTTATAATAATTAAAACCACGGCTCTGTATTGGCGGAAATTCGAGCATCTGGCCTTTCAATCTTCTGTGTTGCTTCTGAGTGTTTATCTTGCTAGAAGGTGTGTTGTGAGTGCCATTACTGTCCCACCATGTCTCGTGCCCCATTTTCTTGTGTTTTGTGTCTTGTTGCCTGTTTTCTTTGTGTTCTATCAAATAACCATGTTGTTGAGAAAAGACGAGAAATATTCTTGTTGTCTCATAGAGTGGAAGCGGAATGGATTCTGATTTGGGTCGTTAATCCATGTTGTTTTAACATCACAATCGCAACATAGAAAGAAGAGCTTTAACATTGATTTTTAGTGATTTTCCAATAAGCCAGACTTGAAAATTTTCAAAATTAAAACACATAAGTTTATTGGATCCATCGCAATCGGTGAGAGGAGGGACTTGGGAGGGACTGGCGATATTATGATCAGCGGGAAAATTTGTGATATGTGATATCGACCTTTATCGCAGTTGGGTAATGGAGCTATATCATAATCGGGGTATCAGCAGAGGGAAGGTCTTATGCTATATCACAATCAAGGTATTGATGAAGGGAAGGTCTTATGCTATATCACAATCAGGGTATCGACGGAGGGAAGGTCTTATTCTATATTGCATTGCAATTGGCGGAGGGATACTATTATCGCAATCATGAGTGAAATGGATATCGAAGTTATTGCAATTGGAGAGGGGAGAGGTTCGTGATATCACATTAGTGAGCGGAGGAGAGTCTTGTAATATCACATCGGTAGGATTAAAAATATTGCAATCGGCCGAATTAATGATATCACAATCGGTGATGGTTGGGGGAAAGGGTTTATGCGATATAACAAGTTACGATGCGAGTTGCGATTGCGATTGTGCAATCGCAATAAGAAAGGGGACATGGGGCTAATAATGGTACAGAGACACATGGCCTGTGAGCCCATTTTATGTATCGGGCTCAGTGGGTTTAAAATGGTTTGCATGTGCGGTTAGAGTTTAGTGTTAATGGAATGTAATGGAATGTGGATAGGGTTGGGAAAGGTCGATTGCGATATAGACTGTGGGGCCTAAAATGTGGATAGGGTTGGGAAAGGTCAATTGCGATATAGACTGTGGGGCCTAACCTTAAAAAGGTTGTGCATATTTACAAAGGTTTTGAATTATTACAAAGGAAAAGGTGGAAATACGGCTAGAGTTAAGTAGGAAAATGGAATATGGCTAGGATTAGAATGGGTTATGGTTAGAGTTGGGTTATGAGTAATGAATGAAAAAGGATAGAGTTATAAAATAAAAGGATGAAATGGGATGGGTTTGAGAGAATATAAACATTTCTCATAAATAGTTAGAATAGATTTGTCCTTCCTTCTTTGATCTTCAAATGCAAAGCACAACAACCTCTTTCAATAAAACAACAGATAGATGAAGAGATCAATGATGGAAAACCTTAACTAATAAAACTGAAATTTATTTTAGTGAGTTATCATGGATAATATCAGCTCCAATGGGGATGTTGCACCCCTGGGGTTCAGCAAAGAACCAGCAGATCAGTTGCCTGACCATTGGGTTGATCCCATTATGAGGACTACATTCAAACCCACTTCTCCAAACTGAAAAGAAAACTGCAACATATAATCTAAAGCTGAAGGAAATACTTGCCCAAATAGCTTATTTATATCCTACTCTAACATCTGAAAATCCACTTGCTTAATTCAAGCAACATGAAATCTCCAGTACAACTTGTCAAAAAGTTGATCCAACACCAGGGTTCCTTGACTGTTTTTAAATAGAACATCCATGGGCAACTCAAAATAAAAACTGAATCCATCACTTGAGCTTATAAATGAAAGAAACTTTAGCTTCATTGATGGTTGTAATAGACTTACCAAAGGATCTTGATAATCATGAAAAATCACCTTTTCTTGATGAATAACACCATGAGGATTGAATTCATTCATAACTGATAGTCTTTGTTGTCCTATGTCTTCAATTTCAAGAGCATCACCAAATAAAAAGGCAACAATAGATTTATTTTACCTTCCATGTAATTCAAAAAAACATCCATGCATCCTTGAACATCTTCAAACATGACATCCATATTGTGTGTATCAAAACTACTATTTTGCTTATCAAACAAATCAGATATAACCTTTGGTAGTTTTGCTTGAGGAATGTCATCTTGAGTCTGAACACTAACAACTTCTATACAAACAACTTTATGCTTATCATCCATGTCATTTTTATGATCCTCAAATAGAATAGTTAAAACATGTATATCCAGATCTTCATGTAACTCGGGTTTACCTAAAACTGAAATATCATGCACTTCAATCAAAACAACATCATTATGATCTTCAATGGAAAAAATTTCTTGTCTAGGTAGACAACTTTCTTCACATGTTACCTCATTGTTCATAATTTTCATGCATGTATTTTCAACAACCTGATCTTGAGGAGTTTCTTCTTGACATAAAATCTTAGAAAAGGAATCATACCTTTGACTGTATATAGATTGACATGGCTGTAAATCTTCATGGATTTCATGAACTATGACTTGACTATCAAATTGCTTATTCATTTCATCTTCAACTAAAGAAGAGACATATGCTTGTTGGAAAACTTCTTGATCATCATGACAACTAGCTTGAGAAGAAAATTCATAGAGTGCCTCTAACAACTCCTCATCATCCATACATTCTACATCATCATTAATACTATTGAGATATTGAATGAAACCTTTCCAAACATTACAACAGTCTTGAAACAATGGTGATGAAGGATGAGACTTCCCATGATGTTCAAAAAATATTCTATGGAAATCTTTAAGAGAACACAAGCTTCCTAATGGCAACCCTTCATACCATATTCTAGCTTTGTCTTCAAGGGTAGCCATAAACATCTTCATGAGACAATCCTTAGGAAACTCAACACTCAGTCTACATACATGTATATGGAATTTAACCAAATGTAAACCAGCATCATCTTCCTTTTCATCTTTGAACATGGGAAGATGAGTTGACCAATCAACACAAGGCATAGGATTTGGAAAACCATGGATGTGAGACCGATCCATAGGAGCATACCTGACATTTCTTCTTGTAGTAGAACTCATCTTGGAATTTCTTCAAGCTACTGATTTGTAAGTAGTGGAGTCACCATGAAGCTTCGATCTTCAATATTATTTAACAATGGAGTCACTAGGGTAATATCACAACCTTCAGAAACTTTTGATTTCTTGTTACGCTCAGGAATCAGAAAGAAGAGACTCAAAGAGAATCCTAGAAAAGGAGATTTTCAGCTCCCGAAGATGCACCAAAATGTTATCACCCGAGCTGGTGGGGGTTGGGTTGTGTCAACACTTCAACCTCGAAGTAACTATTTCAAACCAACTTTTGATTGGAAGTTAGCCCTTCCAATCTAGGAGGGCTCTCTCTATATTTTTTAGAATGTAGATGGCTAACTCTGGTTTTCTATTTTGATATTTCAGGTGAAAAAGTGTGAGGGTAGTCACCATTGGGCATGAAGTCATTTAAAGGAAAACAACAACAAACAACACATTGTTTATGGAAGTTGATGCAATCTTTGGTTTCCTAAGGTGGGTAAAGGCATTATAGTAATCACAGCAAATTGAAAGAAGCTGGAGTTGTTTAGCATATTTCCAAGTAATCAATAAACTATGAACACTAATGGACATTCACAGTAATCACAACAAATTGAAAGAAGTTGGAGAAATACAACATTGAATTCTAGTTAATCAATACGTTGTGAAAAATAATAAGAAAGAAAGGAGCATGATAGGATGAGACTAAAACCAAATGAATCTCAGGTCAAAACAGAGTTGTTGCAACTATATTTCTATTAACTAAAAACATATACAACAGTGGTTCTCCCCACATCGATCTCCCTGTGCAGAGTCGAGAGTCTAAATATTTATAGAGAAAGGTCTCTCATTACATATCTGCCACTTGGGCTAGATTCAATCAATAACTATTAGATCTATTCATATATGTTTAATAAAGCACTGAGATTTCTATGGGATTTCCTATTACAAGAGAATTTGAATACAAATGGGAGTCGTGTAGACTGTTATAATAATTACAAGCACGGCTCTGTATTGGCAGAAATTCAAGCATCTAGCCTTTGAATATGTTGTGTTGCTTTTGGGTGTTTATCCTGCTAGAAGGTGTGCTGTGAGTGCCATTACTGTCCCACAGTGTCTCGGGCCCCATTTTCTTGCATTTCGTGTCTTATTTCCTGTTTTCTCTGTGTTCTATTAAATAACCATGTTGCTGAGAAAATTCGAGAAATATTCTTGATGTCTCATGGAGTGGAAGTGGAATGGATTCTGATCTAGGTCGTTAATCCGTGTTGTTTTGAAAACACAATCACAACAAGGGAGGAACAACTTTAACACTGATTTTTAGCGATTTTCCAATAAGTCGGACATGAAAATTTTCAAAATTACAACACATAACTTTATCGAATCCATCGCAATTAGCGAGAGGAGGGACTTGGGAGGCACTGGAGATATTGCGATCAGTAGGGAAAGTTGCGATATGTGATATTGGCCTTTATCATAATCGGGGTATCGACGGAGGGATGGTCTTATGCTATATCGCATTGCAATCAGCGGAGGGATATTATTATCACAGTCGAGAGTGGAATGGATATCGAAGTTATCGCAATCAGTGAGGGGAGACATTTGCGATATTGCATCGGCGAGTGGAGGAGAGTCTTGTGATATCACATCGGTGGGATTAACGATATCGCAATCGGCCGAATTAATGATATCGCAATCGATGATGGTTGGGGGAAAGGGTTTATGTGATATAACAAATTGCGATGCGAGTTGCGATTGTGATTACGCAATCGTAATAAGAAAAGGGATAGGGGGTCGATAGCGGTATAGAGACACGTGGCCTGTGGGCCCGGTTTCTGTATCAGGGGTGGTGGGTTTATCTATATATATATATATATATATATAGATATATAGATATATATATTAAAATGGTTTGCATGTGTGGCTAGAGTTTAGTGTCAATGGAATGTGACTAGAGTTGGGAAAGCCCGATTGTGATATAGACTGCAGATCCTAACCTTAAAAAGGTTGTGGCATATTTATAAAGGTTTTGAAATATTACAAAGGAAAAGGTGGAAATGCAGCTATAGTTAGGTAGGGAAATGGAATATGGCTAGGATTAGAATGGGTTATGTTTAGAGTTGGGTTATGAGTAATGACCGAAAATGACTAGAGTTATAAAATCAAAGGATGAGATCGGATGGGTTTTAGAGAATATGGGAATTTATAAAAAACAGTTAGAATAGATTTGTCCTTCCTTCTTTGATCTTCATATGCAAAGCACAACAACCTCTTTTAGTAAAACAATAGATAAATGAAGAGATCAATGATGGAAAACCTTAACTAAAAAAACTAAAATTTATTTTAATGATTTATCATGGAGAACAACACCATTAAAAGTTTCTGAATGAAAACAGATAGGTTTACCATGCTGCATGAGGACTGCACCCATAACGTAGTCACTAGCATCTGTCTGAATCTCAAATGATTTTCTCAAGTCTGGAAGTGTGAGGACGGGAGTTGTACTGATATTTTCCTTCAACGCATCAAAGGATTTTTTTGTTTGCCTCCCCACTGAAAAAAAAAATTCACGTTGGTCAACAAATGCAAAGGAGCTACTATAAGAGAAAAATTAGCAATGAATTTCCTCCAATATTGGGTTGCTCCCAGAAAACTTCTTACCTCTGTAACTATCTTGGGCCTTGGCCAATTTACAATGACATCAACCTTGGAGGGATCTATTTTCAACTCACCTCCAACAATATGACCCAAGTAAACTAAAGAAGTCTTTCCAAACTCTCACTTTGACATCTTAAGATACAACTATTATTTTTTCAAGACATCAAGTACTTTTCTTACATGCATGACATGTTCATCACGGGATTTACTGAAGATTAAGATGTCATCTAAGTAGACTATGACAAATTCATCAAGAAATGGCCCTCAGCACATCATTCATCACACGCATAAATGTAGCAGGAGCATTACATAAACCAAATGGCATAACTAGCCATTCAAACAAGCCCTGTTTTGTTTTGAACGTTGTCTTCCAAATGTCTCCTTCAACTATTTTAATTTGATGGTAGCCACTTCTTAAGTCCAGCTTAGTAAAATATTTTGCATCTTTGAATTTATCCAATAAATCATCTATTCGAGGCAGTGGGTAACGGTTATTTATCGTAAATTTTGTTCAATGCATGGAAGTTCATGCACATGCGCCATATTCCATCCTTCTTTGGCACCAAGACAATAGGTGAACCACACGGTGAGGAAGATGGTCTGATGATCCATTTATTCAACAATTCTTGGATTTGCGTCTTAATTTTTGTGCTTTCAATCACTCACATATTGTACATGCCAATGTTAGGAAGAGGACAATCTTGCTGGAACTGTATCTCGTGTTGAATTCCTCTCTTGGGAGGTAATCCATTTGGTTCCTAAAACATTTCATCATATTGGTTAACTACGTCAACCAATTTAGATTTTAAATTCGAATCACAGCCTTTAAAAGCTTCATTATCAACATCATTTTTGGGTTTGATCATGAGAAGCACAATATTCTTGCTCGAATTCACCAGTCTTTTAATCTACCCTACATTAACAAGCGAAAGATTTTTTTTCTTAATGTGATCTCTCACAATATATTCTACTCCATTTTTGAATAAATGATATGTATTTTCATGTTGATGGGCTTCCCAAAACCATTCCACATATATCTAACGGCACAACGTCAAGCTCCACTTCATCTATGAAATTTGCAGTAATAGCGAATCTCAGTTTACACTTTCCAGTAACCTGCAATTGCACATTGTCACATACCCATCCTAGTGGATACGGTTTATGATGTGGAACAGTTTCCAGATTTAAACTCTTGGCAATGTTTTCAGAGATAAGATTGGCTTGAGATCCACTATCGAACAATGTATCAATCTTGCTATGTTTTGAGATCACCCTTATGTGAAACAGTTCTATTCTCCTCTTTTCATTTTGAGTTTCATTTGGTGAGTCTGAAGAACTAGTGCTGGCAATGGATTCTTTTCTTTTTAAACCCATGGATTTGATTTTTGTTCCATTGCCTGAATCGGATCCCAAATCTTGTTGGGTGGTTGCAGTTGTCTTATGTTTTCCCTTGTTGTTTCTTTTTGGTTTTATTTCGGGATGAAGCTTCCAACAATGAGCTTCACCGTGACCCTCTCTGGAATAGTTTTTGTATATAATTTTCTCTCCTTTTCTGATAGACACATTTTTCTTTTCCTTCCCTTTGAAAGCCTTTTCTTTTCCCTTACTCTAAAATGGATTTTTACTACCTTCTTCTAGGGTGTTTTTCCCTCTTGCCTCAAGATTAGTGGCTTGCACACACTCATCATCTAGATTATTGGGATTAAACATTAAGATAGTATGCCTAAGGTAATTGTGTAAACCCCCTGTGTACTTTAGCAAAGTTTCCTATGACTGCAAATCTACACCTAACATTATAGACCTTTTTCTGAATTCTTGGGTGTAATCCTGCACATTTTGACCTTTAAGTTGTCTAAAGTTCTGCCAATTCATAATGGATTTCTACATATAAGCTAGAGGGTAGAATTTTCTTTTAATTACAGCAATGAAATCATTCCAATAAATTGAGATCTTACCTTGTTTTTTAATCTCCTCTTAGGTCTTTGATTCCCACCATACAAGTGTTGCACCCTCCATTCTCAAGGAAGATAATTAAATCTTTATGTCATCCCCTTGAAGGTTTTGAATCCTGCAATAGACCTCCAATTGACGAATCCAATTATCAAGCTTCTCTACATTCACTTCACCATTATATATGGGCAGCTTGAATTTAACATCAAGTTTTAAAAAGGGTGATTTACTAGTCCCTTTTGAATAATGATGATGAGTATGAGTAAGGGTTGTATTAGTGGAAGAGTGTGAAGATGCTTGCGAAGAAGAAGATGAAGAAGATGGTGGAGAGGGTGGAGGTTTGTCTCCCTTACCATTACCTCCTTTTCCATTGCCTCCTCCTGAAGAGCCTTCTCCTTTGGGAGGTTTGGAACTTTCCCCTTGCATCTTGGTATTCCTCTCTTCATAGAGGACCTTCACCATCTTTGCGATATCAAAGAAAGCCTTTCTGAAGGTCTTCTCATCTTCTGTCATGTTTGTAGGTTCTCCTTCATGAGACATGATCTCTAGAGTATCAACTGCAACTTGAGGCTAAACTGGTGTTGGAGATTGTGGAAACCTTGCTTTTCTTCCCCTTGACCCAACTTCAGGGCTTCCAACCAGCTTTCCTTCACCTCTTTTGAGTTTTAACCTTGTAAGCATGACATAAACTTGCAAACAATTAAATCCTTCTTTCACAAAGAAAAACCTAGTGCTCTGATACCAAATTGATATTATTTAGAATATTAGTTTGCAGTGCTAAGATCTTCCTCAGATTATAAACAAAATGCTTTCATTGTGCTTAAGGATTCATCAATTTTTGCAAGTGAAATGAAGAGTTTTTATGTTAATTTTATGAGCAATTTAACATAAACCAGAAACTGAACAATAGATTAAACATGTACAGAACATCATAAAAAACACATTACAACAAGCACATGATAAAGGAGTTCACCCCTCCTAGGCTACGTCTCCTTGGTCCAACTTTCAGTGGCTTTGGCCTCCCTATTATGCTAAAAAGTGTAAAAATATGTGTTTACAATGCTGAAATTCTTCTGAAACTTGCGCCAATAAGTCCAAAATATTAAAAAATGGCTATCTAGCCTTCTTTTGCATCCAATTTGGTGGAAAACTAAAGAATTTATGACTTCTCCTAGTTCTCCCACTATTCGTTCCATAAATTTCTCCACATCCGACATAATCCTACAAATTAGCTCCAAAAATCCGCTAACTGGGCGAAAATTTCACCGCGTGGTGGGCCATAATTTGCTGGCACCAACTGTCTTATCGAAAATTGCAATCAACGGAGTTCTGCAGGCTTATGGTCTTGTGAACATGGCAAGCGATGTGTGATTACGATGTGGTGGACCCGACAGGAGTATTAACTGGAACCAATAAACATCTCGCATCCGGGGACTTATCACATTTTGCAATTTAGCGGATAACCAGGGTTTTGTATATGTGGAACTTTGCACCGTTTTCATTTGAGATTGTGATATCGCATCGCAACCTGGTACCTGTCAGGGGCCGATTCTGTAACACCGATCCTTTGCGGATTTGCAATTGCAATCCATCACATCGTGCCTCTGGTCATTTCTTGGAAACCTTCCTGCCTGCCTTATTGCATCGCACCCTTCCCTGCTCGGGCACCGATTTCTAATGTCGACCTGCCTATGATTGCGATTTGCGACATGCGGGGGCCAATGGAGGCTTGTCACTTAGCGCCTCCTCATTCGCTGAAGGACCTTTCCACATCATCCAATCCTGCCATGTGAGCAAGTTAAACCTAAACTTTGACTTGCTCTAAATTCTGCATACAAGCTCGGATTTGAATGGCGTTCAAACCTATGGAATCAAAATGACGAGATCTTTCATGTGAAGCTAAGTTTAACAAGATTATGAAACTTTTATTTTTGAGCCTAATTTTGAGCGCCTGATCAAGGGGGCATGTAACTTAAAAATTAATATTTCACACAACATAAAATAGAAATTCACACATTATGTATACACATAAAATATCAGAAATAATTCATAATAAATAAAATATTTACAAGAGAATTATTAGCCTACTCATTGGCCTCTCATTCCTCACTCTCACACACTTACATACTTACATACCTCATGGGCTCACCTAGATTTATACAATTGGTTCTGAACCCAAAGTAGGTTCTAGATCCCAAAAAACTCCCAAAATATCTCTCATGATCCATAAAATCTCTCACCTAATCCCTTATCTCTAGATAAGATCTAACTAACTCACATTTCTCTCAATTCTTCCAAAATACTCTCGAACCTTCTATTTACAATAATTCTAATTCTCTCTTAAAACTATAGGAAAATATAATAAATAATTACATCCTAACTTAGGAAACTAACTCTTTTAGTAAACATTCAACCCTAGGGTAGATGCTCCTGCATCACTTCAGCTTAACAAATGCCTTCTGATGGGACTCAGACCAAGAAAAATTTGCTTTCGCTCTGCCCTTGGTAATCAAACTCAAAGGCCAACTGATATGGGAGAATCCCATCATGAACCTCTGATAAAAATTAGAACGGCCCAAAAATTTGCGAAGCTCTATTACAGTGGTCAAGGCTATCCAATTTCAAATGACTTGGATCTTAGCTGGATCCACATGAATGCTTGTTCATCTATGACGTAACCTAGATATTGGACCTAGTTCATGGCAAAGGTGCATTTCTCCAAGTTGGCACACAATTTGTGTTGCCAAAGGGTTTGAAGGACCTGTCAATTATGTTGCAAGTGTTGTTCCCAACTCTTGCTAAAGATGAGGATGTCATCTAGATAAACAACCATGAACGAGTTGGTGAAGGGCCACAAGATGTCATCCATCAAACTCTAAAAGTAGCAGGGGCATTTGTCGACCCAAAAGGCATGACCAACCATTCAAAAAGTCCTCCTTAGATTTGAAGGTGGTCTTCCATATATCTGTGGGATCTATTGGAACTTGGTGATAGCCAGACTTCAAATCAATCTTGCTAAAATACCAGCCACTAGTGACTACTTGGCTCAACACTCACCTGTGTTTTTTAGTGGGGCTCTTATGGAACTCACGCCACTTTCTTGTGTCCTTCTTTGTCTTTGTGGTGTTATTCTTTGCTTTGGATTTGGCACGTTGGCCTGTGTCACCTTGCCTTGGATTTTTCTTTGTTCTATAGTTTGGGGGCGTGCTTGCCCCACTTCTAATTCATAGATCCAAAGTTGTGCTTCTTTTGTTTAATTTTTTGTTCAGTCTTGGCATCATATCAATATGTTGCACCAAGCATGGAGATTCCTAGGAACTCCATTTATTCCTAAATGTATTTGTGCATATAGTCACCGTACTTGAGCACTAGATGTCGCTCTAAGTCTTTGATACCCAACTTTTTGTGTAGAGTATGAAAAATATTTGTGAGCTCATGCACATCTTGGTCCCTCTATTTTCGTAGCGTGGTCCACTATATGTACTTGTCCTCATAGCTCCCCACGGGGTAATATTGTTCCTTGAAAGCACCTCAGAAAGAGTTCCAAGAAGGGGTGGTTGTAAATAGAGAGGGTTCCTCAGCCCTTTTCTAACAGTAATTTTCCCACTAGTCCTTGACATGGGGAGCAACCTTAAGTAGTTAAAAATAATTTTCTCCCTATCGGAGAAACTATGGACTAAAAAAAAACCACCAACAGATTCAACCATTTATCTACAACATCTACATCTATTTGACCTTCAAATATAGGATATCGAAGTTTACTTGTACCTTGAAGGGGATGGTTCCCGAAGTGATTCCTGGATGAAGATGTGGCACTGGTGGGCATCCCTTGAAGGATTTGGGCAAAGTTGTCCATCATTGTGTTCTTTGTCACTCGAGGGATTCTTCAAGAAATATTTTGAAAGGATCCCCTACTTCGCCGTCTTCATTTTCTTCCACCATGGGAGGTCGTTAGGGTTGGCAAGGCCAGTATTGCAAAGGTTCAACCAGTTAGAGCCCTAACCGTTTATATCCCAACCTCGTTGGGGACATCCACAAAAAAATAGAGAAAGAGAAAATAATTATGATACCACTGATACATATTTATGAAGGATAAAAATTAAATACATATATGAACGAATAGAAACATAGAGATATAGCGAAAATTGAATTTCAATTCATTAATAATAAAGTATTGAAAATTGTTACATGCATAATGGAAATAAACTAGCTCAAGCGATGGTAGTTTATCTCTAAGAAGAGATGTGGTGGTTACATGCCTTTTGAACTGTGTTACAATGAGCCTCATAGGCCTCTTTATCATTAAGAAACAATGGGAAACCCTAAACATCCAAAAACCTAACCCTAGGAGATGAAGCACCAAAAGCTTGTGGGGCCCTTTGGGGCTAGTTGGAACATCAACTTCCTAGGGTCATTAAATTGGCATACGGTCTCCGTTTGGCTATCATAATACCTTGTTTCGAAGATATCCAAGAGGAGAGGAGGCCAAAAAAATATAGGCAGATTGGTCTTGTAAATCTTTGGTGTCTCTGTTTTCCCAAAAAAAAACATCATTTAGGCCCTCAAAATGGCTCTGGAAGTTTAGGACCCAAAAAACTACCAAAAAATAGTAAGTTGTGCTACAATTAAGGAAACTGAAAGAAAAAATGGTGGGGGTCCAAGTGGAATAGATGGGTGGCTACCAGTATCCATCTAGATCACTTATCTCCCCTTAGGAAGCAATGGTCCCCATTGCATTAAGTTTCTAGTCCAAGAGATGCAGAAACTTTTGTTGAACTTGGTCCCTCGTGAGCCACTTGCCTTGATGCAGGAGTTGGTCAACTTTGACAACCCGATACAGTTGGATATTCTGTTGGAGAGTGGTCTTGATCTATGTGTCCATTACCTAATCAATTGTGGCCTATTCCATGCAATCTAGGTTGAGCTCTATTGGTTTTAGTTGTTCTGCAATGTCTGATGTGTCCAGCAATATTGGAAAGCATGGTTAAAGGTGGTTTGCATTGAACACCAAGTGCAGACCAAGGAATGGGGGAATGTTGAGCTCAAAACAATTTTCTCCCACATCCTTGGTGATGGTGTAAGGCCCGTATTGGAGTGGTAAGATATTCCTATGGTCTTTGGCAAGGCATTCTTTCTAAAAATGCAACCAAACATTGTCGCCCACCTAAAACTTATGTGGCACCTGATGTTGATCATGTTGCCTCTTGTACTTGGCATTGGAATTCTCCAAGATGTTGTAAACCTATTGGCAGATGTGATGGATGAGTTCAACAAAATTGGTTTCTTTATTAGGCTTAGACTGTACATGTGTGGATTATGTTTATGTAGTAGCATGAGGCATGGAAACATAAATGAGACACAAGGGTTAAAATCCCAGACCCACTTGATAGTGACTGTGACCAGTCGAGCTATGGAGATATTTGTTATAGTTGTGTTGCACATAGGGAAGGCTCTTATCCTAGATTTTTGGATACTTGGAGTAGTAAATGTGGAGTATGTGCACTATCATCTTGTTGATGACCTTTGTATGGCCATTAGTCTAGGGATGGAATGCAGTTGACTTGGTGACTTTGTGTCTAATAGTGTCCAGAGGCTTGATAAGAATGTGCCCAGGAACCTGCTATCCCAATATAATATAATGGTGTGCGGGATCCCAAAATGTACCGTAACCATACAAAGAAGAGTTTGGCAGTGTCCTCCGTTGTGATACTCTTCTTGCAAGGCACCAATATAGCCATCTTAGAAAATCTATCCACGACCAAAAATACACAGTCATTACCATGCTTGGTAGAAGGGAGGCCAGAGGAGTGTAGAGGAGTGTACATGCCTTGATTCATGATGGTTGGATTGGCGATGGCATAGATAGTACAAGATCTGATATATTTTCCAACATTCTGTCAAAGTTTTGGCCAATAAAAATAATTTTGTAGTATGGCCACAGTTTTCTCCACACCAAAGTATCCTACGACCCAATTGTAGTGCATCTCCCAAATCAGCTTGGCATGCTTGCTTGAAGGAACACAAAGGTGGCCCAGGTAGCATAATAATGCATCCTAGAGGTGTAAATCTAGAACTTTCTTGCCATCCACTAGCATTTGGTATATGGTGGCGAACTATGGATCATTTTTGTACAATTGTAGCCATCCAAATGTCTCATGGCCACAAGAGTTGAGAACAGTAATCAATGTTGCAACTGGGGGTCGATTGCGGAAATCTACAACATGATTGGTTCTTCCCTTTTTGTATTTAATGTTCAAGTGGAATTGTTACAAATATGTAGACCACTTTTGATGTCAGTCATTTTGTAACTTCCCTTGTGTTTGTATAAACTAAAGAGGTCGGTGATATGTGTGGATTGTCATCTCCTTCCCTAGAATGTAATGCTTCCATTGTCGGCAAGCCTACACGATATCACCTCTTTATCATAAGTGGGATATTTCTGAATTGTATCAGGAAGTGTCTCACTATGATAGGTCACTGGATGATCGTGTTGGTTGAGGATTGCACCAATATCATAGTTGAAGCCTTTTGTCTTGATTTCTAAGGGTTTTTGTAGGTCTGGCAATGTGAGTATAAGTACAAAGCAAAGGCCATGCTTCAGCGCAATGAATGCCTTTTGTTGGGACTTGGACTAGGAAAACATCTATTTTTCTCCGCCCTTGGTAATCTAACTCAAAGGCCAAGTGATATGGGAGAATCCCATCATGGACCTCCAATAAAAATTGGCAAGGCCCAAAAATATGTGAAGCTCTGTTAGCTGGATCCACATGCATGCCTTTCTCATCTATGATGTAACCCAGATATTGGACATGGCTCATGCCAAAGGTGCATTTCTCCAAGTTGGCACACAGTTTATGTTGCCACAGGGTTTGAAATACCTTCCAAATGTGTTGTGTCTAGTCAATTCAATGTTCTTAAATTTCTTACATAAATTATCAACCATAGTTGGTAAACTTGTGAAGTGAAAGTGCACTATATATGTTAGAAGCCTTTTTGAGTTTATTAAGATAATGAGTGTGGGAGGTTTTAAGGATTTTCTTTGTTCCTATGTTCCTATGTTCCTATGTTCCTATGTTCCTAATGAAAACTAAATATTTACAATATAATCAACTCTTGAAAAAACAAATCTACCTAAACTAATGTTCTAGAAAGATAATTACTTCTACTCTAAAAAGAATTACTTCTATTCAAGGATAAAACTTATAAAGCAATCTATATTAAGATCTACGCACTGCAATTAAAAACCTTTCTTGAAATAATAAAAACAAAAGTAGAAAGTATGTGATTTAAACAAACATAATTACTTATGAAAGGAAGGAGATTATGTACATATTCCTATTTTAGAAAGCATACAAATGATTTGAAATCGACAAACTGCAATTGAAAAATTGTAAACAAGTAATTACAAAGAAATGAAACTACGATAATACAATTCTGGAAATAAAAAATGAAATGAACTGAAATAAATAATAAGCAAATGAACCTCGATTGTCTGCAGGGGCCCTCAACAAAACAGCAGGTTTTATAACTTTATCTCAACAGCTAATTGTGTATGATATTCATGAGAATGCTTCTTCAATTAAAAAGAAACAGAGTCATGGAGCTTCAAACTTTCAATTACAAATTACATATATGTCTGCGTGTCCTATTTTTTGTTTACAGAGATATATATATAGCATTCCCGCTCAACAGTTTTGAGACTTTCATGCCTTAAAAACTTAAAAAAAATCCTAATCTAAATGCTAATCTGATAATGGAGATTTTAATGTTTCTCAACGATTTTCTATTTCGAAAGAAAATTGGAGAGTTGTGATTGATTTGAACTCTCGCTTCTCTGTTCATCCACGCGTTAACCTGCTTCCTTGACTGTGTCATTGGGTGATTTCCTTGATGATTTGGCTCGAGTGAATAGGAGGAGATCCATGAGGAGATCAATCCCCATCTACCCATGTGCTTCTTTTCTTGGCTTGTGTACTAGAATCTGACAAACCATGGAGATAGTTGCAGAATCATAAAACAATTGCAGATTCGTGTTAATTCCGTAGCTATTACAATCTTTAACTTAATAATAAGGCACATTAATAAATATGAAAAATAAGACATTTGAGTACCTTACCATGTCAAAATCTATAATTTTACTGTTTATTTGAGTTGATAGCAGTGATGAAAAGAGGAAAAATGGATGGAAATGGTGTCAAAAACAAAATAGTCATGAGACTCTACATTCCCCCATGCTAAGGCCTTTGCATGTCCTCATGCAAAACACAAAACTGATGTCTCCTGTTTAATTATTGCATTTCTTTTGAAACTTCTGCAAGTACATCCAACTTCATCTTTTTCCCTTTCTTTCCACCCACTACCATCCTTGGCTTTTTCATGAGAATCTTGTACTTCAAGTTTATGAATTGCCTTTGTAGAGCTCTATTTTTCTATTTCATCTTCTTGTTCTTCTTGTACCACAAACTTACGTGTAAAAGGAGATTGTCACTCTTAGCCACTTGGATTTCACTCTGCACCTTTAGGGTTTGATTCTCCTTTGGAATGTACCTTTTTAGTGTCTCCAGCTTGAAAATTTCTTGTTTTAAAACATTACTATTGGAGGTTCTTGTGGTTTACTAAACTAGACTTCTTCTTTATTTGAAGCTGACGTTTTTGTCGCATCTCTTTTCTCTAGAGACTCAATATAATCATATATTTCATGTTGTTTGTGATCAATATCAGGTGTTCTTCAGCCTGGACTCTTAGGAGGTGTAATGAAAGTTGGAGGAGAAACCCTTGAATATTCCTCTACTTCTAGGTCGATATGCTCCATACTTTTTGTAGGTCATTCTTTTGTTGTTGGATTGAATAAGGTAATTATTCTTAATCTTGTCATAGGAGGCTTTTGAATTTTTTATTTCTTTCTTTCTATCTTAGGTTTCTCTGTTTTGGGTGTGCTCTTTGTCTTTTGGCTGGATTTCCTTCTTTTAACATCCTTCTTGTTCATATTCTCTAAAATTTCTGCAAGAGGAAGGTCATCCTCTAACTGCTCCTGTGACTGTTTTTGTCCTTGTACTATTCGTCCTTCAGTTTTTCTTTTTCTTCCTCTCTTAGATTTACTGCTGATTGGTTGTTCTTATCCCACTGGTTCTTCAATTTTTCTTTTTCTCTGTCTCTTACACTTACTACTACTTGGTTGTTCTTGGTTATCTTCCTCAAAATGGTTCCTCACTAAAAAGCTTTCCCAATTATCACCCATATTCTTAAGATGAAATTCAACAAGGATTTTAATGAGACCATGGTGATACATGGTGTTTTCTATAAACTGAATTTTCCTTTGGACATTCCCTGACATCTTTCTTATACTATTAATCAAGAAATATGGAAGACTTATTTCATTATCCTCAATAAAATTCATCAGCGGTCAAATATGATAGAAAAACATGCATCCAAACCTCCCTTCGCAAGTAACAAATTTTTGAATTATCAGAAGAAAATTTCTCCACTTACTTTTTAATGTTGTGCTCGGGATGCCCTTCTTGAAAATGGTGGTGTCCATGCTAGGGTTCTTCAGAAAAAATTTCCAGTCTTCTCTCTCAATACCTCTGTTTTTAAACCATTTTTCTCCAATTCGAGGCAATCCAGTAGCTTCGACAACAAAGGATTTTGTCACTGTAAATTTTATGTCCCCTATCTCAACTTCCACTCCATCAAAGGCTATGGAAAAGGACTTGGTTACTTCCTTGTGGATTCTGTCAAATTTCTCTACAAATTCCAGCCACTGCGCTTTCTACAACAATTCCCTTGGCTGTGGATATCCTTCTAAAAATTTTCTTCTTATTGGTTCTATTCTGACTATAACTCCCATGGTTGAGAAGCTTTGTCTCAAGACTATTTGTTTGACAAGGTATGAGGGTTTCAAAGGGTTTCAGATTAATGAGGACGAGAGTGTGAATGATAAGAGTGTGAGTGGTAAGGATACAAAGAAGTGTGATATGATCTAAACATTGAGAGAATGAATGAGCATGATTTGGGCAATCATACCAATAAAAATCAGGATGTGGGTTGGAGCGTAGGTATAATGATGAGGAGTGAATGGTGGATTAGATCTTATTTGACATGATACTATCAATGTTTAGTAATGATGATTTTGAATTCGGTAGTACAATGTTTATATAATTCATACAATTAATGTTTTGATCCCTATTATCAAATTAAATAATTGCATACCTTTGAATTATTATTTTTTAACCTTTGGTTTCTTTTCTTTGTATTGTCTTCAGGTGCCTTGCAGTGAAGTAAGTCAATCACTCTTTCAATTATTACATCAGAAATCTCTTTCAAATTGGTTGCAGAAATCTGTCAGAGCTGCAGAAACTCAATAATTTTGTAGCTATTTTATTTTCAAAAAAAAAAGAGTGGTACATAAATAAAATGGGTTTAGAACAGATCTAAAGAAAATTTAAGGTGTCAAGAATTTATTTTCACCTTAGATTTTTTGTATAAACATGCCAACCATTGTTGGTTTTCAAGTTTATACATTTTTTTTTCGATAATTAGAAAGAAAAATATTTTTGGAGATCAAGTTGGAGAAGAAGGAAAATCCTTCTTCACCAACTTTAAATCAGTATTATCTTGCAAATTTTTGATAAATTCTTCCTTGGTCAATGACTTATGATAGATTCTTAGTTGATGACCATTCACAAGAAAAGTGATCCTTTCTTCATCAATAGTTCTGATTCTGACTGCACCATTTTCAAAGACTATTTCAATCTCATAAGGCCCAAGCCAATGAGTTTGAAATTTCCCTTGGAAATATTTGAACTTTGAATCAAACAGTAATGCCCAATCTCTTGGTTGGAATTTTCTCTCTTTGATATATTTGTCATGCCATCTGGATCTTTGTTTTTGAACTAGATTAGTTCTTTGGATTGCATCTTGTCTTATCTCATCAAGTTCATTTAGTTTCTCCATTCTTTGTTTTTGTGCTTTTGAAAGATCAAGGCCCAATTTTATTGTTGTCTTGAAAGTTTTAACTTAAAACTCAATAGGAAACCGAACTTGTTTTCCATAGACAAGCTCATAAGGAGTATGTCTTGTAGTGTTTCTCCATGTGGTATGGTATGCCCATAAAACTTATGGAATCTTTTCCACCCAATCTCATCTATGCATATGCACAGTTTTGGTGAGAATTTCTTTAATGACTTTATTGGTGAACTCCACCCATCCATTTGCTTGAGGATGATACGCAGTAGACTTTCGATGTTTGATTTTGTATTCCTCCATTATCTTCTGTACCAACTTGGATGTAAATTGAGTACCTTGATCTGTTACAATTTCTCTTGGAACACCAAAATGAGTAAAGATATCCTCAAAAAGAAATGAAACTACAACATTTTCAGTAGCAGAAAGAAGTGCTTTAGCTTCTACCCATTTTGTAACATAATCAGTGCAAACAAGAATGTACCTTTTTTGTTTCGAAGGTGGATTGATTGGACCAACAAAATCCAGAGCCCATTTTTCAAAAGGCTCTATTAGTACCTGAGGTTGTAGAGGCATCTCATCAGAAGGAACAAGTTTCCCCATCCTTTGACAACTATCACATCTCTTAACATACTCTCTGACATCCTTAAAAAGGGAAGGCCAATAGTATCCTAAGAGAAGGACTTTGTAAGAAGTTATTTTGTCAGCGAAGTGTCCTCCACATGGCTCATCATGACAAGATTTCAATATCTTTGGTACTTCATCTTCTCTCACACACCTTCGGATGATCAGATATGGAACTGTTTTATACAATTCTTCGTTTATCCATGAATAAGATGCGGTAATTTGAATTACCTTCTTTTTTTCTCGAGGATACAAGTATGATGGTAATTTTCTTGTAACCAAATAGTTAGCAATATCTACAAACCATGGAGATTTATTAGATACTGCAAAAAGATATTCATCAGGAAAATTATCTTCTACATGCATATCATTGTTATCATTTTGAATCCTTGATAAAAAGTCATCAACTGTGTTTTGTTTTCCAAGTCGATCCAAAATAGTAATAATAAACACTTGTATCAATAATACCCATCTAGTGATTCTACCATTAGTGATTGATTTATTCATTATCTAATTGCATAATGATCAGTATGTACAAAAATCTCATAGCGAGTAATATAATGTCTAAATTTATTGATGGCATGAACAACAGCTAAAAACTCCTTTTCTGTGATAGTATAATTTAACTCTGCAGGAGTCAAATTTTTACTGGTGTAATAAATGGCATATGGAGTTAAGTATTTTTTCCTAGTACAACTCCTAAAGTTTTATCTGAAGCATCAGTTGAGATATGAAAAGGTAATTTCCAATTTGGTCCTCTAAGAATGGGTGCTTCAAATATTTTTTATTTTAATGACTCAAAGGCCTTTTGGAAATCAGAATTCCAATTGAATTCACAATCTTTCGTGAGTAGCTTGAAAAGTGGAGATGCAATTTTTGTAAAGTTTTCTATAAATCTTCTATAATAACCAGTGAAACCAAGAAAAATTCTAACATCTCGTTGACAGGTTGGAATTGATAATTTAGAAATAACTTCTACTTTAGATATGTCCACTCTAATTCCATTTCTTGAAATATGGCGTCCTAGAACAATTCCCTCAGTAAACATCATGAAACATTTTTCATGGCTTAGGAGAGATTTGCCTCTTTACATCTAGTGAGAACTTTTTCCAAATTTTTAGGAGCTTCTTTAAAAGGATTTCCATAAACTGTAAAATCAGCCATATACACTTCCACACAATCATGAAGTAGATCAAAAAAAAAAGCCTAATAATACTCTTTGGAATGTTGTAGGAGCATTACATAATCCAAAGGGAAGTACTCAGTAAGCATAAGTTCCCCATGGGCATGCAAAGGTGGTTTTATCTTGGTCTTCCAGGGCTACTTGGATTTGGTTATACCCACTAAAACCATCTAAAAATGAAAAATATTTATTTCCTGCCAATGTATCTAAAACTTGATCTATGAAATGAAGTGGAAAGCGATCTTTTAAAGTGGCTTTATTCAATTATTTATAGTCAATACACACTCTCCATCTTCCATTATTTTTCGGGACAATTACTAAGGGTGAAACCCACTGACTGTTTGATATTGGATAGATGAAATTGGCATTCAACAGTTTTTGTAGTCCTTCCTTAACAATATCCCTTAAATTTGGGTTCATTCTTCTTTGAGGTTGTCGAGCTGGTTAGGCATTTTCTTCAATGTAGATATGTTGTTTACAATTATTAGGATCAATTCCTTTCATGTCAGTATATTCGCATGCATAAGCAGAAGAATGTTCTTGTGACATCTTGATTAATTATTTCTTTTGAAATTCTTCCAAATTATTATTGATATTCAAAGTTTTTCCTGGAAATATTTCAATTGTAGAATTGCCAAATTTTTCCATAGAGTGAAAGGATAGTTGACGAGATGATAAATATTCAATATTGTATTGTTCTTGAAAACTCTAACTAGATTCACAATATAATGAAGATTCATTATTCTCCATTAAATTTAAAATTTGATCTTCATCTAATTGTGAAGTAGCAAATATTGGTCTTATATCTAAGTCGTCATCTATCCATTCTTCATTTTCAACTTCTACTGTTGTTTTTGTTGGTGGATATAGTGTGAATTTCTTTGTTGTACTACCATCAGAAATGAACATATCACCAGATCTACAACTTATGAAATCATCGGCTGTAGCTAGCCATGGTCTTCCTAGAATCAATGGATGCCCTCCTAATTTATTCTTGGGTGTTAAAATCATAAAATAAATAGGATATTCCAACGAATATAAGGATACATATATGTCTTCTAATACACCATCAGGTTTGAATACAGATCTATCTGCCAATTGTAATAGTGTATTTTATATTGAATATTAGAAAGTTTTAATTTATTCATAGTTTGTTTGCTCATGATATTTATGGTTGCTCCTAGATCAATCAATGTATTTGGGATCTCTATACCATTTATGTGTGTTTTCACAATGGGAATTCCTCCATCAAGATAATTTTGAAATGTTGTTTTACCCATCATGATATCTGCAATTTTCTGAACAAGTTGGATTCGTTTGATTTCTTTTCTCTTTCTTCCAAGTTTTTCTATGCTCAAGTCCCTACTTGTTTTTGCGAAAATTGGTATTTCCTTAAAAGCTTGAAGCAAAAGAATCTTTATGCAAACATTCTTCGGTTCATCTAACATGTCATAATCAGGTAATAAAATTTGTTTCTCTACTCCATCAATTATCAATCTTTCGAGGAAGGGTGGTTTTGAAACAAATACTAAAGTTTGTTCCATATTAGGAGTTGAGTTATTTGGATGTGTTGGAATAACTTGTTTTTGAGTTTCTTCTTTTTTATTATTAAGAGACTTTTCTTCTTCAAGGATCTTTTCTTTTTCACTTTCCTGAATAAAAATTGAGGGGGACTTCTTTTCTAATATTCTACCATATCTAAGTTGACCATTATTTAGATCTAGTGGAGTTATCATGTAGGTTTGAAAATTTTGTCCTTCCATATTGTAAACAGGTTGTGAATTTTTATTATTATTTGGATTTGGAAGTGGGTGGGTAGGCAATGGATTTTGTCTTTGAGGAAATGGTAATGAAAGTTGTGAATTCACATTGTGAGGTTGAGTTTGTTGAACAGGCTGAAGATAATATTGTGGAGGAAAAGTAGGATATGATTGTTGAAATTGTGGATATTGAGGATATTAAGGGAATTTTCCATAAGGATTTTTCCATCCTTGTGACCAAGGTTGTGGCCAAGATTGCCAAAGAATTATGGAATTCTAATTACTTTGCGAAGATTGTGCAAATGGTTGAGACTTAAAACCTTGAGATGTATTTACTTGTGGCTTATGCCAAGGTCTTTTAGCAATAAAACAGAGAGGGTCTACCTGATTTGGTACTCCTTCTTCTTGATAAACAACTTTAAGACCTGGTATTGAGGGACATTCTTTTGTATCATGATTTTCCGCAAAAATAACACAAGTTTCTATACTTTTTAAATCAAGAGGACATTCTCTCAAGGCATGTTTATTTCTTCACTTAGGACAGAAAATGGACAATGCAACATTTTCAGCTTTTTGCTTGTTTTGTATTTTAAGGGTGTCAATTTGTTCACTAAGACTCCCTAAAATATATGTTTTAAAGTTATCAATAAAATTTCCTAATTATGCTCTACTTATTATCCCAACTGCAAATTTATTAATCCTTGATAGAAGAGGATCTCTTGGATTTTTCTCGATTCTTGTTTTGCCTCTTGAAATATGTATGCACAACTCACAAATTTCTCCTAGTGATAACTAAGAAATGTCTCCCTTACCCATTAGATTGAGAAGATCAATCCATTCATCTCTAATTGATTTTAATAAGAGAGCTTTCAAAGTTTCCTCATCTAGATTATTCATTTTTTCCCTTTTTACATTGTAAGCAAATCTTTCAACGAAATCTTCAAGATTTTCATCTTCTTTTTGTATCATTTTAAAGACTTCATCTTTAATGTTATGGGGCATATAGTAATCCTTATATTTCTCTAAGAATGCAGTTTTCATTTGTTCCCATGTTCTTATGGAGTTTATTCCTAAACCCATAAACCATTTTAATGTTGCAGGGAATAATTTCAACTTTTGAGCATCATGTAGATAATCATATGATCTACACAAGACTTCAAATTCAAAGAGAAATGTCTCAGGGTCTTCGCTCCTTAATCCATGAAATTTTGGAAGGATAGAGGGTGAGATATTTTTCATTGTTACAGTTGTATCTTCATCAAGGATTGGAAATCCAAAAGGTTCTGGATTTATATTCTCTCCTCTTCCTCTTCCTCCATCTCTTCCACTTCCTCTTCCTTGTCTTCCACCTCCTCTTCTTCCTTCAATTCTAGGTTGTTCACCACTTAAATTATGTACCTCTCCTTCTCCTTCTCCAGCCATTGTAGATTCTTCAGAACTAATATAGGGTTCTAATTCTGGTTCTAAGATTGGGTTTTCAATCTCTTCTAGTTCCTTTGGTTCTTCTATCAATGGTTTGAAGTAGGTTTCTTCTTACTCTTCTTCAGTAGGAACTTCCAACTCTTGAGCTAGAATTTGTTCTCCAGTTGAAGATAGGAAAAGTATTCCCGTTGTTGGGGATATGGGATCTTCTTCGATTACGGATTCTGTTGATGAAGTTGGTGAATCTTTAGGTTGGATTTTGGATCTTAATACCTCAGGATGTCTATGTTGGCTTGCTATGGATGGAATTCGAGTTTGTATAGGTGGTGTGTCACTACGAGCTCGTGGTGGAATAATTGATGTTGTTGAAATTAAGCTCTTTCATCTACATACAAATCTACCCCTATAGTCTCTTTCCCTATGTATATCATGTTTTTTTTTAGAAATCAAGACTTCTATTTACACTTCCCCAGCAACGGTGCAAAAATTTTTAGTCAATTCAATGTTCTTAAATTTCTTACATAAATTATCGGTCGGAGTTGGTAAACTTGTGAAGTGAAAGTGCACTATATATGCTAGAAGCCTTTTTTAGTTTATTAAGATAATGATTAAGGAAATTAAGACAAGCTATCATGATCCTCTTTAACTGACTATTGTTAGTTACTATGTAAAATGATTAAAAAAGAGCTACCTAAACTAATGTTCTAGAAAGACAATTACTTCTACTCTAAAAAAAAATTACTTCTATTCAAGGATAAAATTCATAAAGAAATCTATATTAAGATCTATGCACTGCAATTAACAATCTTACTTGAAATAATAAAAGCAAAAGCAGAAAGAATGTGATCTAAACAAACATAATTACTTATGAAAGGAAGGAGATTATGTACATAGTCCTATTTTAGAAAGCATACAAATGATTTGAAATCGACATATTGCAAATGAAAAACAGTAAACAAGTAATTATAAAGAAATGAAACTACGATAATACAATTCTGGAAATAAAAAATGAAATGAACTGAACTGAATAATAAGCAAATGAACCTTGACTGTCTACAGGGGCCCTCCACAAAACAACAGGTTTTATAACTTTATCTCAACAGCTAACTGCGCATGATATTCATGAGAATGCTTCTTCAATTAAAAAGGAACAGAGTCATGGAACTTCAAACTGTCAATTACAAATTACATATATGTCTGCATGTCTTGTTTTCTGTTTATATATATATAGATATATATATATATCTATATATATATATATATATATATATATATATATATATATATATATATATAGTATTTGCACTCAACGGTTTTGAGACTTTCATGCCTTAAAAACTTAAAAACAATCCTAATCTAAATGTTAATCTGATAATGCATATTTTAATTTTTCTCGACGATTTTCTACTTGGAAATACAATCGGGGAGTCGTGATTGATTTGAACTCTCGATACCCTGTTCATCCACGCGTTGACCTGCTTCCTTGACTGTGCCACTAGATGATTTCCTTTACGATTTGGCTCAAGCATGTTGAAAATAGCAACTAGAAATGATAAAAATAGCATTGTTATAAATAGCATTTCAGGATATACTCCAACTCTATTGGAAATAGCAAAAAATAAAAATGCTAAAAATAGGATTTCGAGATATATTCCAATTTTGATTTGTCCTTGAATCAAAATTGAGAATTAAAATTCGAAATTAGTCTCACTAGCTGTTTGAAAAATAATTAATTAATTCATCTTGAGTTAATTAGTTGGAGAAATTCAAACATGAAGTCTTTGTGAAGACATGCAACAGTTATTCCTTGATTGAGGAAGTTATCCCTTAATTAAGGAGATAAGGATGAGTTGTATTTGAGTTGTAATTAGTTAGCTCAGTTAATTGAGTTAAGTCCATGTTAGATTAGTTCCAACAGTTTGTGGAACTGATTGTGAGTTCAGTTAGTCAATGCATGCATGCATGCAACTAGTGTTCTCCAGATAACTAAATATTCTCTCATAAATAACTCATGCATGTCAGATTAGAGAAAGACCTAGTTGAGATTAAAGACAGGGACATTGTACTATCAGTTGGAGGATTTTTCATATAAAGGAAACTTATCCATGTAGAAGGAATTATCTCCTTCAGGATTGCGCAGTTATTTCAGAGGTCAGTGTTGTGTGTGAGGTGAGAATCACACAGGTTGCAGCTGGAGGACCAAGGAGAAGTTGTGCAAGGAAATAGGAGGCTTGGAGGACTGAAGGAAGGCACATATGTTGACTATTATGTCTATGAGCAGCATTGAGGGATTGTACTGAGAGCTAGATAGCTTGTGAGCTAAAGCTTTGTGTAATCCTGAGATATTTCCACTTGTATGATAATACAGATAGCGGGATTTTTAGCTAAGGCTTCCCCAGAGTATTCTTCTGTGTTTCATGTGTGATTGAATCTTCTTCTCTGTTATATGTGTTTAGTTTAATCTTGCTCAAAATCGATTAAGCTTCTGCAAGTTTGATTGTAAAAGTAGATTAAGTATGTTGCTTTAGTACATTGCATAATCAGTTTAATATACATTGAGAACTTCTACAAGGTGAATAGGAGGAGATCCATGAGGAGATCAATCCCTATCTTCCCATGTGCTTCTTTGCTTGGTTGGTGTACTGGAATCCGACAAACCATGGAGATAGTTGTGGAATCATAAAACAATTGCAGATTCGTGTTAATTCCATAGCTATTACAATATTTAACTTAATAATAAGGCACATTAATAAATATGAAAAATAAGACATTTGAGTACCTTTCCATGTCAAAATCTATAATTTTACTGTTTATTTGAGTTGATAGCAATGATGAAAAGAGGAAAAATGGATGGAAATGGTGTCAAAAATAAAACATTCATGAGACTCTACATGTTGCAAGTGCTCTTCCCAACTCTTGTTGAATATGAGGATGTCATCTAGATAAACAACCACAAACGATTTGGTGAAGGGTTGCCAGATGTCATCCATGAGCCTCATAAAAATAATAGGGGCATTTGTCAACCCAAATGGCATGACCAACCATTGAAAAAGGCATTCCTTGGTTTTTAAGGTGGTATTCCATATATTTGTGGGCTTTGTTGTAACCTAGTGATATGCAGACTTCAAATCGATCTTGCTAAAATACGTGCCCCCAAGAGTTGGTTCATAAGGTCATCAATCCGTGGGATTGGAAATTTGTTCCTGACAATGAATTTTTTTAGTGCCCAATAATCAATGCAAAGCCTCCAGGTCCATCCTTCGTATGTACAAGTACAATCAAGCTCCCACAAGATCAAGAACTTGGCTAGATGTTCCCTTTTTGCATCAACTCCTGAATCTATCGCTTGATATCTTCATTTTCCAGAATGGAGCAACGGTATATTGGCCCATTTGGTAGAGGTGCTCTTGGGGTCATATTGATCAGATTCTTAACCTGACAGTGCAAGGGTACCCTTATGGGTGAGGAGAAGATGTCCTTGTATTCTTCCACAACCTTATCCACTTGCTTCTGTTGAGCGGTGGAACATTTCGCAAGGGCCATGGATGTGGCATTGAGATTCCCCTTACCTTGAGAATGAATCAAAAAGAAAACAAAATTCCCAATCTAGGAGATTATCTTACTGCATTTCTTAGTAGATATCAAAGAGATGGCATTAGGTGGGGATACCTTTGATATTTTGTATAACTTATTGCCCAAAATAATAATAATAATATTGCAAGGCCTTGACTCATACATATCATGATTCTTCCACAAGTATGGTTGACCTAATAAAACATCACAAACTTGAAGAGGAGCAACATCATACAGTACATCATATGTGAAGGGCTTGATGTTGTAAGAAATGAGGCATGGTTGGTTGACGTGGAGATCTCATCCTTGGTGAAGAAACCCGATCATGTACGGCTGTGGAGGTGGTGTGGTCCGTAGGCCCAACTGCTTCACGACCTCTTTTGAAATGAGGTTCTTTTGGTTCCCACTTTTGAAAATTAACTATAGCAGAGACCCCTTCACCCACATCTGCGAGTGGAAGAGACGCTCCCCTTCCTTTGGATCTTCAGGCTCAATATTCTGGATCTTGTGGTGGCAACGGTGGCGCTGGGATATGTATCAATATTCTACTTCCCTTTTTCATTTTCCTTGTTGGGTTCTGACTTAGAGTTAGAACATTCATTTGACTCTGAAGCCTTCATCTTAGCCAATAGTGACTGCCTAGCTTGGCACTCACTTGTGTTGTGAGTAGGGCTCTTCTGGAACTCACACCACTTTCCTATGTCATTTTTTGTCTTTGTGGTGTTTTTCTTTTCTTGCAGCTTAGGCAGGTTGTTCTGGGTCACCCTGACTTAGATTTTTCCTTTGTTTTGTGGTTTGGGGTCATTCTTTCCCTGCTTCTGATTCACAGATCCAAAGTCATGCTTCATTTGTTTAATTTTGTGTTCAATCTTGGCAACATATCGACATGTTGCACCAAGAGAGGAGATGTACAGGAACTCCATTTCTTCCTGAATGTATTTGTGTAGACAGTTGCGGTACTTGAGCACCAGATGTCATTCAGAATATTAATTCCAACTTTATGCGTAGAGTGTGAAAAATATTTGTGAGCTCATGCACATCTTGGTCCCTTTTATGTCATAGTTGGTCCACTTTATGTAGTTAACCTCATAGCTCCCCATGAGGAAATAATGTTCCTTCATAGTGTCTCAGAAAGAGTTCCAAGAGGGGACGACTGTAAATAGAGAAGGCTCCTTGACCCTTTTCTCGTAGTAGGTTTCTATTATGAAACCAGCTCAAGAAAAAGATAGAAAAGATAGATCAACGCCTTAAAATTCAGCCTCTTCGAGGGGGCAACCTCCTTTACATTACATAAATGAACAATTCTTGGATGATTCAAATGAAAAAACCTCCTTTCTATATATAGGAGTCTAAGGAGTCACAATATAACCCAGCCGACCTAACAATAATAATATAAAGACACAAAAATAACAATAGAGGGATTCTATGGGGCACAGTAATAACAATATGGGGACAATAGGGGCACAACAATATTAATAAGGGGTACAAATACAATAGTAATGGGGTAATCACTAGTATTATAGGGACCCAACATGCCCCTCTCCTTCAAAAAAGTGTTGCCCTCAACGCTTGAGTAGTTCTAGATGCTTCTATATAAAATTCTCATCCTCCCATGTGGAATCTTTAGCAGATAATTTCTTCCACTTGATAAGATATTCTGAAATTGATTGATTTCGTAGCTGTTGAGTTCTTGTTTCTGTGACTACTTCTGGTTCCAATATAATTTTTCCTTCCTCGTTAAGTTATGGAAATATTGTTTGAACTGGGAGATTATCACCTATAACCTTATTTAAACATGAAACATGGAAAACTGGGTGCAATCGAGAAGCTGCATGAAGCTCTAATTTGTATGCCATAGTACTAATCTTTGCAACACCTTGTACGAACCATAATACTTTGGTGATAATTTATTATCCTTCTTAGCTTGCTTGAGGGACATTTTCTTATATCGTTGTAGCCGTAGGAATACCCAATCACCTACATCAAAACTTCTTTCGCTACAATGTTGATCTGCCTGTTGTTTCATTATATTCTGTGCCAACACGAGGTTATCCTTTAAGAGTTGGAGGACTTGTTGTTGATATTCGATGTGATGTTCCACTGCTTGAACCTTAGAATTTTCTCTTAAATATGATGTGATGGATGGTGGCTGATACCCATAAAGTGCCATAAATGGGGTCATTTTTGTTGCTGTATGGAAGGAAGTGTTATACCACCATTTAGCCAGAGGCAACCATTTGACCCATTGTGTCTGTTTATCAGATACAAAGCAACGAAGATATCCTTCCAAAAATTTGTTTACTATCTTAGTTTGCCCATCATATTGAGGATGATAAGATGAGCTATGAGCTAACGAGTACCAAGACAAGAAAATAATTCTGTCCAAAAATTTCCAGTGAAAATGGGATCTCTGTCACTTACAATAATCTTTGGGTTTCCATGTAGCTTTTGAATTGTTTCCATAAATGTAGTAGAAACTGTAATGGCTTTAAATGGATGTGATAATGCACAAAAGTGTGCATACTTGGTAAGTCTGTCAACTACCACCATGATGACACTCTTTCCCTCAGACTTGGGTAAACCTGTGATAAAATCCATTGAAACCTCCTCCCAACGTTGGCTTGGAATGGATAAAGGTTGTAATAGACCCGGTGTCTTAATTGTTTCAACTTTATTTTGTTGGCAAACCAAACATTCCGCCACAAACTTTTGAATATCTGATTTAAGGCCATCCCAAAAAAATTCCTTCTTAACCCTGTGGTAAGTTTTTAAAAATCCGAGTGCCCTCCTAAGGAGAAGTGTGCAATTCCATAAGAATCTTTTGTTTTAGATGGGAATTCTTAAGAGGTATAAGCGATCTTTGTACCATAACGAATCATTTTTCCAGCTAAATGTATATGACGTACTGGAATCTTGTTGTAACTTTCGAATAAGTGCCCACACTTCTTCGTCATTCTTCCATTCCTCCATTTCTTTGTTTATCCAATCTGGTTGGATAATAGAAATGGCACACAACAATGCTTCCACATCCTCATCCTTTCTTGAGAGTGCATCTACCACCACATTTTGCTTCCCTTTTTTGTAGATGATTTCAAAGTCATAACCCAACATCTTTGTGACCCACTTTTGTTGCTCTTCAGAGGATAATCTTTGTTCTAAAAAGTATTTAAGGCTATCATGATCCGTTTTTACCTTGAAGTGTCTTCCCATTAGGTAGGGTCGCCATTTCTTAAGTGCATGGAGTATTGCCAACATTTCCTTCTCATAAATAGCTTTGTGTAAAAACTTTCCCTTGATTGGACGACTTTCAAAAGCAATGGGTCTTTCATCTTGCATTAAAACAGCACCAATTCCATTTCTTGAAGCATCACATTCCACAATAAATGTTTTTGTGAAGTCCGGTGTAGCTAAGACAGGTGCTTGGCACATTGCCTCTTTAAGATGTTTGAAGGCCTTTGTTGCTTCTGGAGTCCATGAAAATTCATCTTTCTTCAATAATGTTGTTAGAGGTGTTACTATTCTCCCATAATTCTTAACAAACTTGCGATAATACCCTGTCAACCCAAGAAATCCTCGCAGATGCTTTATGGATGTGGGGATTTTCCATTCCTTAATGGCTTTAATTTTGCTAGGGTCTACCTTAACTCCTTCATGAGATACAATATGACCCAGGTATTCCACCTCTTGTACTCCAAAGAAACATTTGGATCTTTTTGCATATAATTGTTTCTCCTCCAATAGTTGTAGCACCCTGTCAACATGTTCAACATGATCCTTCCAAGACTTGCTGTAGATTAGTATATCATCAAAAAAACTAACACAAATTTTCTAAGGAATGGTTTGAAAATTGAATTCATCAAACCTTGAAATGTTGAAGGTGCATTGGTAAGGCCAAAAGGCATGACCAAAAATTCATAATGACCCTCATGAGTTCTAAATGTTGTTTTCGGAATGTCTTCAATCTTCATTCTGATTTGATGATATCCTGAATGAAGATCCAACTTGGTGAAGTAAATTGATCCATGCAATTCATCCAGTAATTCATCAATGACAGGAATGGGAAACTTATCTTTAATAGTGAGCTTGTTGAGCTCCCTATAATCCAGACACATGCGCCATGATCCATCCTTCTTGTGCACCAATACTACTGGAGCAGAGAAAGAACTTTGACTCGGTTGAATTATACCAGCCTCTAGCATTTCTGCAACCATACGTTCAATTTCACTCTTTTGGGCATAGGGATATCTGTACGGCCTGATGTTTGGAGGAACACTTCCTGGAATCAGATGAATAGCATGATCATGATCACGAATAGGTGGGAGACCTTTGGGAGTCTCAAATACCTTGGAATGATTGTCCAAGACTTTTTGGAGATCTGGAGAAATAGATGATTCCAATGTGGAAACATCTAGCGAACATAATTGTGCAATTACACCTTTTTGTTCCTTTTTAGAAGCTTTGTCATACCGTTAGAGCTGATTATCTTTCCCGATTTCCCTGCAATACCCCTTAATTCAACTTCCTTTCCTTCCACAGAAAATTTCATGAAAATTTCTTGAAAATTAAAAGCTATTGTACCCAAGGATTGTAGCCATTGGACTCCTAGTACAACATCAGCACCTCCCATTGGAATGGAAAGCATTGGGCTAGTCAATACATATTCTCCCATGGATAGCTTGATATTATGGCACTTTCCAAAGAAATTTATTGTTCCTCCATTTGCAACCATCACTTGACACTCTGGTGCTGGATATAAGAAGCAATTCAATTCTTTTGCTACCTTACAATGAATAAAATTGTGGGTACTTCCTGAATCAATCAACACTATTACCTTTTTCTTCTTGATTTGTCCTTCTATCTTGATGGTTTGAGGAGTGGTAATTCCCGCCAATGCATTACAAGATATGGTTGGATTCATTTGTTCTTCATCTAGGCTTTGTTCCTAGAGTATATCCTCTTCTTTTGACCTTTCTTGCTCCTTTTCTTCTTCCTCTTCACAATCTATGTAGAATAATTTCTTCTCAACACACTTATGACCTTTGGTGTATTTCCCATCACAACTGTAACAAAGCCCTTTTGCTATTTTTTCTTCCAATTGTTGTGGTGTCAACCTTATAGGTTGTGGAAGACTAGCGGCAACAACACTTCTGTCTTTATAGTTGTGAGTGGTATGCTTCCTGGTTGCCATAATTTTGCTTTCCATTTTTCTTGCTAACCTGAATGCCTTCTCTAATGAATCAGGTTCCCAAAGGCGAACATCATGTTGGATATTATCCTTTAAAGACCCTATGAACACATCAATCCTATGCTCCTCTGGAATATCTTTTACCCTTATGTTCAATTTTTGGAACTCCTCAATGTGCTCCATTATTGAACCCTTTTGTTTGAGACTTATCAATTGGCTAAAAAAGGTGTTGCTTTTTGTATCCTCATAATGTGCTATCAATTCTTCCGTAAAAATTGCCCAAGTGATAAATTGTTTACGAGAGCAAATCCATTGATACCATACAAACTGATTTGGTTTCAAATATAAAGTTGCAATACGTACCTTTTGTGTGTTTTGCACATTATTGAGATCGAAAAATTGCTCCATCTGTAATATCCATGTTGCGGGATTCTTGCCATCAAACTTCCTCATATCGATTTTTGGAATATGGTGCGTCTTCAATCCAACATTAGAGTCTATGAAATCATGATTAACATTTCCTTTGTTCACATCATGAGTTTCCTTTACTCCCCTTTCACCATTAGTAAGTATTTCTTGTAGAAAATTTGTCAAATATGCCTTCACATCTATCTTCAAATCGTCAATCTTGGCTTCCACGCCCTTTATCTTAGATTCCACACCATTTATCTTAGCTTCTATTAGCTTTTGTGAGCGTGAAATTTGTTGCACTTGGTCTTGTAATTTTGATATATCATGTAGCATTTCTTCCTCTTCTTCATGAGTCATGCTAGAGCTTTCAGATTGCTTTCTAGGTGTTTTCATTTTCTTTCCTCGGGGCATCATTTATCGATACTAATGCTCTACTATGCCCTTTGAATTCCTTCAAAATAATTTTTCAAACCAAGCTTAAGCAAAAATTTAAAAAATCTACACACCCTTTTTCACTTTGTAGGAGCTCAATATTGCCTCTGATGTATCTCTGTAATTTCGGATCATCCAGTTCTGAAATTACGACCTGCGGTAGCCCTCTGTGTCCTCTTTCCAATGCTACCAGTCTGACCCCAATTGGATTCTCCAATGAAGAGTTATGCCAAATCTCCCACAGTGACCCGATTATAGACTAATTCAGTAGAGAGAACTTGTACGACGTGCCACGTGTCCTTGTTTCGACCTTTGGCTCTAAAAAATATATACAAGAAACTACAGTCCGTCCTCTTTCTGTACCTTCTCACAAAATTTCAATCCGATGCTCAGAGAGAAATTTATGATGATTTTCCCCAGGTCACATGTTTGGAATGTAATTCAGGAGTCTGCAAAAAGACCAACTTCCTCAGATCATATCTCTGTAAATATAGCACGAAAAGCTCTGAAATTGGGACCCAAGTTTCAGTGCAATTTCCTCTCAAATGGGTTTTTTTTTCGCTTCTAAAACGTCGCAAAAAAAAAAAGTTATAGATAAAATTCCACGATGACCTGTTTGGAGCAGCGAAACCCTAGAATCCAAAGCTCTGATACCAAATGTTATGAAACCAACTCAAGAAAAAGATAGAAAAGATAGATCAACGCCTTAAAATTCAGCCTCTTCGAGGGGGAAACCTCCTTTACATTACATAAATGAACAATTCTTGGATGATTCAAATGAAAAAACCTCCTTTGTATATATAGGAGTCTAAGGAGTCACAATATAACCCAGCCAACCTAACAATAATAATATAAAGCCACAAAAATAACAATAGAGGGATTCTATGGGGCACAGTAATAACAATATGGGGACAATAGGGGCACAACAATATTAATAAGGGGTACAACTACAATAGTAATGGGGTAATCACTAGTATTATAGGGACCCAACAGTTTCTCACCTGTCCTTGACATGGGGAGAAACCTTAAGCAGTGCAAAAGTAATATTCTCCCTATCTGAGAAACTATGGACCGAAAAATAACCTTCCAATAGATTCAACCATTTATCTACAACATATGCATCTATTTGACCTTTGACTATAGGAATATTGATGTTTACTTGTACCTTAAAGGGGGCGGCACCTCCGACGTGACTGCTGGATGAAGATGCGTCGTCAGTGGGCATCCGCTGAAGGATTTGGGCAAGGTTGTCCATCATTGTGTTCCTTTCTCGCTTGAGGGCTTCTTCGAGAAATATTTTGAAAGAATATTTGGCTCGCTCGTCTTTCTTTTCTTCCACCATGGGAGGTCGTTGGGGTCAGCTAGGCCGGTCTTGGAAAGGTTCAACCCCTAAATGTTTATACACTGACCTCGTTGAAGACATGCACAGAAAAATAGAGAAAGAGTAGATTGCTCTGATACCACTGATTCAGATTTATGAAGGAATGAAATGAAATATATTTATGAATAGAAACACAAAGATACATCCAAAACATAAATTCAATTCATTAATAATAAAGTACTAAAAATTGTTACATGCAGAATGGAAATAAACTAGCTCAGTCAATGGTGGCCTATCTCTAAGAATAGATGTGGCAACTACATGCCTTATGAATTGTGTTACAATGAGGCTCAAAGGCCTTTTTATCATTAAGAAACAATGGGAAAGCCTAAACATCCAAAAATCTAACCCTAGAAGATGGAATGCCAAAAGCTTGTGGGACCGATTGGGTATAGTTGAAATGTCAACTTCCTGGGGTTGTAACTTTTGCATATGATCTATGTTTGGCTATCATAATACCTCATTTTGAAGAGCTACAAGAGGAGGTCGAAAAAATGCAATTATATTGCTCTTGAAATTTTCTAGTCTCTCTGTTTTCCCAAAAGTGTCATTTAGGCCCTCAAAACGACTATGAAAATCTAGGACACGAAAAAACTGCCAAAAATAGTAAGTTGTGCTACAATTAAGGAAACTGAAAGAAACAACGGTGGAGGTTCAAGTGGAATAGGCAGGTGGCCACCAATATCCACCTGGATCAAAACACCAATTTTTTTTTAGCTAAAATTATCTTAACAAAGGGGTTAATTATTGCTCTTCTACGATCTCTAATTGTTGTACAATAAACTTTTATCACAATCAAGCAACAATTAAAGCAATGCTATGTATACAATATGTCTTATTTTATTCTTTTATGTATCTAATATTTTATAGAATAGGAGGTTATTGTCTATTTAATTGTTTAAGAATAAAGGGTTCCATGGACAATTTCTTTTCTTTAATTTACAAGTTACAACAACTTATGCTCTACAGGACTTTAGGCATTTTAGCCTAAGTTATGACTAGCTCACTACCTTTTTGTATTTATGCAGCTTATTCCCTACAATTATTTAAGGACTAAACCCTGACAACTGACTGGCTTGTTGTTTTGTATATAAATTTGCATTTAAGGTTAGGGTTAGCCTAGTGAGTTGTTCTTTTATTTTACAAACGAGATAATCACTCCAGGACTCTTCCTTGTGAGTTGCGACTCTCTTCCTAGTGGCGACAAGTCTTAGTTGCATCAGACTTGGTTTTGACCCTACCTTGATCGTGTGCCTTAAAGAAATAGGAAGACTAATCCTATTACCTCTCACAAGCCACCATGAGGTTTGGAGTGTTATTTTTCGGAACATTCCATTATGAAACATCAACATCTTTTAGCGACCATATTGGGGAGTGTTTAGTTTTAATCCTTTTAGTTTTTCATTGCAATTTGTTTATTCAAGTATGGTTGTTATTAACTTCTTTCTATCGTGCCGTGGAATGCTAACCACTTCCTTTTCCAACCTTTCCAAAATCATTTACCAATATGGAATCTTTACGTGGGAGGAAGACAAGAATTTGTACCCTTGGTTCACACCTTCCCTTTTAAAACTTACACGTCTAATTAACCCTCTCCCTTCCAAATTCAAACAACATCTACCTCTATTTTATGGTGATGGAAAGGTTACAGTGAAGGAACATTTTCATTCATTCTGCAATGCATGCATGGTGCTTGGGGTCAATGAAAATGATAATTGCATGCTCTTGTTTCGGAACTCTCCTCAAGGACGTGTTGCCTCCCTCTTCACTAACCTCTGTAATGAATTTTTTTCTACCTAGGATGAACTTGCTTACTGATTTATCTCGACCTTCGGTACTCCAGAGAATCCTTATGATAATCTTAAAAACTTTCACCAATTACACATGGAAAAGGGTGGAAGTATTCTTGCTTTCAATCTTCAATTTGTCAATCTTTACAACCTCATCCCTGAATCCATTCAACTGACTAACCTATATTATTATCTGATTCAGATCTTGGGGTGGGCCCCAAGATATGATTAATTTCCGCACCAAGAAAAAGAACAAAATTAAACCAAACCAAACCAAAAAAAATGAATCAAGAACCAACTTTTATTATATCAAAAAATGATGGTTGCAACTATATTGTGTTAGATAATCTCCCTCTTACAAAAGGAGGCTTGTTATTTATATCCATTTTTTAGTTACATTACCATGGGTGGGAAAATATCATGGGTGTATAATACCATGGGTGATTTATTTATAGCCTTTAATTACATTACCATGGTTAAACACCATGGGTGAATATCCATTCGGATCATTTCTCCTCCCTTAGGAAGCAATGTTCCCCATTCCGTGAAGTTCCCTGTATATAATCCTTTGTTGACGATGAGTTATGGATGGCCAACTGTTATTGAAGGCAATGGTTTTGTGTGGTTGACTCATAATCGAGGGTTTGTGGATGACATGTAACCATGATGCATGAAGATCCGAGGATAGAGACACCTATAATGATTGTGAGAAAACTGTGATATTGAGAGTGTGTGTCCAAGAAAATGGAATTCGATCGTAATGGTTTTGCATGGTTGACCCATAACCATGATGAGAGAAGAGCCAAGGATAGAAATACCTGTAACTTTGGTGGGCCAACTGTGAGGTGGACAGTGTGTGGCTAAGAAAATGGACCTCGTTGGAAAAGGATTTTGTGTGGTTGACCCATAACCTTGGGTTTGCAGGTGACCCATAACCATGATGAACGATGGTTCGAGGATAGAGGTATCCTGTAATGCTTGTGTGCCAACTGTGAGGGTGACAGTGCATGGCCTAGAAAATGGACCTCAAGATAGTTCACTTTCTAGTTTTCCTGGTAGAAATATGACAATTTATCTGGTGGCTTATCTTTATAAATTCTCATAGAATGCATTGCAATAAATATAACGACATAAACACCCTGCATGGCTCTGATGATTGTTCCAGCAAATGGAATCTCATCATGAGACTCTGAGGTCATTTTATTGATTATGTGAGGCCGAAAGCATTTGAATATGATACTATTATTTGCAGCATCACCCTCAAATGGTAGGGTTTATGGATGGTTCACAACATCAAATCTTTCAAGATTATTATGATCCTTTCTAACTATCATGATGAGAATATCAAAATGTAAGCAAACAACATATATAGGGAAGTATTCACCATTCTCAATTTCTTTTAGAGCTCTCGAAAAAATATTTTTAACTATTTGATGATAAGGAACATATTTAGTGCTTCCTTCTGTGAAGAGAACACCATGCAGATCTTATCTCAAAACATATACCAGTGCTTCTTTGGGTGCGCTTCTGTAATATATGTCTTCAGGAAATGGAGGCAGTGGAAGAGAAAGTGGTAACTTGTGTAGCAAGGCCATGAGAATGTGATCAACTAGCTTTACTTCCTTAAAGTCAATATTCTCCACTCCAACCTTTGTTTCAAGTTTCACATTGTCACTTTATGTATCATAGCCAATATTATCTAGTTTAGAGGTTGTAACCATGAAATATTTTAATAGATAATATAGAGCTCGTACCATATGAGATGAAAAAACACTAGAGAACTTAGGTGCCTAGTAGGTGGAACCATCTAGGATGTAATATGTAAGCATGGGTGTGACTGTCTCAGGTAAGTCACGCTTTTTCTTCCGAATAATAAAAATATGAGGCTCCATAACTTCATTAAACATATATTCAATGCATGTCATTTTTTAGAGTTGGGAGATGTCAAGGGTGTGAATAGAGTTGCAATCAAACACAATGTAACCATCGATATTACGTTCATATCTGATGGTTCCCATCTGTTAGTGTCGGTATCTTCATCCCTCCATCAGAGATCAAATCCTCTTGTTGCATTGCATATTAGGTGTCCCGCCCAGTCAGCTGCATTCCATTAGGCGCATGGATCATCTGACGGTAGTGGCTTCTCCTACAGTTTCCCTCATGTCATTTACCTGCTGGCTCATGTTTACTCATCAATATCATGTACTATCACTTTTTATCTTTAAAGTTTGCAAAAGTCTTTTCTAGGGTTTCATTGTCATTAGGTCTAGGGTTTCATTAGGGTTTCATCAAAAAGGGTTTCAAAATGTCCAATAACAGTCAGCAGGCACATGAGGAGGTTCCAGTATCAATAAATTTCATAATCAAGTGCTCAGAGATGTATTTTTCCTCAAAACTCTGTTTTGAGGAAAAACAGAGTATTTCAGATTTTATTGTATAAATTCATGTAATTTTATTTCCTTCATATGTAAATCACTCCACCTGCAACCCTGGTCACTTTCCCTAGCCTCAGTAGCTCCAATCCCCTGCAAAGCAAACAAAACACAAGTCATTCAGTTCATCACAAGCTCAAATAAAGTGAAAAAGCTCAAAAACAGAGTTAAAAAATAAAGTCATATTCCAAACATTGTAAAAGTGGGTTTTTATGCATCAAAAATTAAAAGCTCCTTGTATATAAATGATTTCTTCAATTTGAAAAGCCCATTTGCATTCAAAGAACCAAAAGTGAGCAAAGCAAGGCTGTGTTTGAGTCAAGGGAGAACATTGGTGAAAAAACTTCCTGAATTCAGAGGCGCGGTGCACACAGCAGGCGCGGCGCATAGGGCCGCGATTCTCAGTGGAAATTTGAACTGGCGCGGCGCATACACAGTGTGCGGTGCGTTGGGTTTGAGGCGCGGCGCATAGAGCTGCCAAGCCTAGTTTCTTCAACAACTCCCTCAAAACGCCAAAATCGCCCAAATCCTCCACTGAACAAGTAAGTGCAGCTCTCCTCTTGGCTAGTGAAAGAGTTTGTTACAAAGTTTATGGTGGATTGTGTAAACAAAAATCAAACCCTACCTCTTTGCATCTCTCAAAGAAAATAGTGCCTAAGGTTTGCATTGATTATTTGGCTACCAAGTCCATTTTCCCATTCCCTCACCTTTCCACTCCCTCACTCATTTTCCCAGTTTATTCCCCTATTCTCTAACTCCCATATTCCCCAAAAAAAAAAATCATAAATCCCTATCCCCCATTCCCATTTTCCCAAACCCTTACTACAAATCCCCAAACCCTAGTTCTATACCCAAAACTCCCAAATCACTTCGTAATCCCCTGTTTCCCTAAATAAACCCTATCCTAACAGTCCTAAAATCCCTCATTTTTCCCTCCCTCTATAGTCCCTCTTATCACTTTTCCCTGGTGGCAGAAAATCAAGAAACACCATAATTTTCCTATTTTTCATCAAGTGAAATCACTTACTAGCAGAAATGGAGTCTGATCCTTCATATGATCATGAAGAGGAGACACACAGTGATTCTCCTACAGAGGTACATGCACCTAGGAGGCCTCATAGAGGTGGCAAACATATTCGAGAAGAACCTACCACTCTTGTTGAGTTACAGGCTTGCCCTCTCGCCATCACTTGTTTCCAACACCAGTCCCGCTATGAATTTTGTGAGATGGTTGCTAGAATCCAGTTTCATCATGAGTTGGCCCATTTGTTTGTGCTTCATTTACATGATGGTCAGGCCACTCTAGCTGGTGTCACATTCACTTTAACACCAGAATCTATTTTACTAGCAACCGGTATTCCTAACATTGGAGAACAATGGAACAAGAGGCAGCAAATTGACAGGCAGCATTATGAACCGCACATCAAGCCTGGCTATTTGAGACAACTCAGCAGAGTTTTTCCTTTTTGGTACCTCAAACATTCTTATGCTCCTTTGATGAAACTGATAATGAAGTATTTCAGCTGTGAGGGCCGGTTTTCCCGCTTATATGCCTACCATATCAGGCTGCTGATGCATTTTATTAGGGTGAGGATGATGAACCTCCCCTACTTCATGTGCCGAAATATTAAGAAAATGACCACCGTAGCACAGCACAAGACTCCTCAACAGTAATTCAACAGTATTTACCATTTTTCTCTCATTAAGATTATGGTCATCCATCAGCTTGGATTGTAGGGCATCACTTGGGAGGACTTCATTTCTCGTGAGTTTTTCACAACTCCTCAGGGACCTCCCAAGGTTTTGCATGAGACAGGTTCATATCAGCATGAGGGTCATGAGACACAGACCGCTAGTATGTCGATGTTTATCACTTATCAGAGGGGCACTAGACGGTTGTTCGCAGCTGCTAAGTGAGTATTATCCCCACCCGGGGTGGAAGGGGTCTCGCTTCCGTCATCAACACAACAGGTTCAGGACAAAGGCAAGAGGCCATTACAGGATGAGGGACCACCAAGTGAGCGGGAGACTGATTTCATTCTCATTGAGTGTGATGATACCAATGTGGGCCCGCAAAGCACAAATCTCAAAGAAATCATCCAAGAGCAGCAGGCGGACATCAATGCCTTGTCCCTCAACTTGGAGAGGGATAAATGGATAATAAAGTACCTGGAGAAAAGAAATAAGCATCTTGAAGATCAGCAAGCGATTATGGAGTTGCAAAACATTCAGGAGAATCGCCAAGCTGCCCAAAGGAGGAGGGTGAAGCTCACTTCACTTGAGCAAGAGATCAATGCCGATCGGGAGTCATGGCTTGAAAGAGCCAATATCCACTTAGAGAGGTTTTTGGAGAAAGCCAACAAGGAGAAGACATTGTTGAGACATATGGCATATCATTACATGGCGAGAAACAAAGTCTGCAAGGCGAGAATTAGGAGCCTAAAGGCAAAATTGAAAAGGGCATCAAAGAGGCGAAAGGAGCATGATAGACTTCAGATATTGGCTGAGGCTTCCTTGGCTCAACACAATGCTTGATGGAGAAGACTTAGCCCAAATTCCAAAAAATTTGGGGCACTTTTTTCATTTTTGGAATTTTTTGCTCAGAAAACAAGGATTTCTGCTTTATGCGTCGCACCACTTGGCGCTCGCTTTTGATAGGAGCCTCCAAATGACAAAAACTCAGCATTTTTTGATTTTTCATGAAAAAATATGATTTTCTACCAATGGCCAAGAAATTTGAACAAGTTTTGAGCCCTCAAAAAGGTCAAAAACACTCAAAAAATGACCTTACTGCCCCTATTTTGACACAGAGGAAGCAGTGTTGGGAGAACTGAATTTTGGAGGGGAAAATGGAGGCCCAATTGAAAATTTTCACTTGGGTTGGAGAGTAGACAGGCAGACCTTTCCAACAAGCACATTTGGAGAGAATTTGGACACCGGGAAGGCATTCAAAAGTGGCTCAAAACAGGCGTTATGCATAGAGAAATCAGACGCGGCGCATAGGGAAAATTTTGCCAATTTGACCAAGTATACTCTGTTTTTCGCCTAGATTTTTACAGTTTGACTTTTTCACCTTCTTAATGTCAAATTTGTGATGTAATTTAATGTACATTGATGGATCATGATGTAAATATTTCAAATTTTCACTTATGGAGGTAGATTCATCTGTTAAAAAGTTGTTTGAAACTGAATGAATTAATTCCCTTGTTTCTACAGGCATGTTGTTCCACTGCCTAATTTCTAGTTCTCAGTTTAGAATTAGTTAGAACAGCTCCTAAACATGTGAGATTGACCCCCAAAGGCTAGGATGAGATATGGTTTGTCTATATTATGTGGTTTTTCAGTCATTAGCATGGTTGGACTCTTGAGAAAGCAAGGAGATTCATTGTACACCCATATCAGCATTTTGGCTAAGGAATTGAGACCAGGGTTTGCAGCACTCTTTGGGATCCCTGTGGCATTTTGTTTTGGTACAGTGCTTTTCTTTGTAATGGTGAATTTACTTATGTGTTATGTATGACATTATCTATCTTGTTTCTTCCTAACTAAATCAAACAAGAGTGAAAGTAGAGTCCTTTGAAATTGCAGTGCTCTACTTGAGGTTTGCTTTAGTTTCTTGATGTTTTCAGCTATTTGGAGAGGATCCATGGCTCCTCTTTCCCTCTTCAACTCCTCACCTGTCTAATCCCTCTATCTCATTTGATTTGAAGTGCCAAAATCAGTTGCCTACCTTGCCCCATTGGGATCTCTGCAAGACTGAGCCTCATTCCCTACACCCAAGATCTGTCTTTCCATTAGAACCAAAAAATCATCATTTTATTCAATCAAACTCTTTGCACATATACCTAGCCTAAGATCAGTAGTTATATCAGTCATCTCAGGCCTTTAGTGATCATATTTTGTTGAGATTTACCAGGAGAGAGCCCTCTCTCGACCTGGTAGGGCTAGCTACCAGGTTAAGCGTGGTTTGATGTTGGGCCTGGATCCTACCTTTCTCAGCCTGAGGTAAAGCTAGGCCCTAACACCGTCAAAATTTTATGGTCTACACAGGTGGGAAGAAGGTGTTGCAAGGCTGATGCATAAACCATTGGAACGTTGGAAATATTTTTGGATGGATCGGTGGGCACAGGATGCTGCAATGCCGATGCAGAAACCATCGAAATGATTTTGTTAGGCCAAGAAAGAAGAGTAATAGAAGTGGGTTGTTGTGATGAGGGGCTAGGGAGCGAAATTGGTAAATGTTGTTGGAAAATAGGGAGAGGATAGAGACCTCAATTATGCTCTATGCATCCAACTATTTCTTTAACTTGGGAGGATGTCTCGTCGGGATTAGGGTGTTGCAAGGACGATGTTGAAACTGTAGGAATGAGCCTTTCTATGGGCAGAGAAAGAGCAGTACTAGAAGCAGTTTGTTGCAATGAAGCATTAGGGAGAAACATTGCTAGAATATGTTAGATAGAAGGTAGCACAAAGAGACTGGGATTCTGCAACAGCTAAACATAGAGATGAAAACCTGGAAATAGTTGTGACATTAAGTCAATATTATATGGAAAGTCTGTAATTGGATTCGAAGGCCCAACTTGCATTGAAGTAGGAACAAGTTGGATTGCACTCAAGTTAGATACAACCGATCCCATCTTTTCCTCTATGTTTGTGTCCCCTGGACAACATGACCACCCACTAGTGTCGATGCTGGTAACCGCCGCCATCCTAGTTCATCAAGAAAGGCTGTAAGGAACCCGACTCCACTTATATAAACTCCCAACCTCGCCAGCTGTCTATTGAGTTTTTTTCCTTGCTCATCATGGTGGTTCTTGGGGATTGCTCTCTATAATGTACAGTGGTATTGAATATGTGAATTGTAGCAAGGATCATTGATCCTATTAGGGATATAGTCGGGCCGATGTCTGCAATTCAAATAAATATTTCCCCTATTATTGTTGTTTCATCTGACTGGAGCAGAGGACGTTGAGTGTTTGGACAATAATATGAGTTGGGCATGTGAGAGTCTTGCATAAGGAAAAGAGGAGCTGGAGGACTGCTGAAGGAATTGAATGGATAGTTTTAATGCCCTGAGATCAATTGATGGTAGTCTGGCTAACACATACAACATGGAATGGTCTGGCTACAGGGAATATGTGCTACTGAACTGGATAGAAAAGTAATGTCGTGGGAGTGTATTGAGTAGCTGGGAAGTTTGGGTTATGAAGCCGATAGCGGTGATGACATGGAGCTAGTGGCTCAATGTGCAGGTGCCTCAGCCTCATGGTGAGCCATGTGTTCACATGGATGGAGTGGCTCGATGCGCAATATGTATGGATTTGCAAGTGGTTGAATGGGAAAGTGAGTTGCGTAGAAGTTAAATGTTTAATAGAGGTGGGGATACAGACTTATATGAGAGGGGTTGGGTTGGTCCTATTGTTGGAATAGGTCTCGACCAACTAGTCATATGCCATAGGGTCAAACTCAGAATTGACCTGAAATGGTCACAGAGAAAGAAAATTCAAATCTAATAGATCGAAACCATATCTCTTAGACAGATTTGTAGATCTAGAAAAAAAGTTAGAGACCCCACTAAAACAGAAATTCTATTCAAGATCATCAAAATATTTACACTAAAATGAAAACTCTAACAAATAATTCAGTAAGGAAAGAATAACCTGCTTTGAAACCACTTATTCAAATCTTAGGGTGGTCCCCAAGGTCTGAGTAATTATTGCACCAGGAAAAAGAACAAAATAAAACCAAACCAAAAATAACTAAATCAAGAACCAACTTTTATTAGATCAAAAAATGATGGTTACAACTATATTGTGCTAGATTATCTCCCTCTTACAAAAAGAGGCTTGTTATTTATAGCCTTTTTTTAGTTACATTACCATGGTAAATACCATGGGTGAGTTATTTATAGCCTTTAATTACATTACCATGGTTAAGCACCATGGGTAAATTTCCATTCAAATCACTATCTACACTATTATAACCTCATGCCTCCTTTATACAAGTGGAATCTAGAGGAAACAAACATTCAAAGTCTTGATCATGCCTTGGTCACTTCTATTGATTTTGAAGAGAAAACTCATAGGACTAGTTTGGCCCCAATATTGATGACATGCATCCTTATCCTTCTTCCTTAATGCTTACCTTTTAGGAATTATAGTATCCTTATTAACTACTTGAGTTCTCAAATGAACCCTTTCTTCTGAAACTTGATTATGATTCTTATTTCATTTGTGATCAAGAATGTGTACCGAATGACGATCCCCATCCTAGCATCCTACATGAATGTCATTTTGTTTCTCCTGAGGTAGCCGCTTTTACCTTTGAGGGTGATCAAATTTCTCCTCCGTGTTGTGATTCCCTTATCACCAATGATACTCATACCGACCACAATCTCCTCTACCTTGTGCTTAATGTTATGTGTAATGATTATTATGAGGAATGGTTGAGTCATGACGGTATGAAATCTTGTTGTGATATCATTAATGATTTATGTTTTAATGAACTCAAGGGGTAAGTTCTTCCTTGTGAAATATCAATTCCATTTCATGAATGGTATTTATTTGATATGGATGATGAGACCTCTTTCAAAGAACCTGAAAATGAAGTCTTTATTTTTTACCTTGAAGGAGTTTCATCAATCTGATATGTTGAGTATGAAGTGTTTGGGTTTGAAATTCCTTTTGTTTATGATTACTCTTTTTTCATGACACGAATCATGTTTCACACGACACAAATATGTTTCCTGATTTTAACCCAAACCATGATTTTTCTCCAGCCTTTTATGGTTCTGGTCTAGCACACAAATGCACAGTTGTTAGTTGCCACACTATCCTATGCCACCAAAAGTACTTTTGGATCTTAGTTAAGACATTGTCACAACCACACGCCTTTGTTGGTTGGAATGGTAATCACCCTTTCCCTATTGGCATCCAACGAGTCATCAATTATGCATGCTTTGTTCACAACACATTCCTTTATGCATAATTTCATCCGGAGAGAGAGAGAGAGAGACACACACACACACACACACACACACACACACACACACACACACAGACAGAGACAGAGACAAAGACAGAGACAGAGACAGAGAGACAGAGACAGAGACAGAGACAGAGATAGAGACAGAGACACAGAGAGACACAGAGACACAGAGAGACACAGAGAGAGAGAGAGAGAGTCATGTTCATATATATATATATATATATATATAGAGAGAGAGAGAGAGAGAGAGTCATGTTCATATATATATATATATATATATAGAGAGAGAGAGAGAGAGAGTCATTTTCATATATATATATATATATATATATATATATATATAGAGAGAGAGAGAGAGAGAGAGAGTCATGTTCATATATATAGAGAGAGAGAGAGATCATTTGCATTGATTTTCGTGATTTCGATCTTTGTTTCTCTTTCGTATCAATGTCGCTTCTGACTTTGCCTTCTTTCACTTCTACTTTAGTTTGGATTTCGTCTATGAATTTCCTTCTCGTGTTGTTCTTTTTATACTGTATTCATCTTTCAACTCTACAATATTTAAACTTCATCATTATCAAGAAAAGGGGAACTTAAGTCAAATTTGTATGGATCAATGGTTAGAAGGGACATCCTCATGCATTATCTATCACTAGCATGCTTTTGTTTGGTAAGAGCAAGAGATGGAGGAAGCCTTTAAATACCTTCCATGCCCTTTTTTAAAAATGCATGCCCAAACAAACTTTGATTCATACATGTGGAGGATCTTACCTAAAGTCAATCCTCATCACACCCTTGTATCTTTTGCCTCCCTCTTCCTTCTTTCTTTCTCAAGTGCACCAGTGTACCTTGTGCAGACCCTTTGAATATTCTTCTTAAATCACACTAATGACTTTATGTACTTACCCTTGATATTTCCTATCATGTCCCGCTTACTTCACTCCCTTTTCTCTATAAAATTTCCCCCCTTCTCAGTTTCATCATCTCCATATTCTTTTGAGTTCTAGTTCGCGCTATGCGAACCTCCCTGTGGAGTCGTCAATGTTGATGCATGCCAACAATTTAAAAGATTTTGCAAGCCATTGCGGGTGTTGTCTTCCCATATTCAGCTCTACTCATATGTATGTCTCATGACTTGTCCATCATGGGCTTCAATATTCTTCACGAAAATCAAATGAAAATATATTCTTCCTCCCTCTAAAGCAAAAGGTCTCTATAGTCCTATTGGAGAATGCATTCCTTCACATATAATAAAATTGAGCAACAAGTGGGTTTGTTGTGAAGAATCTTCGTGCTTCGGCTCACAAGTTTGTATCATCAAAATAAAAGGGGAAGAATACATATTATTTTAAAAGAGGCCATGGCATATCTCTCTCTTACCATGATATCCCTCTTACCATGATAAAAGGAAGAGGCATCTTTACATTGTCACTCAAGTCCTCACCGATAAGTTCATGATATTCATCACTCATTTCCCAAAACCTTGGAAAGCACTATGACTCATGATTTGGGCTAGATCACCAACTTTTAAAAAGTATTATGGTGTGTCCAAATACTCTATGACTCATGATTTGGGCTAGATCACCAACTTTAAAAAATTATTATGGAAGTTGTCCACAATCTTATGTAAAAGAGTAATACATTATATCCCATGTTTATTATGGCATAGTGTACTTTTGTATCCATTTATTATATAAAGAGGTGTTATTTTGGAGAATTATATTATCTCACATTTAATATGTGAGAGTAATTCCTCCACATCTATGGGTATATAATAGGGTCAAGGGAGTCTCTTAAGGCATATACCATTTTGTGATACCATCACATCTTATCCTATGCTCACAACATACTGCCATCTGTATCGGGTTATTTGTAGTTGCTCTCTTTATAATATTGTAGGATATTTCTGGAGATAATAGAAGACAACCTTCCCATGGACGTAGCCCAATTGGGTGAACCACGTATATCTGTTGCATTATTTTTCCTTGTTCTCTTTCTGTTCTTATTTATATGTTGATATATTGTTGGTTTCTTAGATAGATAACTAATTTAGTAGGTCTAATATTCTAACATGGTATCAAAGCCATGGTTGTTATGATCTAGCATATTCTTTGAATTTAACCATCAACGTGTATCTTCATTTTTTGTTATCTAGGCACTCATTATTTTTTGTAGATTTTCTTTCTATCTGGTCGCCATTAGGCTTCTCTTCATATCTGAATAGAAGCTTAATGGTGACAAGATAGAAAGAAAATATTAAAAAAATAATGAGTGCCCAGGTAACAAAAAATGAAGATACACGTTGATGGTTAAATTCAAAGAAGATGTTAGATCATCATAGCCATGGCTTTGATACCATGTTAGAATATTAGATCTACTAAACTAGCTATCTATCTAAGAAACCAATAATATATCAACATATAAATAAGAACAGAAAGAGAACAAGGAAAAAGAATACAATAGATATACGTGGTTCACCCAATTGTGCTACGTCCATCAGAAGGTTGTCATATATTATCTCCAAAAATTTCCTACAATCTTACAAAGAGAGAAACTACAAATAACCAGTTGTCATATATTATCTCCAAAAATTTCCTACAATCTTACAAAGAGAGAAACTACAAATAACCAGATACAAATAGCAGTATGTTGTGAGCACATGATAAGATGTGATGGTATCACAAAATGGTATATCCCTTAAGAAGCTCCACTGACCCTATTATATACCGAGAGATGTGGAGGAATTACTCTCACATATTAAATGTGGGATAAAATAATTCTCCAAAATAACACCTCTTTATATAATAAATGGATACAAGATTATATTATGCCATAATAAATATGGGATATAATGTATTACTCTTTTGCATAAGATTGTGGACAACTAACAACATAATACAAAGACATTATTATCTTCCAAGGAATATAATATATTCCAACACCCCCCCTTAATAATGCCTGGGAGAAGGGCCCATCCTAACACTAAGGAAGGAAGGAGTCATTACTGCTCCCCCTTAATGACAACTTCCCTCATACTAAGCAAAGAACGAAGATGCACATACTTCGCTTCTGTCAAGGATTTGGTGAAGATATCAGCTCCCTATTGCTCAGTAGGACAATACTCCAGATAAAGAATACCATCGGAAATAAGACCTTGAATATAATGAGCATCAAGGTCGATATTATTCGTCTTGGAGTGATATACCAGATTATAAGCAAGTTGAATTACACCCTGATTGTTGCATTTCAACGCAATGGATGATTTCGGAACCAGCCCAAGCTTAGTAAGAACATGACGTAACCAAACAGCTTATTTAGTTGCTTCTTTGGCTACTCTATACTTTGCTTCACATGAAGATAAAGAAAGAGTCTTCACCTTCTTGTTGGACCAAGAGATCAGACCTGAACCAAGTTGAAATATGTAACTAACAGTTGACCGTCGATCAGAACTGTCACCTGCCCAATCAGAATCTGTATAACCAAAGAGTAAAATTGTAGCACTACTCGAATAAAATACACCATAATGCAATGTCCCCTGTAAATATCGCAGAATTATCTTAGTTGCATGCCAATGACTTTCACGAGGTTGTTGGATGAATCAAGAAACCATATTGACTGCAAAAGAGAAATCTGGGCTGTTGTGAGTTAAATATATCAAATTTCCAACGATCTAAAGATAAAGAGTAGCATCAACCAGTGGAGTGGTACACTCAACAGTTAACTTTACACCGAATTGAAATGGAATAGGAGCGGGTTTACTATAGAATTTCCTATAAATTCACAAGCTCATGTAGCCTACTAATACAAGAGACCGGAATCTACTTCTACTCTTTACAACGGAAGCACATAAATATCGAGCAAAACAATAATAACACGATGAAGAACATCAATGGCACATAACACAGTGAATATCCGGGGAAAGCCACAACTCAAAACCCCACTATCTGTATTGCATTAATCAGAAAATCAAGATGAGATTACAATGCTTGTTCTCACAAGAACAATCCCAACACTCAATAAAATCAATCTCCAACTAACAAGCAAACTCATGGCCAACACTTAGCCAATTCTCCTGCTCTCCAAGTCCCTATTTCCTTTCGCCCTTGGTCAAAGAATTTGGATGAATACAATATTCTCTACTCAACCTTGATCTTAACAGGCACAAGTATTTCCTATCCTCCACCTGATGACTTCCTTTGGCCAATACTTAGCCAAATTTCCAAGCCTCCAAGCTTCTAATTCTTTGCACAAATCCTGAGAGAATTAGCTTGTATTTAAAGGGAGATTCCTCATCCATAACTGCACAATCCAAACTAGGTTTAATTCCTAATTTCATGCACCATCTGTACAACTCATAAAATTATACAACAAATAGTACATTGTCTCTACACTCTAGTCTCAACTGGGTCTTTCTCAAAATCGACATGCATGGGTTTCAGATGAGGGAATCTTCAGTTAACTAGAGTAGCACTAGTTGAGTGCACTAATGCATCAACTAACTGTTAACTCACTATTAGTTCCTCAAACACTTTAGAACTAATTTAACTGGACTTAACTTAGTAAAATGAGTTAACTAATTACCACTCATACATAACTCATCTTGGACCCCTATAATATAGGGAGAACATATACATGAATTCAGAAAGACTTCCAACTTGAAATTCCTAAGTTAACTAAGTCAACACACTATTAACTCACTATTAGTTCCTCAAACAGTTTGGAACTAATTTAACTAGACTTAACTTAGTAAAATGAGTTAACTAATTACCACTCATACATAACTCATCTTGGACCCCTATAATATAGGGAGAACATATACATGAATTCAAAAAGACTTCCAACTTGAAATTCCTAAGTTAACTAAGTCAACACACTCTAGTTAACTATTACAAGTTGCTATCAGAATAAAATTCGATTTTAATTCTCAGTTTAATTCAAGGACAAATTAAACTAGAATTTCTGGATTCTGTTTTTATCATTTCTTGTTGCTATTTTCAACAATCCCTCTCAACAAGAAAGAAATTTAACTCAATCTCGATCTTGAACCTTTGGAATGTTCTGCATGCAATAATTCTCTCTAGTGTTGTTGCTCCAGCAACTCCAGAAACAAAAAACATCCAACCTGAATCAGAATGATGCCTCTGTCATCAAAGTCTCTGACTGTTATTGCCTCTGTTGACTGAAAACTCTATGATTTTGTTGACTCTTCCTTTCTGCATTGTTGTCAACCCTCTTTATGCTTCTTCAGTATCTGACTGCTCTAGCCTCTGTCACTTTGATCTCTGACTGCATCAATATCACTGATTCCTTCCATTACTATGTACTTTGGGCTCCCTTAGCAAGGTACGATCCATTTGATAAAACCACTCAATAGAACCTGCCCAATTTCAGCCCTCAATGGACCATGTACAAGAGACAAGAATCTACTTCTACTCTTTGCAGCGGAAGGACATAAAGATCGAACAAAACAATAATCGACAAGAGGAAGAACATAAATGGCACATAACACAATAAATATTCGAGGAAAGCCATAGCTCAAAACCCCACTATCTGTATTGCAATAATCAAAAAATAAAGATGATATTACAATGCTTTTTTCTCACAAGAACAATCCTAGCACTTAGTAAAATCAATCTCCACCTCATAAGCAAACTCTTGGCCAACACTTAGCCAATTCTCCTGGTCTCCAAATCCCTATTTCCTTGCACCCTTGGTCAAAGAATTTAGATGAATACAATATGCTCTACCCAACCTCAAGCTTAACCTGCACAATTATTTCCTAACCTCTGCTTGATGACTTGCTTTGGCCAATACTTAGCCAAATTTCCAAGCCTCCAATCTTCTAATTCTTTGCACAATTCCTGACAGAATTGGCTTGTATTTAAAGGGAAATTCATCATCCATAACTGCACAATCCAAACTACGTTCAGTTCTTGATTTCTTGCACCATTTGTATAACTCATAAAATTATACAACAAATATTACAAGTGTCCATGCACTCTAATCTCAATTGGGTCTTTCTCAAAATCGACATGCATGAGTTTCTGATGAGGGAATCTTTAGTTAACTAGAGTAGCACTAGTTGAGTGCACTAATGCATCGTTGTTAACTCACTATTAGTTCCTCAAATAGTTTGGAACTAATTTAACTGGACTTAACTCAGTAAACTGGGTTAACTAATTAACACCCATACATAACTCATCCTGGACCCCTATAATATATGGAGAACATATACATGACTTCAACATTTACAATCACTCATATGGAAACGAGCCAATAAATATGTCGCATACTTAGGCTTAGAGAGGAAAATACCATCGGTCATATGCCAGATCTAAATACCAAGAAATAGTGCAATGTACCGAGATCTGTCATCTCAAACTACTTCTGAAGAGCAATTTTCATATCTTGAATTAATACAAGTTGGCTGCTAGTGATAATTAGATCATCCACATATAAAACAATAATGAGGACATTATCACCAAAGTTATTAACATACAGATTTGGATCATATATACAACGCTTAAAACCATTATTCAAGAAATATGCATCAATTTTATCATACCAAGCCCTAGATGCTTGTTTGAGACCATATAAAGATTTGTGTAATTTGCATACTAAACTTGAGGATTCAGCAGAAATAAAACCAGGAGGCTGTTTCATATAAATTTCTTCAGTAAGATCACCATTTAAAAAGGCACTTTTAACATCCATTTGATGAATTTCTCACTTATAATATGCGACAAGTGATGAAATGGTTCTTATTGTGTTCATTTTAGCAATAGGAGCAAAAGTTTCATTATAATCAATACCTTCAAGTTGATTAAAACCTTTTGCAACTAATCTAGCTTTATGCTTTTCGATCTGTCCTTCTGCAGTGAACTTAGTTTTATAAACCCATTTACATCCAACTAAATTCTTTCCTAAAGGAAGAGGAACAAGAGACCAAGTCTTGTTTCTCAAAAGAGATTCATATTCAGTAGACGTAGCTTGTTCCCAATGAGGCTTACCCTTAGCTTGAGCATAAGTAGTAGGATCATCTATGGCCAAAACTTTGGTCATAAGAGCAAAGTTAGATCTAGTTCGACGAGTGTAGGAAGGATTTCCGACCTCACTACTTGCAGATTTAAGAGTTTTCCGAGCCCAAACAGGAAGAGTAGAAGGAACATGAGTCACTTCAGGAGCTTCATGAGTTTCAGGTGGAATACTTGAGGGAGAGGAAGAAATAAGAGGCACAGAACTGGAATAAGGAGTAACAGGAATAGGAGTATCAGGTGGTATTTGTAAATTCAGGGTAACATGAGATTCTACAAACTCAGGTGGGGAAGGGACTTCATGAAATTGAACATCCCTTCTAATTATGAAATTTTGATTAGAAGGATCAAACAACCTGTAAGCCTTGTAATTATCATCATAACCAATTGTTGTGCTCTACAACAACCCCCCCATTTCATATCATCTTTACGTATAAATATTAATGTATGAAATGGGTCCCTTTAGAATTTAATTTGGTATCAATGCTATTATAATCCAAAAAAGTCCAAAAAATGAATAAATGCACTTTATAAAACTTTCTGGGTAAACCCTTAAAAGAAATCATGAATTGATTTGTCATTGCGATAAAGCGATCGCAAGATCGCATATCGCAATGACACATGAATTATAATTAAGCACCCAAAGCTTTCCGCCGATGCGCATTCGGCGCATTCGGCGATCGGCGATATTCCATGTACATGTTATAATGCCCCATGCCAAAGCTTTTCGCCGACGCGATATACATTCGGCGAATTCGGCGATCGGCGACACGCTACAACATTTGTGATGTATCCAAAGACTTGTCCCGATGCGATGCGCAATCGGGAATCGGGTATCGCGGCAATCTCACCTAAGTCTTATTGCGCTCAAAGCTTTTCGCCGATGCGATATCGCATTCGGCGATCGGTGATATCCAATACGCACCATTAAAGCACACTAATTACATCCCCAATTGCGATCCGATAAAGCGCGGTTTTCAACGAAGAGCCGTTAAGTGATGGGATGGCGCAATTCATTTGTAATAAAGGCTTGATCTTTCACGCAATCCTTCATCTACGCTCAACTGCCAAAACGTCCATTGCATGCTTAAGTGAATCGTTCACCCGAGTAACGATATAATGGGCATTTAAGGAATGACGGAGTGAAAACGGCTAATTAATAAAATCATGTCCTAAAATCTTTTCACGGATTGTATACGCGCCCATTTTAAAAGCTAAATCCTTCAGTTACGCATCTATTTCATATGTGTTGTATCACTTAAGAGTTTTTATCGCTATCTCTGTGTATTACGCCCAATTGCCTCTTTGTGCAGAATTCATTCACAGAAGCTAGGCCTGAGAAGATGGGGAAGAAGTCCAAGAAGACTGCAGGTGCTTCCGCAACACCATCTGCGGGACAAGCGGCCGCAAACAAGAAGAAGGGACTAATATCCGATACCACATGCACGGGGCTCACCAGAGTGACTTGGCAGGGCACTTATAACCTAATTGAAGCTGAGAAACCACAAAGGGTAGTGACAGAAGCTAGTGTGGACTTACTCAAGAAGTCTGATGCGACTCTCAAAGATTTGGCCGACTCTTTCCTTCACAGGATAGCAGCCAGAGATCAAATTCTCCCTTATACAGACATTGTGCGATGGGCGATTGAAGAAATCCCCATATTGGACAGGACTGTTAATACAAGAGATGGGAGGATTTTCGGATCATTCAAGCCAGAAGACCTAAGGCAAATGTATCATTTTCCTGAACCAGAGAAAATATATAACAAAGACTTTTTGGAGAAGTTCGCAAGCGAGAATGAGATCCAGTCTGAACCTATCAAGGATTGGAGGCAAAATCCCAACAAACACAAGCACGAATCCTCCGGTAGGTACTCGGTCGATTCTTTGGCTTCTCCTTATTGTTATGCGGGGATTATGATGTGTAGGCTGTGGGGATTGCATGATTCTGCCAATTTTACCATTGAAATGGTTCCTTTAATGGAGGCAGCAGTAAATAGTTGGATTATGGATTGGGCTACTATCCTTTCGGATAAATTAGCAGTAGCTGTTCGTGATTTTAGGTCTCAGTCTGTTGTTTCAGAAAGGAAAATGCCCCCGTTCTACTACAGTGCATATATCTTAGACACTCTTTGTTTCAATTCCGAATTTCCTGTTCTCGGGTGGAGGTGGACTGCACAGGACCCTTCGCCCATTCATATATATCATCAAAAAATTGTGGAAGTCTTCTTATAAATACCACCTGTATCAAATCTGTAATGGTTTCATGGTCCCCATTTACTATTCCATTTTTGATAAACCCATTTCAAAAATTTCCTATCAAGCTTCCTTTGATTTACCAGCAGTAGCAAGTTGGTTTGGAGAAGAAAATTTCACCTATATCAGAGTTTTCGGCAGCAAGGCCGACCCACATGTTCTTCCTCTTTATGTTCCAGATAAGCTGCTAGCAAGGGAGATTGCATATCAGATCATGGCTGAGAGTACTACACAGACTCTCAAAATAGAAAAGAAGAGAGGATGGCCATCTTTTCCCTTCAGATGTGGCGTTTATACTCTGCATGATCTTAAACATGCAGAAAAGGAAGCCACAAAGCTCCAGTCTTTAACGCTGGCCACGATTCCAAACAGACCATACGACCCAAAAAAGACTGCTTACAATGCATTAGAGCAGGCCAAATTAACAAGGTTTGAACATCAGAAGGATATGTTTGATGACCTGTTCATTGCCGCAGAGACAATAGGTCATGTTAAAGAACTCGCTAGGATGCGATATAACGATGAGGGATTGACTGAGTTCAATAAACTCAGAGAACAGAGGTTGCAAACTCTGCCTCTGCATTTACTGGCAACATCCCCAGCAACATCATCGAGCCGACCTGTTCAAAAACAGGAGGAGCAGCAGAAGAAGCAACAGGAGGAGCAGCAGAGAAAAGAACAGGCAGAAAGGCTAGAGAAAGAACTGGCAGATAGGCAGAAAAGGGAGCAAGAAGAACAGCAAAAGAAGGAACAGGAAGAAAAACAGAGGAATGAAAAAGAGGAGCAGCAGAGGAAAGAGCAAGAGAAAGAGCAGCAGAAGCAAACCACCAATGTAGACACTACTATAGACCCAAATTTATTACAAGAATGGCAGCAATTTGACTCCATCATCAGTGGATTGGAATGTTCAAAAAATGGGGATAATTCTAAGACAAACGATACACAGGATGTTACCTCTCCTCAGGTTCTAAGTGGAACCAGCGGCCCACCAAGTTCAAAAGAAATTGAAGTTATTCCAAAAGACCCCTCTGACCAGGTTATTCTACAGATAGAAGATATTCCGCCATTGGATGTTTTCTACAGCCCAAAACACAGGGCAGTTGTAAAGCGGTCAAGGAAGAGACGAAGGATTGATCAACCTTCTATCTTCCCCGAACAAACGATCACGGGTAATGTAGTATGGAAGGAGGAATTGGATCCCTCCGATGACTTAACAAAGCTATCACAGTATGCAGGCGCTTACTCAGCGGCAACAATTGACAAAGCATCGGAGGTGAGCCTTCTATTGAAGAATAAGGACCAAGAAATCCTTGCGTTACAGGCAGAATTGGTTGAAACGAGGCAAAAAGCAGCACAAGCCGAAGAACAGTTGCTGGCGCAACAGCAAGAAAACAATCAGTTGACTCAGCGATTGCAAACAGAAAGACAAAGGATCGATCAGGATGCGATCCAGAAACAAAAGGAATTGTCGGAGGCATTGGAAAATTTGAGAGTGGCGAATGAGCAAATGATAAAGACCAAAGATGAGCAGATTGCTCAAATGTCATCGCAGCTGGAAAAGATGAAGGGCGCATCGCAGGTAAAAGAGTTTAAAACAGAGGCATTATTGATAAACAATGCGTTGATAGCTCAGGTCAGACTCTTATGTCAACAGATCGATCAAGCTGAGTCCCTATGTGAGCTAACTACAGCGATAAATCAACAGGTAGAAAAAGCCAGGACTGAACTAGATCAAGCGGACGAGGCCATTACTGGACATCTTGACTGGCAAGATACTGATTTGGGAAAAGCAGCAAAATTGCCCAGGATTGATGAAACACAGAAAGATATTCTTTTCACAGAATGGCACACTCAAATGATGAAAGCAGAAAGGGCGGCTTCAAGATGTAAAACAACCGCCAACAATCTAGTGGATCTAGTCAATAACACTCTTTACCTGGCCAATATGATTTCTCAATGTACACTGGGAAAAATGACAACTACCAATACATTAGAGCAAACATGCTACCCTGAATTAGAAGAAAAAGGGAGGTTAATCGTTGGAGTTAAAAGCTTATCCTTAGATGCATATTGGCTCTTTTTAATCAAGCCACATACACAGAGATCTGCCCTAAAGTGCCTTACAGACGCAATCGGGTGTATAATTCCCGATATCCAAGATGCCACCTATGCTGCACAGCTCAGTTCGTGCCTCAACAAACCTCCGGAAGTTGAGCCAATGCTTGCAATTAATCAACTCAGATTCAAAGGAAAGCAGCCGACTTAATGAGTCATTCTCCCGCTTGCCAGATCGCCAGCCAAAATAGGATCAAGAGTTATTGATACCAACTTAGTAGGATTTCTGTTTAAATAGATATTTAAATTAGATTAGTATTTATAGACCCTTTCATTGTTTTGGAAAGGGTCGTAAAATTTTGTAACAGACTTAATAGGCTGAAGTTTGCACTACTGTGCTTCAGTCGCTATTCTTTTATGAAATTGGACCAGTTGTTCTGAATTCGACATCAAATTTTTTTTATGCAATTGCGCACTATTGCCTTTGTTGAGGACGATTTCTGTGTTGAAGGAAGAACTGCTAATAGCGATTGATATTTGGGAATGTGCTGCAGCTCATATGGTACTTTTATCTATGTCTAAAGTCATTTCTTTTATATGAATTGTTATGCTATATATTCTTGCTATTATTGAATACATGCATACGCTATAACAGCAAATATTTATCTCAGCCCACTATTGGATGTTTTGTGATTTGCATTTCTTTTAAACATGTATGTAAACAATGATATAAATGATAGTGTAGTAATTTCGCTGTTATCGCTTTGTGTAACTATTTATGCACAGCAATCTTGAACAATTTAATATCTATGTTTGGAGACAGAGTCATCTATATGCCTGTCTAAAAGCCCAGATCATCAAACGCTACACTTTAGAGATCGATAAACCCCGGGGTAGATTATAGTTATTATATTCATGCCGATAGTTTTAGTTGTTTGCTTATCATCAGCATAATCTATAAGTCATTCATCCATCCCATTTTATCTATTTTGGGAAACTGGTCCCATTATCCCCAGTCGGAGCCACTATTCCAAATGGAAAAGGAGCTGTACTAAGGTCCGGACCGGGTGGTTTCCCCTATGTTGTTGCAGCGATTTTCGAGGCCTCAACATAATTGGCGCTAGAAGGAGGGCATCAACTGTGAATGGCACATAAGTCCAAACCTATAAGCCATTCCAAGAGTAATTCTCCCTCCGAATCCCCTCGACCTTCCCATTTGCACACTGGTTCGCCGGTATCCAAACAAGGAGAAGGGGAATCAACTACCACTGCCCAAACCCATCATACCCCAGAACAGCTAAGTCTTGAATCACCTGAAGTCCAGTCTCTAATCCATAAACTTCAGAGCTTCTCGATTTCACCACAGAGATCTGAGGTATCAGAAAGCAGTGCGACTTCGCAGTTCAATCTCACTCATCCTCTCACCAGACTTCAAAGCGAAAAACTCGGTATTGAACCCACTGAGTTTCCTTTACCCAAAAGGAAAAAGGCGAAGAAAATTACTGAAGGATCTGATAGTGAAGAGCTCTCATCCACGTCCTCCATTGCATTTTCTCCTCTGCGAGGTCAACCATCCACTTCCCCATTACAAATTGTCATTCACCAGGGATTAGAAGCCTCAACATCCCAACCTGTTCACTCCTCATCTTTGATCCCTTCCCATACATCTGGAATTCCAACAGTAGTGTCAACCACTGCAGCTTTCACAATGGCAGATCCATGGACTAGGCCAGGTGCAGTCAACATGCCTGCACCACTGCACGATCTCCCAGATGCTCCTGAAAAATGGCTGCCTAAATTTAATCCAGATGACGGGACTCAGGCTGAAGAACACATAAACAATTTTATGTTAGCAGTTAACTTAAAGGGAGTGACAGAACAAGATGTTGTTGTAAGACTCTTCCCCTACACCTTACAAGGATCAGCAGGATCCTGGTATTTTTCCTTACCTTCTGGTTCAATTACCAGTTGGAACACATGCCAAGAGCAGTTCCTTACCAAATATGGAGATGATAGGTCCTTAGCCACTTTAATAAACGACCTCTCCAATCTGAGAATAGAGCACAGGGAACCAATAAAGGAGTTTAATTCCAGATTTAATAAACTCCTGAATAAAATCCCTACCGCTTCTAAACCAAGTGAACAAATCCGAAGCGAATGGTATATTACCGCCCTACCTGCCAACATAGCTATTTTTGTAGACAGGGCTGGGAAACCTACCTTAGCTGAAAACATGAGAGAAGCACTTGCTGTTGAGAAGCGCATCAACGCTCTAGAGAAGAAAGCTGCTTTGGAAGATAGAAAAGCTAAAAAAGTCTCATTCAAAGAAGATTCCAAGAAGAAAACCCCAAAGGACCCGTACGACATGGAAGGTTTACAAAAGGTCCTTAAAACGTTGTCTAATGAAATGGTCGAAATAAAGAAGCAGGTGGCCGAAACCTCAACCAAAAGACCATTTAGAACTTTTAAGAAAACTGAAACAAAGCCGCCCAATGTTATATCAAACGCAGATTCAGAGCAAGAAGAAGAGGAAGAGGAAACAACCTCACAAACCGATGATGAAGAAGAAGTAGCTGAATGCCACGGAATGTGGGATTTTATACTCCCAAACTCTGATACCGAGAATGAAGAAGAAGCCTTTCCAGTTACTACAAGAAGTAGAAGTACTTCAGAACCTGCTCAGGCAACTTCAAAGAAGAGGAGCGCAGGTGCTGCCACAGCAAAGGAAAAAGTTCCCCCAAAGAAGTCACCTGTAGTTATTCCGCAAAACCAGCCTTCAACTTCTAATTCTCCTTCAACATCCAAGACATTAGTAGTATCCGATTCAATGGAATATAACATTGTTGATGACATGAAGAAAACTAAGGCAAACATAACTATGTTTGAGCTTAGTAAATTAAAGCATCAGCAAAAATTACTTCTTAAAGAATTGAATGCTGTTCCCTCTACTCCCCTTCCCAGCGCAAGAGCTGCCAACGATTCAGGCCAGCCTCCTGCAGGTATGGTTGAAGCTACCGATTCAGTTCTAATTGGAGATAGATCGAATTCTCACACTCCACCCTTCCTGCTGACCTATGAGATTTATAACAGAAACCTGCACAACTGTTTAATTGATTCAGGGGCATCATCTAACATAATGCCAGCTTCAGTTTGCTCTAAACTGAACATTGAACCCCAAAAGTCAGCCATTCATATTGTACAGTTGGACAGGACCAAAGTGCAGGTTGTGGGAGAAATTAATTCCGTAACCATCAGGTTGTCTGCCGATCCAAGGATTGTACAACGGATTGACATCTTAATTGCCGACATACCTGAATTCTATGGTTTAATTTTGAGTAGAGATTGGTCCGAAAAACTGCATGGGTATATTTCCACAGATTGGTCACATATGTGGCTTCCCTACAAGGGGAAGCCAAATCAAATAAAGATCGATCGAGAGAAGCATATGACCCACACAGTTACCGAATTTGAGCAAGAAAACCAACCTGTGGCGTTCAACAACAACATCTTGGGGAACTATTCGTCAGAATCATTCTTTGGCAACTTTGTTGCCCAACCATCTCCTTTTTCAGTCAATCATTTTACATCTCAGATTGAAAAATTTTCACAAACTGATAAGTCCAGATGTTTTAATGGTGCTGAGGAAAATGTAAATATTTTTGTTAATACTCCTTTATTTTGGTCTTTATATTTTGATGGCTCTAAGTCCAGCGAAGGCTCAGGAGCAGGTTGCATTTTGGTTAGTCTGCAAGGAGAAAAGACAATGATGTCTTGTAGGTTAGAATTTGAGTGCACTAATAACACTGCCGAATATGAAGCTTTAGTCCAAGGATTATATAAAGCAATCGGCCTCGAAGTGCAATATCTAAAAGTATTCGGCGATTCGGAAATCATTGTCAAACAGGTGAGGAATGCAATTCATTGTCTTTCAAGTCACCTCAAGCATTATCAATCGCTGGTACAGGATCTTACCTCACACTTTTCAGCATTTAACATTTCTTCCATTCCTAGGTCACAAAATTCGGCAGCCGACCTACTAGCCAATGTAGCTTCTAAGCTTCTACCTTCTGAAGACTACAGCCTTGATAGATTTTCTGTAGAATTACTTTTTAGGCCTTCAATTCCTGACAATGTCACTAATTGGAGAGTATTTAACCATGACGAAGATATCTTGCAGTTTCTAACTTCGGAAAAATCCTATGACAATCAAGTTATTGAGGAAGATGATCATGATCTACAGATGAAAGAAACGCCTCAAGAAAATTCGATTCCTAAACCAGTGGTGAAGCTTGAAGACCTTTATGATATCAAAGACAGGTTTAAACCTGTAATTAATGCAAAGCTTCAAAGTTCTACCCTTAAGTTTGAATTGATAAATCTAGGCACTGACGATGCTCCTCAAAACATCAACTTAGGATTAGGACTTTCCCAGGAAGAAAAGGAAGCATTTATTAAATTGTTAAGAAAAAACAAACAGGTCTTTGCTTGGAAGTATGACGATTTAAAGACGTATGATACATCTATTATCCAGCATATCATTCCCATGCTTCCTGATCAGAAACCGATTCAGCAAAAGTTAAGAAAAATACATCCAAATTTGGAGAGCCAGATAAAGTCGGAACTTAACAAGCTCTTGAAAGCCAAAATTATTTTTCCGGTCCGACATTCAAATTGGGTCTCTAATATGGTGCCAGTCAGAAAGAAAAATGGCGACATTCGAATCTGTATTGATTTCAGGAACCTGAACAAAGCGAGCTTGAAAGATAACTTCCCATTACCTACTATGGAGCAAATCCTCCAATCAGTAGCGGGCTCTGAATTGATGTCCTTTCTTGATGGATTCTCAGGATATAACCAAGTTCTGGTTCATCCTGATGACCAACTTAAAACCACATTCAGAACAAAATGGGGAACATATGCATATCAGAAAATGCCTTTTGGACTCATAAATGCAGGAGCGACATTCCAGAGAGCCATGGATATAGCCTTTAAAGGGTTGATTAATCGATCAGTAGTCGTCTATCTAGACGATATTACTGTATATTCTAAGAAGAGATATAATCATTTGCATGACTTAAATCAAATCTTTCAGCGATGCAAAAGATATGGTATTTCTCTGAACCCAAAGAAGTCTTTCTTTGCTCTTGATCAAGGAAAACTCTTGGGTTTTATAGTATCCAAAGATGGCATTTATATTGATCCTGATCGGATCAAGGAAATTTCTGAAATCCCTTTCCCACACAATAAAAAGTCGATGCAGTCATTTTTGGGCCAGATTAATTTTGTTAAACGATTTGTTCCAGATTTTTCTCAAATTGTGTTACCACTTCAGACAATGATCAAGAAGAATTCAGTTTTCAAGTGGGGATCAGAAGAAAAGCAAGCTTTTGATATTATCAAGCAATCAATAATCAATGCCCCAGCCTTGAATACTCCAAATTTTTCTAATCATTTTACATTATATACCATTGCGTCCGATGTATCTTATGTTGCAGTTCTCACGCAGCCAAATGCTCACAATTTAGAAGCACCCATATCATTCTTCAGTTCAAATCTTCAGGGTGCCGAATTAAATTATTCCGATGTAGAAAAACAAGCCTTTGCTGTATTTAAAGCGGTCAAACATTATCGACCCTTTCTTTTGAAAACCCATACAAAAATAATAGTTCCTTTCCCAGCAGTTAGGCAACTATTAATCCAGAAAGAGCTGGGTGAAAAAAGGGCAAATTGGGTCACAGCACTTCAAGAATATGACCTAGAAATTAAGCCAGCAAAGATTGTTAGGGGCCAAGGTTTTTGCAGGATATTGGCAGGAGCATCCAACATTCCAGAATCAAGCGACACAGATCAAGCTCAAGAAATTAATCAGATAAGTGTTACCGATTCTGGATCTCAATATGCAGATTTGATTTTTTATCTAAAGAATGGTTATGCACCTCCGAATTTGTCTTACAAAAACAAAAGGGCCATTAGATTAAAAGCAAAGAATTTTACCATTATTGATGACGTGCTTTTTAGACAGAATTACGATTCTATCTTGTTAAGATGTCTCGAAAAACCTGAAGCCCAAAAGGTTTTGCAGGAGCTACATGACGGACCAGCAGGAGGACATTTCGGAGCTGACACAACAGCTCACAAAATTATTCATGCTGGTTACTATTGGCCTACTTTGTTTAAATATGCTCATGAATACGTAAGGAAATGCCTAAATTGTCAAACTGCTAGCGGAAGACAACGTAAATCAGCTTTCCCCCTGCAACCAATCAACATTGAACAGCCATTTGAGCAATGGGGATTGGATATCATTGGGGAGATTACTCCAGCATCTTCCAAACAGCATAAGTATATCCTTACTGCTACTGATTACTTTACAAAGTGGGTTGAGGTAATCCCTTTAAAGACAGCAAACTCTGAAGCAATCATTGAATTCATAGACCAATTCATCATTACCAGGTTTGGTGTCCCAAATGCTCTTGTTTTTGATAATGCATCTTACTTTTCAGGCAATGCTATGTTTGATTTCGCTATTAAAAGAGGATTTAAGTTAAAATATTCTGCTAATTATTATCCCCAAGGAAATGGTTTAGCAGAATCTACTAATAAGAATCTGATTAAAATCATTAAGCGAACTATCGAACAAAATCAGAGGAATTGGCACAAATCCTTAGTGTTCGCATTATGGGCTGATAGGATAACACAGAAAGCTTCTATTGGAACTTCTCCATTTAATCTTGTCTATGGAAGAGAAGCAATCTTACCCACAAATCTTATTCTTCCTTCTTTAGCCCTAGTGCAGTTTATTGAGGAAACTCCTTCCTCTTCTATTCAATTTAGACATGACCAGATCCTAAAATTAGAAGAGGAAAGAGAAAAAGCCAAGGTTACTCATGCCAAACACCAGCAAGTCATCAAAGCAGCTTTTGATTCAGCCTCATCCGGTTCAAAGCAGTTCCAAGTCGGGGATTTAGTTCTGAAATGGGACAAAGCCCATGAGGACAAGGGTAAGCACTCTAAGTTCCAGAAGTTGTGGCTTGGACCATTTCAGATCTATGAGAAGATAGGCCATTCAACCTTTATATTGCAAGATTTATCAGGTTTGAGAGATTCTCTCCCTGTTAATGGCCTTGTCTTAAAGAAATTCTTTCACTGAGGAGGTAAACCCTTCTCTTTTCATTTTAGTAGGATTTTAATAGTTTGTAGGATTTTAGGAAATAAGGTTGTGAGATGTTTCCAATTGACCTTTTGATGTATTTAAAAAGTTGTCACATAGAATGAATATGAACATCTGCTTTTAAAATGATAGAACTTTTAACCAAAAAGGATAAATTCTAGGAAATTAGATGTCTTTGTATTCTAAAATCACAATTCAATTTTTGTCAGCTCCTCTCAAATCATAGAAATATTGTAAACCATTTTCTGTTTTTCAAATTGTTCTCTAAAAGGTTATCTATACTAAGATAGGAATCAATCCAAGCTCAGCATCTTCAACTCTTACTTTGTCATCCATTACTCTTAAGAAGAAGATTGTTCACCCCATTCACTAAAGTTTATGATTTTTCAGAGTGTAATTCTAAAATATAAGATATTTAAGATAAGAGGTATTATTACAAGCCTGCTTACCATGTTCATAGAGAAATAGTTTATCTGACATTACCAATACTGCAAACCAAAACAGGGTAATGGCTTGAAATTTCAAGACAAGGGGTCTCATCACGAGCCAGCTTGTTCAGTTAAACTACTATCAGTGAGTGGCATTGTCAAACAGCTGGCCACCAAACCAGGACAATGGCTTTTTATCTTATCAATGACAAAAAAGAAAGGAAATGAAATACAAAATATTAAAAATATTTTGAATTCATTCTGTTAACCACACTCTTAATTGGATGGGACAATGGACAATCACATGGTTAAAAGGTATCCCTGTCGAAACTATAGATGTTTGCTGGCAGCAGAGGCTCTACCTATGACAGATGAGTTTACTATAAAAGGCTGATTTGGAAAGGTATTCTATTTTATCATTACAAACCAATAAAGACCTATTTCAAAGCTTAGAATGTTTTTATTTTCATAGAAAAGAGGGAGTTAACGAAATAGTTTCATTTTTCTCAGAATATATTGAAATCTAGTTATATTAGAAATTTCCCGATTGATTGAAACTCTATTTTTTGAAAAGGCTTAAATGTTCTATTTCTTGAAAGAGATAACTGGTTCTTCTAGCGAATCGCCAATTGTTGTGCTCTACAACAACCCCCCCATTTCATATCATCTTTACGTATAAATATTAATGTATGAAATGGGTCCCTTTAGAATTTAATTTGGTATCAATGCTATTATAATCCAAAAAAGTCCAAAAAATGAATAAATGCACTTTATAAAACTTTCTGGGTAAACCCTTACAAGAAATCATGAATTGATTTGTCATTGCGATAAAGCGATCGCAAGATCGCATATCGCAATGACACATGAATTATAATTAAGCACCCAAAGCTTTCCGCCGATGCGCATTCGGCGAATTCGGCGATCGGCGATATTCTATGTACATGTTATAATGCCCCATGCCAAAGCTTTTCGCCGACGCGATATACATTCGGCGAATTCGGCGATCGGCGACACGCTACAACATTTGTGATGTATCCAAAGACTTGTCCCGATGCGATGCGCAATCGGGAATCGGGTATCGCGGCAATCTCACCTAAGTCTTATTGCGCTCAAAGCTTTTCGCCGATGCGATATCGCATTCGGCGATCGGTGATATCCAATATGCACCATTAAAGCACACTAATTACATCCCCGATTGCGATCCGATAAAGCGCGGTTTTCAACGAAGAGCCGTTAAGTGATGGGATGGCGCAATTCATTTGTAATAAAGGCTTGATCTTTCACGCAATCCTTCATCTACGCTCAACCGCCAAAACGTCCATTGCATGCTTAAGTGAATCGTTCACCCGAGTAATGATATAATGGGCATTTAAGGAATGACGGAGTGAAAACGGCTAATTAATAAAATCATGTCCTAAAATCTTTTCACGGATTGTATACGCGCCCATTTTAAAAAGTTAAATCCTTCAGTTACGCATCTATCTCATATGTGCTGTATCACTTAAGAGTTTTTATCGCTATCTCTGTGTATTACGCCCAATTGCCTCTTTGTGCAGAATTCATTCACAGAAGCTAGGCCTGAGAAGATGGGGAAGAAGTCCAAGAAGACTGCAGGTGCTTCCGCAACACCATCTGCGGGACAAGCGGCCGCAAACAAGAAGAAGGGACTAATATCCGATACCACATGCACGGGGCTCACTAGAGTGACTTGGCAGGGCACTTATAACCTAATTGAAGCTGAGCAACCACAAAGAGTAGTGACAGAAGCTAGTGTGGACTTACTCAAGAAGTCTGATGCGACTCTCAAAGATTTGGCCAACTCTTTCCTTCACAGGATAGCAGCCAGAGATCAAATTCTCCCTTATACAAACGTTGTGCGATGGGCGATTAAAGAAATCCCCATATTGGACAGGACTTTTAATACAAGAGATGGGAGGATTTTCGGATCATTCAAGCCAGAAGACCTAAGGCAAATGTATCATTTGCCTGAACCAGAGAAAATATATAACAAAGACTTTTTGGAGAAGTTCGCAAGCGAGAATGAGATCCAGTCTGAACCTATCAAGGATTGAAGGCAAAATCCCAACAAACACAAGCACGAATCCTCCGGTAGGTACTCGGTCGATTCTTTGGCTTCTCCTTATTGTTATGCGGGGATTATGATGTGTAGGCTGTGGGGATTGCATGATTCTTCCAATTTTACCATTGAAATGGTTCCTTTAATGGAGGCAGTAGTAAATAGTTGGATTATGGATTGGGCTACTATCCTTTCGGATAAATTAGCAGTAGCTGTTCGTGATTTTAGGTCTCAGTCTGTTGTTTCAGAAAGGAAAATGCCCCCGTTATACTACAGTGCATATATCTTAGACACTCTTTGTTTCAATTCCGAATTTTGTGTTCTCGGGTGGAGGTGGACTGCACAGGACCCTTCGCCCATTCATATATATCATCAAAAAATTGTGGAAGTCTTCTTATAAAGACCACCTGTATCAAATCTGTAATGGTTTCATGGTCCCCATTTACTATTCCATTTTTGATAAACCCATTTCAAAAATTTCCTATCAAGCTTCCTTTGATTTACCAGCAGTAGCAAGTTGGTTTGGAGAAGAAAATTTCACCTATATCAGAGTTTTCGGCAGCAAGGCCGACCCACATGTTCTTCCTCTTTATGTTCCAGATAAGCTGCTAGCAAGGGAGATTGCATATCAGATCATGGCTGAGAGTACTACACAGACTCTCAAAATAGAAAAGAAGATAGGATGGCCATCTTTTCCCTTCAGATGTGGCGTTTATACTCTGCATGATCTTAAACATGCAGAAAAGGAAGCCACAAAGCTCCAGTCTTTAACGCTGGCCACGATTCCAAACAGACCATACGACCCAAAAAAGACTGCTTACAATGCATTAGAGCAGGCCAAATTAACAAGGTTTGAACATCAGAAGGATATGTTTGATGACCTGTTCATTGTCGCAGAGACAATAGGTCATGTTAAAGAACTCGCTAAGATGCGATATAACGATGAGGGATTGACTGAGTTCAATAAACTCAGAGAACAGAGGTTGCAAACTCTGCCTCTGCATTTACTGGCAACATCCCCAGCAACATCATCGAGCCGACCTGTTCAAAAACAGGAGGAGCAGCAGAAGAAGCAACAGGAGGAGCAGCAGAGAAAAGAACAGGCAGAAAGGCTAGAGAAAGAACTGGCAGATAGGCAGAAAAGGGAGCAAGAAGAACAGCGAAAGAAGGAACAGGAAGAAAAACAGAGGAAAGAAAAAGAGGAGCAGCAGAGGAAAGAGCAGGAGAAAGAGCAGCAGAAGCAAACCACCAATGTAGACACTACTATAGACCCCAATTTATTACAAGAATGGCAGCAATTTGACTCCATCATCAGTGGTTTGGAATGTTCAAAAAATGGGGATAATTCTAAGACAAACGATACACAGGATGTTACCTCTCCTCAGGTTCTAAGTGGAACCAGCGGCCCACCAAGTTCAAAAGAAATTGAAGTTATTCCAAAAGACCCCTCTGACCAGGTTATTCTACAGATAGAAGATATTCCGCCATTGGATGTTTTCTACAGCCCAAAACACAGGGCAGTTGTAAAGCGGTCAAGGAAGAGACGAAGGATTGATCAACCTTCTATCTTCCCCGAACAAACGGTCACGGGTAATGTAGTATGGAAGGAGGAATTGGATCCCTCCGATGACTTAACAAAGCTATCACAGTATGCAGGCGCTTACTCAGCGGCAACAATTGACAAAGCATCGGAGGTGAGCCTTCTATTGAAGAATAAGGACCAAGAAATCCTTGCGTTACAGGCAGAATTGGTTGAAACGAGGCAAAAAGCAGCACAAGCCGAAGAACAGTTGCTGGCGCAACAGCAAGAAAACAATCAGTTGACTCAGCGATTGCAAACAGAAAGACAAAGGATCGATCAGGATGCGATCCAGAAACAAAAGGAATTGTCGTAGGCATTGGAAAATTTGAGAGTGGCGAATGAGCAAATGATAAAGACCAAAGATGAGCAGATTGCTCAAATGTCATAGCAGCTGGAAAAGATGAAGGGCGCATCGCAGGTAAAAGAGCTTAAAACAGAGGCATTATTGATAAACAATGCGTTGATAGCTCAGGTCAGACTCTTATGTCAACAGATCGATCAAGTTGAGTCCCTGTGTGAGCTAACTACAGCGATAAATCAACAGGTAGAAAAAGCCAGGACTGAACTAGATCAAGGGGACGAGGCCATTACTGGACATCTTGACTGGCAAGATACTGATTTAGGAAAAGCAGCAAAATTGCCCAGGATTAATGAAACACAGAAAGATATTCTTTTCACAAAATGGCACACTCAAATGATGAAAGCAGAAAGGGCGGCTTCAAGATGTAAAACAACCGCCAGCAATCTAGTGGATCTAGTCAATAACACTCTTTACCTGGCCAATATGATTTCTCAATGTACACCGGGAAAAATGACAACTACCAATACATTAGAGCAAACATGCTACCCTGAATTAGAAGAAAAAGGGAGGTTAATCGCTGGAGTTAAAAGCTTATCCTTAGATGCATATTGGCTCTTTTTAATCAAGCCACATACACAGAGATCTGCCCTAAAGTGCCTTACAGACGCAATCGGGTGTATAATTCCCGATATCCAAGATGCCACCTATGCTGCAAAGCTCAGTTCGCGCCTCAACAAACCTTCGGAAGTTGAGCCAATGCTTGCAATTAATCAACTCAGATTCAAAGGAAAGCAGCCGACTTAATGAGTCATTCTCCCGCTTGCCAGATCGCCAGCCAAAACAGGATCAAGAGTTATTGATACCAGCTTAGTAGGATTTCTGTTTAGATAGATATTTAAATTAGATTAGTATTTATAGACCCTTTCATTGTTTTGGAAAGGGTCGTAAAATTTTGTAACAGACTTAATAGGCTGAAGTTTGCACTACTTTGCTTCAGTCGCTATTCTTTTATGAAATTGGACTAGTTGTTCTGAATTCGACATCAAATTTTTTTATGCAATTGCGCACTATTGCCTTTGTTGAGGACGATTTCTGTGTTGAAGGAAGAACTGCTAATAGCGATTGATATTTGGGAATGTGTTGCAGCTCATATGGTACTTTTATCTATGTCTAAAGTCATTTCTTTTATATGAATTGTTATGCTATATATTCTTGCTATTATTGAATACATGCATACGCTATAACAGCAAATCTTTATCTCAGCCCACTATTGGATGTTTTGTGATTTGCATTTCTTTTAAACATGTATGTAAACAATGATATAAATGATAGTGTAGTAATTTCGCTGTTATCGCTTTGTGTAACTATTTATGCATAGCAATCTTGAACAATTTAATATCTATGTTTGGAGACAAAGTCATCTATATGCCTGTCTAAAAGCCCAGATCATCAAACGCTACACTTTAGAGATCGATAAACCCCGGGGTAGATTATAGTTATTATATTCATGCCGATAGTTTTAGTTGTTTGCTTATCATCAGCATAATCTATAAGTCATTCATCCATCCCATTTTATCTATTTTGGGAAACTGGTCCCATTATCCCCAGTCGGAGCCACTATTCCAAACGGAAAAGGAGCTGTACTAAGGTCCGGACCGGGTGGTTTCCCCTATGTTGTTGCAACGATTTTCGAGGCCTCAACACCAATGAAGATACACTTGTGAGATCTGAGTTCTAACTTTTTTCGTTTTTCATCACGAATATGAGCCCAATGTTCACAACCAAACACCTTAAAATTACTAATATCTGGTTTACATCCATTTCATTTTTCCTCAGGGGTAATATGCTTAACATATTTAGTAGGAATTCTATTTAAAATTAAATTATCATAACATATGGCTTCAACCCAAAATTTCTTATGCAGTCCTTTAGAATAAAGCATACATCTAGCCATTTCAACTAAAGTTCTGTTTTTCCTTTCAGCAACACCATTTTGTTGAGTTGTGTAAGGAACGGTCTTTTGATGTTCAATACCATGTTTAAATAAATATGCATCAAATTCTTGCTTAACAAGTTCCCCCCATTATCAGATTGCAAGGTTTTAATACTCTTACCAGATGCATCTTCAACCATGGATTTAAATTCTTGAAATTTTACAAATGTTTCACTTTTATTTTTCAAAAAATAAACCCAAGATTTTCTACTAAAGTCATCAATAAAGGTAAGAAAATAAATTGTATGAGATATATGTCGATGACCTAATTATCACTGGCAGCCAGCTTGTATTAATTAAAGATATTAAAATTGCTCTTCGAAAGCAGTTTGAGATGACAGATCTCGGTACATTGCACTATTTCTTGGTTCTTCAGATCTGGCATATGGTCGATGGTATTTCTCTCTCTCTCAGCCTAAGTATGTGATAGATTTATTGGCTCGTTTCCATATGAGTGATTGTAAAATTGCTCCTACGTCATTTCAATCGAGTGTAAAGTTAATTGTTGAGTGTACCACTCCACTAGTTGATGCTACTCTTTATCGTTAGCTCATTGGCAGTTTGATATATTTAACTCACTGCAGGCCAGATCTCTCTTTTGCGGTCAGTATGGTTTCTCGATTCATGCATCAACCTCATTAAAGTCATTGGCAGACAGCCAATAGAATTATGTGATATTTACAGGGGAAATTGCATTGTGGTGTATTTTATTTGAGCATTGCTACAATTTTACTCTCTAGCTATATAGATTTTGATTGGGCAGGTGACAGTTCTAATCAACGGTCCACTATTGGTTACATATTTCAACTTGGTTTAGGTTCGATCTCTTGGTCCAGCAAGAAGGTGAAGGCACTTATTTATCTTCATGTGACGTAGAGTATAGAGTAGCCAAAGAAGTAGCTGAAGGAGTCATTTGGTTACGGCATGTTCTTACCGAGCTTGGTCTGGTTTCGAAATCGTCCACTATGTTGAAATGTGGCAATCAAGGTGAAATTCAGCTTGCTTATAATCTGGTATATCACTCCAAGACAAAGCATCTCTACCTTGATGCTCATTATATTCGAGGTCTTGTCGCTGATGGTATTCTTTATCTGGAGTATTGTCCTACCGAGCAGCAGATAGCCAATACCTTCACCAAAGCCCTTATAGAAGCGAAGTATGTGCATCCTCGTTCTTTGCTTGGGATGAGGGAAGTTGTCATCAAGAGGGAGCAGTAATGACTCCTTCCTTCCTTAGTATTAGGATGGGCCCTTCTCCCAGCCATTATTAAGGAGGAGTGCTGGAATATATTATATTCCTTGGAAGGTAATAATGTCTTTGTATTATGTTGGAAGTTGTCCAAAATCTTATGTAAAAGAGTAATACATTATATCCCATATTTATTATGGCATATTATACTCTTGTATCCATTTATTATATAAAGAGGTGTTATTTTGGATAATTATATTATCCCACATTAATATGTGAGAGTAATTCCTCCACATCTCTGGGTATATAATAGGGCCAAGTGAGCCTCTTAAGGCATATACCATTTTGTGATACCATCACATATTATCTTGTGCTCACGACATACTACCATTTGTATCGCGTTATTTGTAGTTTCTCTCTTCGTAATATTGTAGGAGATTTCTGGAGATAATAGAAGACAACCTTCCTGTGGACGTAGCCCAATTGGGTGAACCACGTATATCTATTGTATTCTTATATGTTGTATTTTTTTTCCTTTTTCTCTTTTCGTTTTTATTTATATGTTGATATATTGTTGGTTTCTTAGATAGATAGATAGTTTAGTAGATCTAATATTCTAACAGTATTCTTTTTGTTTTGTTTATGAATAATATAATACAAAAACAAAAAAACAATCATTAGCACTCACTCATGTTTCACAACCTTATGCAATGGATTATTTGCATATAAATTCATTAGATTGTTTAATTGTTTTGCATTAGAATAATTATTCAAAATTGTCTAGTGAAATCGATAATCAAGTGACAAAGAAAGATCCTTCCAAATAAGTTCCATGGTGAATAACTCGCGTAGGCTTGCCTTGAATACCTGAGATAATTGAGGAGAACTAATTTAGATGCTTGATATTTTCAAGAGACTGGTTATATTGGTGAGGTAAAAAAAATGAATGGATGTTGCTAGTGTTAAAAGACAATAATTTCTTCATATAATCTTTATCTTATTCTTTTTTCCAATAAAAGAAAAAAATGAAGTTACCAAAAGGTGAACATGAAAAGTTACAGGGTTGGTCGAAACCCATGTTCTTTATCTGAGTACGCTAGAAATGATTATCTTAAGAATATTCATACATGCAATTTGCAAATGGAAAATAGATACGTGATGACTTGCGTATGTATTAAAGACCTAAGAAGATTGTAAAATACAATAATATTCAGTAATAAATACCATAACTTAATGCGCGGTTTATTGGATAGTACTAGTAAAAAAATACTGAAGAAAAATTCAATTTCTCATACAATTTAGAAATTAAATCAAACTTGGATGAATGGAGGGTAAAAAGGCATATCACCAATTTTGATGTTTTGGATTGTATTATAAAGATGGATCAAATAAAAGAAAAAAGGAGAACGAGTGAATGTAAATAACTTGTAAAAAGAAAAAGTCATTGGAGGCATATGAATAAACAAATGTGTTTACAGGCACCATATTTAGGCATCCAATTATGATGATCGAAAAAAATGAAAATTAGAAGATTGATGACGGCTACCAATAGGTAAAACGAATACAACTATTTGGCATCCATTAGACAGTCAATGGAAGAAGATAAAGGCTACTCATTTGCAAAAGAATATCTATAAAAGGCAGCAGACCACATCAAACAAAGGATTTCCACTCACCATATACCTACATGCTACCAAAACAGTGAGTGAGGGTGTTGGCCGGTGTTGTGAGGTTTCCCTTTTTATTGTTTCTTTCTCTTATTTCTTGCATCTGATCTTTGTGAGCTAATGATGTTTGTCGGCATGCAGGCTTCATCCCAAGATAACTCAAGGGTGCGAAGGAAAAGGTCTATAAGTTAAAGGTCAATGAAGATATCATATTTATTTTCCATTCCATTTATATTCTTCATTATTTGTAGGTGTTGACACCTAATCATGTTAATTCTTGTACAGTTTTGTAGTCTTGGGTATTAACATTTGCTGTCCAGTCATATCAGAATTATATTTTTTCCCATTAAGAGTAAAATTTTGCAGCAGAAGTTTTTGTTACAGTATGCATTCAATCATATCCCTTGTGGGAATAGTTCTCACTGGCAAGGAGAACTATCCTGAGTGTTCCCGGATGATAAAACAGACCCTCATTTTCAATGATTTGTGGAAAGGAGTGTGCATTGGAGATGGAGACAAACAGCTAGAATAGCCTACCTCAAACAAAGAGCTCACCATTTGGGAAAATAAGAACAGAAAAGCCTATGCATTAATTGCAGCATCTGTAAGTGAAGAGGTGAGTCACCATATTACGCCATTTTCAACTGCTTTCGAAGCCTTACAAAAGCTGAAAGAACTCTATGACTCACATTCTGCACTTGAAGTTGTTCAACTCATGATTAAACTCTTCACTCTTGAATTGCAAAATAATGATCCTCTTGCTCTTGCATCTGAAGTAAAGTCTATAATGCATGATATCCAAGCCACTAAAATTGATTTGGATATTCCTCTTATCGCTTTTCTCAAGGCACTTTATCCTACTTGCTCCAATTATCTTGAGTCATTGCAAGCAAATGGAAACCTTAAAGACATTACCTTTGACTCTCTTGTGAAAATTTGCTAAAAGAGAGAAAGCTTTTGGAAAGAAGATAGCCCCTGAATCTTCTGAAGAGGCTGTGTGCCTTGCTCATAAAGAAAAGCATCATGCTTAAGATTCTTTCAAAGGAAGAGGTGGTCGAAGAGGAAGAGGAAGATATTTCAGAGGCAGGGGGGGCAGACACTCTCAAGGAGAAAAGGCAGATTTGCACTGCATATGCTGCAAAAGAAATGGATCACATGATGCCTCTACATGCAAGTTACCTTGGGACAAAATTGAGCAGCAAAGAAATCAACCCAAAGGTAAAACTGATGATACAGACAAAGGTAAAGAACCTGAATCTGCTCACTATGTTGTGGCACAATGTAATATTGGAGTAAATGAAGATTTATTTAATGCTTCACTTGCTTCTTGGAAAAATGATTGGTTGCTTGATTCAGGAGCAACTTGCCACATGACTCATAGAAAAGATTTTTTTGAAGAATTTACTGACAATGTTGATGGAGCAGTATACTTTGCAGACCAATAAAAAATCAGGCCATCAAGGCTTGGCACAATCAGGCTTAAATTGCTGGTCTTCCTAACTTTCTTCCGCGTCATGTTCTATATCTCCCAAAGCTGAAGAGAAACTTGTTATCCTTGGTCCACATCCACCAACAAGGTCACTCCATTCATATGTTTGATGGCAAGCTTGAGGTGAGAAAATCATCTGACCAGTCACTTGTCATGAGGGGAATAGAAGAAGAAAGGCTTCTCAAGCTGCAAGGTACCTCTGCTCGTGCACAACATTTCTCATACAATTATCATTATGAAGAAGGTACACTTCCATCAAGTTTATTATGGCATGCCAGATTTGGACATTTGAACTATGACAGCCTCTACTTGTTGAAGAAAAATGGTGTTGTTGGTTTGCCTACAATTCCTAGGAAATTTAAGCAATGTGATGCTTTCATTCTAGGAAAGCATAGCAAACAGTCTTTTCATGATTCATATTCAAGAGCACATAGAAAACTTGAACTCATTCATTCAGATTTATATGGTCCAATGCCTGTTCCTTTTGCAACTGGAAATAAATATATGATGACATTTATTGATGACTACACCAGAATGTGTTGGGTTTATTTATTGAATAAAAAATTTGATGCTTTTCAAATATTCAAGAACTTTCATAAATAGATTGAAAATGATGCACAATATCATATTGGGTCTATTCACACTGATAATGGAAAAGAATACACATCAAATGAATTTGAAAACTATCTTCGCCAACATGGGATCAAACATCAAACGACTGTACCTTATAATCCCCAAAAAAATGGTGTAGCTGAAAGAATGAATAGGACAATCTTAAATATGGTACGCTCCATGCTTTTCTTCAAAAATGTAAAAACAATGTTTTGGGCTACTGCCATTCTATGTGCTGCATATATAAAGAATAGATTTCCATCTAATGCTATTAGAAACAAGACTTTATATGAAATGTGGTATGGGCATGTTCCTTCAGTAAAGAATCTTAGGGTCTTTGGTTCCACTTGTTATGCCTTGATACCAAAGGTACATAGAAACAAACTTGCTGTAAGAAGTCGTAAGTGTATCTTCCTGGGGCATTCAAACACCTCCAAAGCTTATCATCTCTATGATGAAATCAATAAAAAGTTTTTTGTATCTAGAGATGTAATTTTTCTTGAATCATCCAAACCTAACAATGTTGTTGAGCAGCAACTTGATCGCTTGGATAGATTCGCAAATGAAAAATCATTTCAAGAATTTGATAATCAGATTCCACATCTTGAAGGGGGGATTCCTATACTAGATCAACATGTGGAATCTTCTTCGGAAGAACTCTCTCCTCTGCATGAAACTCCAACAACGGATGATGCTTTAAGTGATGTGATTGATAGAATTGGGAGACTCAATCTTGATTTAGTCCCAACTCAATCAACGAAGCAGCCTGGACCATCTGAGAAAGGTCCCCCAAAGTGGCTAACAAAGACACTTGAAAGTGTTCATCCTGATGAGGTTGGAAAGACAGGAACTAGAAATTCAAACCGGCAAAATGGAGGTGATGTAGATGACTCTAATTCGCCTGTCGATACAGATGTTTCTTATGATTGTGAATTGAACTTGTCTACAGATTTTGAACCAACTTCCTTCAAAGAAGTTGCTTCTCATGATGAGTGGAAAGAAGCGATGCAAAAGGAGTATGATGCCCTCATAAAGAATGGCACTTAGAAGCTGGTTGATCCTCCATTAGGAACCAAACCAATTGGCTCCAAGTGGGTCTACAAGAACAAGTTGATGGCTCACTTGACAAGCACAAAGCTAGGCTTGTGGCAAAAGGTTTTGCACAGAAGGAAGGGATCGATTATGAGGAGACTTTTTCCCCCACAGCAAAATGGGCTACCATCCGAACACGCTTTGCCTTAGCAGCTCAGAACGGCTAGAAAGTCCATCAAATGGATGTAAAAACTGCTTTCTTGAATGGAGATCTAAAAGAGAATGTTTTTATGTCCAAGCCTGAAGTATTTGTTGTGAAAGGACATGAACAAAAAGTATGCAAACTTGTGAAATCCTTGTATGGCCTCAAACAAGCACTGCGAGCCTCGTATGAAAAAGTAACTAAGCATCTTCTGAAACTCAATTTCAAACATTATGATCTTGATGATGCAACTTTATTTGTCAAGAAAGTTGGCAAAACAGTTGTATATCTTGTGGTATATGTAGATGATCTTTTGATGACAGGGAACAATGAAAGCTACATTGCATCCATAAAGAAAGAATTGGGGAAAAGTTTTGAAATCACTGATTTGGGCTATGTTCATTACTATCTTGGTATTGAAGTAACTCAACATCCGAAGTCCATATTTCTTTCTCAAAATAAATACATTGGAGATCTGTTGAAAAGGTTTGGCATGACAGAATGCAATCCTCTTACTACTCCAATGGAACAAAACTTAAAGCTCACATCTATTAAAGGAAAAGAATTTGAGGATGCAACAAAGTATAGACAGCTTGTAGGAAGTTTTAACTACCTAACTACTACCAGACCAGACATTTCGTTTTATGTTGGAATCCTCTCCAAGTTTATGCAAAAGCCTTGTGAAGGAAATTGGTCTACTTCAAAAAGAGTTCTAAGGTACTTGAAGGGAACTCAAGACTTTGGAATCAAGTATACGTAGGTGGACGACTTCAGTTTGATTGGATACTCTGATTCAGACTTCGATGGAGACAAATAAACTGGGGTATCTACTTCAGGATATGTTATGAGTCTTGGATCAGGAGTTGTCTCACGGAGATCACGCAAACAATCAGTTCCAGCAGCTTCCACAACAGAAGCAGAATACATGGCAATAGCTGAGGCAACAAAAGAAATTGTATGGCTCGGGAAAATTCTTGAAGATTTGTAGGTAAAACAAGTACAATCAACTCCACTCATGATTGACAATACCTCTGCAATAAAGTTGGCCAAGAACCCAAAGTTCCATGATCGCACGAAGCACATCAATACTAAATATCATCTAATTCGATATCATGTTGAGGCCAAGACAATCCATCTCCGTCATTGTTCCACTAATGAGAAAATTGCAGACATCTTCACCAAATCACTTGAAAGAGAAAAGTTGAACGATTCAGAATGATGCTTGGACTCACCAACATCCCTTCAGATTAAGGGTGGGAATGTTAACACCTAATCATCGGGATTGGGTGAATAAATACAATTGATGTAAATAAATAATAAGAAATATGAACAGTCATCGGGAGATGAAGTGAACAGTCTCCCTCATGTATATAATAAAGACCAACCTGAAGGAATAACATGAATTGATTTGGTGGAGTTACTGCCTGTCTGACAGTATGTATTGATGATATGATGGTTGTGCATAAGTTTGGTTATTTCTTTCATGCCATTGATTTTTTTAAAAGTGACTTTGTCCTCTCCTTCATAATTTACGAACTATTTTACGCAGAGTTGCATTCACGTATTGAAGAAATAAAAGATTGTTCATTTACTATTCGGAATCCCCTCGTGTTCTGTAGCATTTCATTTCTTATGCATAACAGTTTTTTTCATTTACCTTAGCTTCTTTCTTAAAATTTTACTACTTAGGTGTTTTGTAAATAAATTTTTGTTACATAAATGTTTTCTTTTACTTTTCTTTAAATTCAATTTTTAGATTTTAGTTTTATTGCTCCATTCTTTGAATATTTCTCTAAGTTTTAATTGTTTTGATCTCAACTTTCCTTCCTTTTACTTTTAATTTTGTTAAATCATTTGACTTTTTACTTCTTCTTCTTTTTTGTTTATCATTAAATAAAAGGAAATAAAAATCATATGATTTCTAAAATACAAATATATATATATATATATATAGATAATACAAATACAAAAAAAGCAATCATTAGCACTCATGTCTCACAACTTTATGCAATACACTATTTGCATATAAATTCAAGATTGGATTTGGTTGTAACAGGTGTAATTGTTGTCTCATCAATATTCATAAGAAAATTGCACATTTATTCACTTAATAAGATTTCTTTTTTCTATTAAACAAACACAGTTACAACAATTTAAATACATAATTAAAGAGTTAATTTCACAAGTTATGTACATGGTTCACTGGAAACTCATTAGTTATACAACTTAGAAGTTATGGTTTCAAACCCCAAAAAGTTATTTTTTCAAACTAAAATTATCTTAACAAAGGAGTTAATTATTATTCTTCTACGATATCTAATTGTTGTACAATAAAATTTTATCAAAATCAAGCAACAATTAAAGCAATGCTAAGTATACAATATGCTTTTTTTATTCTTTTATGTATCTAATATTTGATATAATAGGAGGATATTGCCTATTTAATTGTCTATGCATGAATAGTGTCATTGCCAATTTCATTTCTTTAATTTACAAGTTACGACAATGTATGCTCTATAGTACTTTGTGCCTTTTAGCCTAAGTTCTGAGTAGCTCACTGTCTTTTTGTATTTATGTAGCTTGTGCCCTTCAGTGCTTTAAGGACTAAACCTTGATAACTAACTGGCTCATTGTTTTTGTAAAATTTTACTTGTAGATTCAACAGATTATGTGATATGCTAAAACACAAGACAAGAATCTACTATACTCTTCAACGGAAACTAAAATTGATCAATGAAAACAATAAGAAGAAAAGAAAGAATATCAATCGCACATAACACAATATTTCTCTGGGGAAAGCAACTGCTAAAAACCTCGACTATCTATATTACATTAACTAGAAGATCTGGGAAGAAAATACAATGATTGTTCATCATGAACAAATCTTGCACTAGTACAATCTAACTCTCTACTTCCTAGGCTGACTCTGGCCAACACTTAGCCAATTTACTAGCCTTCCAATCCCTACTTCCTTGTGCAATCCCTAAAGGAATTAACCCATATTTAATTGGGAAATCCATTCTTCATAACTACGCAATCCAAACATAGGTCCTCGGGTGATTGCATGCACTATTTGTACAGCTCAAAAAATTATACAATTGATAGTACATTGTCCCTGAACCCTAATTTCAACTGGATCTTCCTATGAACTGACATGCATGAATTAATTTTGAGTGAATTATCAGTTATCTGATTGATCACTACATGTGAATTAAATCCAGTTTAATTCACTTGACCACTCACTAGTTCCTCCAACAGTTATAACTAGTTTAAATGAATTTAACTCAGATAAACTGAAATAAATAATTAAAACTCAATAAGAACTCAATCTGGGCCCCTAAAATTTAGGGATCACTCTACATGACTCCAGATAAACTTTGTTAGTTCCCTATAATACTAGTGATTCCGCCATTACTATTGTCGTTGTATCCCTTATTGTTATTGTTGTACCCCTATTGTCCCCATATTGTTATTATTGTGCCCCATAGGATCCCACTATTGTTATTTTTGTGCCTTTATATTATTATTGTTAGGTCGGTTTTGGTTATATTGTGACCCCTTAGGCTCCTATATATAGAAAGAAGGTTTTTTCATTTGAATCATCCAAAAATTGTTCATTTGTGTAATGTAAAGGAGGTTTCCACCTCGAAGAGGCTTATTTCTTAGGCGTTGATCTATCTTTTCTATCCTTTTGTGAGTTGGTTTCATAACATTTGGTATCAGAGCTTTGGATTCTAGGGTTTCGCTGCTCCAAACAGGTCATCATGGAATTTTCGCTATAACTTTTTTGCCACAAAGTTTCCGAAGCTTAAAAAAAACCCATTTGAGACAGAATCGGTCTAAACCTCGGACCCAAATTTTAGATCTTGTCTCGCTATATTTTCGGAGATATAATCTGAGGAAGTTAGGGTTTTTGCAGACCCCCGAATTACATTACAAATAGGTGACCTTGGGAAAATCATCATAACTTTCGCTCTGAGCATCAGATTGAATTTTCGTAACAAGTTAAAAAAAGAGAACGGACTATAGTTTTTTGGGTATCATTTTCAGAACCTAAGGTTGAAACAGTGACCTGCTACATGTCGTACAACTTCGCTCTATTGAACCAGTCTATACTCAGGTCATCGTAGGATATTTGGCATAACTCTTCATTGGAGAATCCAATCTTGATAAGACTAGCGGGGTTAGAAATATTACTCATAGGGTTACTGCAAAAATATATTTTAGACCTTGGAGATCCAAAATTACAGAGATACATCAGATTCAATATCGAGCTCCTACAAAGTGAGAAAAGGTGTGTAGTTTTTTTTAAATTTTTGCATAAGCTTGGTTTGAAAAATTAGTTTGAAGGAATTCAAAAGGCATAGTGAAGCATTATTATCAGTAATTTATGCCCCGAAGAAAGAAAATTGAAATGCCTAGTAAGCAACCTAAAATCTCTAGCATGACTCATGAAGAAGATGAAGAAATGCAACATGATATATCAAAATTACAAGACCAAGTGCAACAAATTTCACTCGCATAAAAAGTAACAGAAGCTAAGATGGACGATGTGGAAGCTAAGATGGATCGCATGGAAGCTAAGATGGATTATTTAAAGAAAGGCATGGAAGATTTGAAGACAGATTTGACAAAGTTTCTACAAGAAATGCTTACTAATGGGGAAAGGGTAGTAAAGGAAACTCATGATGAGAACAAAATAAATGTTAATCATGATTTCATAGACTCTAATATTGGATCAAAGAACCACCATGTTCCAAAGATTGATATGGGGAAGTTTGATGACAAGGATCTCGGAACATGGTTACTACAGATGGAGCAATTTTTCGATCTCCATAATGTGCAAAACACACAAAAGGTACGCATTGCAACTTTATATTTGGAACCAAATAAGTTTGTATGGTATCGATGGCTTTGCTCTCGTAAAAAAATTGTCACATGGGCTATTTTTACAGATGAAATGATAGCACATTATGAGGATACAAAAATCAACACTTTTTTAAGCCAATTGATAAATCTCAAACAAAAGGGTTAAATGATGGAGCACATTGAGGACTTCCAAAAATTGAATATAAGGGTAAAGGGTATTCCAGAGGAGCATAGGATTCATGTGTTCCTAGGGACTTTAAAAGATAACATCAAACATGAAGTTCGCCTTTGGGAACCATATTCGTTGGAGAAGGCATTCAGGTTGGCAAGAAAAATGGAAAGCAAAATTATGGAAACAAGGAATCCTACCACTCACAATCATAAAGATGGAAGTGTTGCTATCCCTAGCCATCCACAACCTACAAGGTTGACACCACAACAATTGGAAGAAAAAAGAGAAAAAGGGCTTTGTTACAGTTGTGATAGAAAATACAAGGTCATAAGTGTGCCGAGAATAAATTATTTTACATAGATTGTGAAAAGGAGGAAGAAAAGGAACAAAAAACATCAAAAGAAGAGGATATACACCAGGAACAAACCCTAGAAAAAGAAGAAATGAATCCTACCATATCTTGTAATGCATTGGTTGGAATTACCACTCCTCAAACGATCAATATAGAAGGGCATATCAAGAAGAAAAAGGTAATAGTGTTGATTGATTTGGGAAGTGCCCATAATTTAATTCATTGTAAGATAGCCAAGGAATTGAATTGCTTCCTATATCTAGCACCAGAGTGTCAATTGATGGTCGCAAGTGGAGGAATCATAAATTTCTCAGGAAAGTGCCATAATATCAAGATATCCTTGGGAGAATATGTATTGAATAGCCCAATGCTTTCCATTCCAATGGGTGGTGCTAATGTTGTACTAGGAGTCTGATGGCTACAATCCTTGGGTACAATAGCTTTTAATTTTCATGAAATTCTCTTTAGAAGGAAAGGAATTTGAATTAAGGGGTATCGCAGGGAAATCGGGAAAGATAATCAGCTCTAACGGAATGACAAAGCTTCTAAAGAAAGAACAACGAGGCATAATTGCACAATTATGTTCACTAGAGGTTCCCACATCGAAATCATCCATTTCTCCAAATCTCCAAAAAGTCTTGGACAATCATTCTAAGATATTTGAGACTCCCAAAGGCCTCCCACCTATCCGTGATCATGATCATGTTATTAATTTGATTCCAGGAAGTGTTCCTCTAAACATCAGACCTTACAAATATCCCTATGTCCAGAAGAGTGAAATTGAACGTATGGTTGCAGAAATGCTAGAGGCTAGTATAATTCAACCTAGTCAAAGTTCTTTCTCTACTCCAGTAGTATTGGTTCACAAGAAGGATGGATCATGGCGCATGTGTCCAGATTATAGGGAGCTCAACAAGCTCACTATTAAAGATAAATTTCTCATTCTTGTCATTGATTAATTTTTGGATGAATTGCATGGATCAATTTACTTCACCAAGTTGGATCTTCATTCAGGATATCATCAAATCATAATGAAGACTAAAGGCATTCCAAAAACAACATTTAGAACTCATGAGGGTCACTATGAATTTTTGGTCATGCCTTTTGGCCTTACTAATGCACCCTCTACATTTCAAGATTTGATGAATTCCATTTTCAAACCCTTCCTTAGAAAATTTATGTTAATATTTTTTTATGATATACTAATATACAGAAAGTCTTGGAAGGATCATGTCCAACATGTTGACATGGTTCTCAATCTATTGGAGGAGAAACAATTATATGCAAAAATCTCCAAACGTTTCTTTGTAGTAAAAGAGATAGAATATCTGGGTCATATTGTATCTCATGAAGGTGTTAAGGTAGACCCTAGAAAAAGTAAAACCATTAAGAAATGGAAAATCCCCACATCCATAAAGCATCTACGAGGATTTCTCAGGTTGAAAGGGTATTATCGCAAGTTTGTTAAGAATTATGGGAGAATAGCAGCACCTCTAACAACATTATTGAAGAAAGATGCATTTTCATGGACTCTAGAAGCAACGAAGGCCTTTGAACATCTTAAAGAGGCAATGTGTCAAGCACCAATCTTAGCTACACCAACCTTCACAAAAACCTTCATTGTGGAATGTGATGCCTCAAGAAATGGAATTGGTGTTTTTTTAATGCAAGAAGAAAGACTCATTGCTTTCAAAAGTCGTCCAATCAAAGGAAAGTATTTACACAAAGCTATTTAAGAGAAAGAAATGTTGGCAATATTACATGCACTTAAGAAATGGTGACCCTACCTAATGGGGAGACACTTCAAGGTAAAAGAGATCATGATAGTCTTAAATACTTTTTAGAACAAAGATTATCTTCAGAAGAGCAACAAAAATGGGTCACAAAGATGTTGGGTTATGACTTTGAAATCATCCACAAAAAAGGGAAGCAAAATGTTGTGGTAGATGCACTCTCAAGAAAGGATGAGGATGTGGAAGCATTTCTTTGCGCCATTTCTATTATCCAACCAAATTGGATAAACGAAGCAAGGGATGAATGGAAGAATGACGAGGAAGTGTGGGCACTCATTCAAAAGATACAACAAGATCCCAGTACATCTGATACATTTAGCTGGAAAAATGGTTCATTATGGTACAAGGATCGATTATACCTATGTAAGAATTCCCAACTCAAACAAAATATTCTTCGGGAATTGCACACCTCTCCCTTAGGAGGGAACTCGTGATTTCTAAAAACCTACCACGGGGTTAAGAAGGATTTTTTTGGGATGGCCTTAAATCGGATATTCAAAAGTTTGTGGCAGAATGTTTGGTTTTCCAACAAAATAAAGTTGAAACAATTAAGACCCCATGACTATTACAACCTTTATCCATTCCAAGCCAATGTTGGGAGGAGGTTTCAATGGATTTTATCATAGGTTTACCCAAGTCTGAAGGAAAGAGTGTTATCATGGTGGTAGTTGACAGACTTACCAAGTATGCACACTTTTGTTCATTATCTCATCCATTTAAAGTGAATACGGTTTCTACTGCATTTATGGAAACAATTCAAAAGCTACATGGAAACCCAAATATTATTGTAAGCGGCAGATATCCCATTTTCACTTGAAATTTTTGGACAGAATTATTTTCTTCTCTTGGTACTCAGTTAGCTCGTAGCTCATCCTATCATCCTCAATCTGATGGGCAAACTGAGATAGTAAACAAATGTTTGGAAGGATATCTTCATTGCTTTGTATCTAATAAATAGACACAATGGGTCAAATGGTTGCCTCTGGCTGAATGGTGGTATAACACTTCCTTCCATACTGCAACAAAAATGACCCCATTTGTGGCACTTTATGGATATCATCCACCATCCATCACATTATATTTAAGAGAAAATTCTAAGGTTCAAGCAGTGGAACATCACATCGAGCATCCGCAACAAGTTCTCCAACTCTTAAAGGATAACCTCACCTTGGCGCAGAATAGAATGAAACAATAGGCAGATCAACATCGCAGCGAAAGAAGTTTTGATGTAGGTGATTGGGTATTCCTACGGCTATAATCATATAAACAAATGTCCCTCAAGCAAGCTAAAAAGGATAATAAATTATCACCAAAATATTATGGTTCGTACAAGGTGTCGCAAAGGATAGGTACTTCCCGAGTGCACCCATTTTTCCATGTTTCATGCTTAAAGAAGGTTATAGGTGACAAGATTCTAGTTCAAACAATATTGCCAGAACTTGATGAGGAATGAAAAATCATATTGGAACTTGAAGCAGTCAAAGAAATAAGAACTCGAAAGTTACGAAATCAATCAATTTCAGAGTATCTCATCAAGTGGAAGAACTTACCCATTGAAGATTCCACATGGGAGGATGATAATTTTATACAGAAGCATCCAAAACTACTCAAGCATTGAGGAAAACACTTTTTTGAAGGAGAGAGGCATTTTAGGTCCCTATAATACTAGTGGTTCCCCCACTACTATTGTCATTGTATCCCTTATTGTTATTGTTGTACCCCTATTGTCCCCATATTGTTATTGTTGTACCTCTATTGTCCCCATATTGTTATTATTGTGCCCTATAGAATCCCACTATTGTTATTTTTGTGCCTTTATATTATTATTGTTAGGTCGGCTTTGGTTATATTGTGACCCCTTAGACTCCTATATATAGAAAGGAGGTTTTTTCATTTGAATCTTCCAAGAATTGTTCATTTGTGTAATGTAAAGGAGGTTTCCCCCTCTATGAAGCTTATTTCTAAGGCATTGATCTATCTTTTCTATCTTTTTGTGAGTTGGTTTCATAACAAATTTCCAACTCGAATTTCCTAAGTCAATTAAATCAATTTAACTTAATTAGCTATTACAAGTTGTTATGAGAATAGAATTTCTACTTAATTCACAATTTAATTCAAGGACAAATTAAATTGGAATTTCTTATTGCTATTTTTAACACTCTGTAACACCCTCCTCCCACATCTACCCAAGCAACCGACCAGCGGGGGTAAAAATGCGACGAGAGGCCACTATGATATGATTCAACCTCCTAATTCACATTAAGGAAGTGGAACTGATGGAAACACACCATATAGACATCCAACATCATCAAAAAAAACCTCAGAGGACAAGTCAGCCACTCAAACAGCCTGTCCCTGTGTCCCACTATTGTTTTAGGTCTCTTGGGCCATAGTCTCTCTCATGCTATGGGCAAGGGAGTGACCAACAACCTAAAGTTGCTCTCATAGGCCTGCCTACCAGTGACTGTGGACCAAAATTGCCAATGTTGTGCTAGCAACCCCAGGATTTAAGCCACTTTTTCAGGCTCAGAGCCCAGGTCACTGCCCAGAATTGATTCATCTCTTCAAATCAGTAAGATAACATGGAAATGATAGTACTAAAGCAAATACTTGTTCAAGACCTTGATTGTACCCCTACTAGCCATGACACACATTTCGTCAAACATATTGCAAATGTGTAATCTACAGGTGTAATTCACAGTTCTGAGCATAGGTGTCTCATACTTAGATGAGAATAGCTAAGAACCATTGATGCCACAACGCATCAACTTCCATTCCATCCATTAGGTCATAGATACATTTATCATTCAATTATAAGTAAAAACATGATTAGAGCCACACAGGGCTGTTGTCATAAAACACATACATAACTAGCATAATAGCAACTGAAAATACTCATGAAAGTATAGTCACATAGACCACATATAATCCTTCAAAATTCTCATATAAATACAAGGAGAAATAACCTTTCATTAATGATTCAAAATCTAAACCCGGGATGGGATTTCCATGTTCCACCCGACCGTAGAATGGTTGAGCCAAATCTCTCTTCAGCCATTAACCCCCGTTCCATATTCCAAGTATGAATGTGGTATCTCATGGAACACATCAATCAAAACTCATATAGGGATTCCAGAAGCCATCCACCTCAACCCATCAAACAGTTATTCCACCTCAAGATCAGACATCACAAAACCATCATCATATTGGTCTCCATCCAAGCCATTCAGGGCTTCTAGAGCGTTTATTCCAACTAAGGCTTCTTGGACCAATAACTCAACCCGCAGCTATCATTGGGCTTCTAGAGCGTTTGTCCAATCAAGGCTTCCAAGACTAGTAAATCAACCCAACAAGGGCTTCCAAAGAATTTTTCCAACCAAGGCTTCCAAAACTAGTAACTCAACCCAAGATGTTATAGGGCTTCCAGAGCGTTTGTCAACCAGGGCTTCCAGGAACTAATAATTCAACCCAAGCTAAGGAAACATGAGAACCAACCAAAACAAAACAATGAAAATAAACCCACAATCACCATGGCTATCCAAAAAATGGCAAGTCTAGGCAATCCATTGTCAATCCAGGCAATCCTCCATGCCAATGACATATCACAACCAAAAAACCACATGCATGCCAAAACTAGTGAATAAATCATACATGCAACTCGGTACCTGCAATAAAATCTGATGTAGTTGTTGATCTCAATGCCTCCTTGCGATTTCCTGCTTTTCCTTTGCTTCCTTGGTCCAAAAATCCAAGTATGACACACCCTCCAAGGCTGCTCCAAGAAAAATTTATGTTTCCAAGAGTATGAGAGAGAGCTCCAACACTGAAACGAAAAAGGTTACCAACTGGTCCTCAGAAGCCTTTTTATGGGTGAGGCCTCTACTTTCCTCATTTTCCATTATTTTTCTTCATTTCTTCATATGAAACATGTGACCTTTCACCTCCCTTTTCTCCTAATTTCCATTATTTTCATAAATAAATGTGACAAAAATGCCATTTTTCCTTTCCAAAGCCTTAGCCATTTCCTTTTCCAATTTCCTCAGGTATAAACAACCAAATGAACACCCCTTAGGATGTATTGCCCAACATTCAACTTGGAATAAGTGTCCCATCAACCGTGGTTATTTTTTTTAACTTTTATTACATGGAATTTTCACCAGGGCTATTACAGAACCCTCCCCCTTGGGGGACACCGTCCTCGGTGTTCAATCACACATATACCTCAGCAACCCATTGAAAGAAGACATACTTCTCATGGAGCTTTATAACACAGCTCGACACAATATTTACAATGAAATATCTGCTCAAGAGAAAAACATCATAACAACATGACAACATACCGCATAGTGGAGCTTTATAACATAGCTCATTATGGTATTTACAATGATCATCCTGCTGAATTCCAACTCATATAACATCATAAAATCATGATAACATAATAACATGACACCCATACCGCATAGTGGAGCTTTATAACATAGTTCATTACGGTATTTACATCCATACATGGGCGTACATATAGAAACATCATCAAAATATGGATACCAAAACATATGCCAAATCATATACCAAAGCATATATCAAAACATATACTAAACACCATGTCTAAGCATATATCAAAACATCATATAGCATATATCAAACCATCATAAAGAAAATATCAACCACCATAAATCAAATACCAAACCATCATAAAACATATACCAAACCACCATAAAGCAACTACCAAACCACCATAAGCAAATACCAAATCACCATATCAAGTTTCTTTGCCTCAACCAATAAACAAGGAAGGATACATGGCCCACATCTGATCCACCATCTCCCATGTAGCTTCATCGAGCCCAAATTGCTTTCATTGCACTTTAACTTGCTCGATTTATCAAGCTGCTTTGCCTCAACCGGAAAACAAGGAAGGATACATGGCCCGCATCTAATCTGCCATCTCCCATGTAGCTTCATTGGGCCCAAAGTGCTTCCATTGCACTTTAACTTGCTTGATTTCTCAGTTCTGGAGCATGAGCACCTTTTTCTACAATATACATTGAGGCTCTGGCTAGAATTCTCCATCTAGTTCCACCTGCAATATAGACTAGTCAATCACGTGATCAACATCCTTAACATACTTCTTAAGCAAAGATACATGGAAAACATCATGGACCTTCACTATTGGAGGCAGTGCAAGTCGATAGGCTATTGGCCCAATCCTCTCAATGATACTGAAGGGTCCACAAAACCATGGTACCATCTTGGCACATGAGCCAATCCGCAAGGAGCTCTTCTTCGATTTTATGTGCAAGTATACTTGTTTCCCAACCTATAACTCCTTGAACAACTTGTTCCTCTCTTCATAACTCTTCTTCCTATCCTGTGTTTCCTTTAGATTCTTCTTGATTACTTGCATTTCATGTTCCATGTCTACCAACATATCTGGTCCAATCAATACTCTACTAACTGAATCACTCCAACTGATAGGAGTGTTAAAACTCCACCCATACAGTGCCTCAAAAGGACTCATCCTCAATGACTCATGATAATCGTTGTTGTATGTGAACTCTACCAAGGGGAGATAATCTTCCCACTTCCACTACTAATGCATCACATACATCCTCAACATGTCCTCTAATATCTTGTTGACCCTCTCTGTCTGTCCATTTGTCTGTGGATGATAAGTTGTGTTGAAAGCCAACTTTGTGCCCAAACCTGCAAATAGCTCCTTCCAAAACTTGGAAGTGAACTTTGCATCCCTGTCTAATACAATCCTCTTTGGAACACTGTGTAGTCTAACTACACCTCTGATGAATACTTGTGCCACATCACTAGCTGAGAACGTAGACTTCACCAGAATGAAGTGTGCAACTTTGTCAACTTGTCCACAATGACCATGATGGAATCATGCAGCTTCACTGTCTTTGGAAACCCTATGATGAAGTCCGGAAATGACCTCCCATTTCCATTCTGGAATCTCAATCGGTTGTATCAGTCCACTTGGATGCTTACACTCTGCTTTCACTCGCTGACAATCAAAACATCTAGCCACAAACTCTGCTACATCCCTCTTCAAGTTCAGCCAATAGTAAGATCTCTTCATTGTTTTCAGTGTCTTCTAGTAACTTGGGTGACCTGATTACGGTCCGCATGAAACTCCCTCAAGATCACCTTCTTGAGATCATTGTCATCTGACACATATATCCACTATGCGGTATGTTGTCATGTCGTTATGATGTTTTTCTCTTGAGCAGATCTTTCATTGTAAATATTGCGTCAAGCTGTGTTATAAAGCTCCATGAGAAGTATGTCTTCTTTCAACGGGTTGTTGAGGTATATGTGTGATTGAACACCGAGGACGGTGTCCCCCAAGGGGGAGGGTTCTGTAATATCCCTGGTGAAAATTCCATGTAATAAAAGTTAAAAACAATAACCACGGTCGATGGGACACTTATTCCAAGTTGAATGTTGGGCAAGACATCCTAAGGGGTGTTCATTTGGTTGTTTATGGCTAAGGAAATTGGCAAAGGCAATGGTTAAGGCTTTGGAAAGGAAAAATGGCATTTTTGTCACATTTATTTATGAAAATAATGGAAATTAGGAGAAAAGGGAGGTGAAAGGTCACATGTTGCATGTGAGGAGGAAAATGAAGGAAAATAATGGAAAATGAAGAAAATAGAGGCCTCACCCATAAAAAGGCTTATGAGGATCAGTTGATAACCTTTTTCAGTTCAGTGTTGGAGCTCTCTCTCATACTCTTGGAAACATAGATTTTTCTTGGAGCACCCTTGGAGGGTGTGTCATACTTGGATTTTTGGAGCAAGGAAGCAAAGGAAAATCAGAAAAGTGCAAGGAGGCATCGAGATCAACAACTACATCAGATTTTCTTCCAGGTACCGAGTTGCATGTATGATTTATTCACTAGTTTTTGCATGCATGGCACATGCATGTGGTTTCTTGGTTGTGATCTGTCATTGGCATTGAGGATTTCCTGGATTGACAATGGATTGCCCAGCCTTTCCATATTTTGGATAGCCATGGTGATTGTGGGTTTATTTCCATTGTTTGTTTTTGGTTGGTTCTAGTGTTTCCTTAACTTCGGTTGAATTATTAGTTCTTGGAAGCCCTGTAACAGCTTGGGTTGAGTTACTAGTTCTAGAAGCCTTGGTTGGAAAAACACTCTGGAATCCCTTGGTAGGTTGAGTTACTAGTCCTGGAAGCCTTGGTTGGAATAAACGCTCTGGAAGCCCTAGAAGGCTTGGATGGATACCAATTTGATGATGGTTTTGTGATGTCCAACAATAGTCAAGTCCTATTCACCTTCACCAATACCTGTACCACTACCTGTACTTGTACCATCACCAGTACATGTACTTGTATCATCGCATGTACATGTACCTATACTTGTACTCTGTTGCAACTTGTGCACAATCTCCATATATTTGACATCCTGTTGTCCTGTCCACAAGATCATGTCCTGTAAATTTGTCCCATAAGATCTCATAGCTACTGGTGGGCTCCAGTATTGTAGCAATAATGCTACAACTCCTGGAGCTTCCTTCTTTAATTTTATCAACCCGGTAGTTCGTAACAAACTTGGAAGCGACGATGTTGTATGCACAAGTACTAGCTCTTGCCGCAGCTATCACTTGGTCAGCTGGCACAAGTCCGCTAGGGGCTTAAGCCAACTTCTATGAGCTCTTAGAAGAATCTTTTTAACTGATGGATGAAAGCTAACTCAAAGGAAGCTAATCTACTTGCGGAAAGAAACTGAAAGCCAACAAGAAATGCAAACCCTAGCAAACCCTAATTCTACCAGCTAGTCCTACTGATGCAAAGATGGGAATGCAAACTACTGAAAGAGATGCCATTACTTCTATGAAGGTAAGATGCATGTGTCTAGACTACTTCTACCTGAAGAAAACATCTTTTTGTATTTTTGAATAAGTTATTTAGAATTATCATGCATGTGCTTTTAACTGGCTTTTTACTGTGCAGAGGCGGATCATGGAGGAGAAATGCTTGGAAGAGGTCGGGAAGGTTCAAAGAGGGTCTAAGGAGTCCCTAACATCCTTCTAGAGAGTTTCACAAAGTTTGGCTGCCAAGAAACCGCGTTTATGAGCTTCTACAGGAAGTCTACAAGGGTTCTACAGGATGTTTCAGAATTTCTACAGGATGTTCAGCAATTCCTACAGGATGTTCTGCGATTGGATTTTGGATGATGGGTGAGTGGAAGAGGCTGCATGGATGGATAGGGAGGTAGGAGAGGGGTTTGTAATGACTTAGTGATAGAGGGATGAGGTGATGAGAGGGTGTGGAAAGCTAGTTTGTCTTAAAGAGGGCAGAGGGAATGGAAGGCCAAAAAGGTAGGATGACATGGGCAGTAGAGTAGTTGTGAGACGAGGGGTCTAATTTGGAGATGAGAAGCTGGCCTGGACAAAGCTTAGATGGACGAGAGAGTGATGGAGTTGCACTGAACAGTGTAAACTGAACCAAATCATCCACGTCCTGCACATAATCAGAATATTACTAATCTACCCTAACTGTTAATGAAACCAATGAACAGCAACGTTATTTCTAAAGAGAACCATGTATGGTACTGAAGCAAAGAAACATTCCAAGAGGTCTGAGCGCATGGATAACTTTTACAAATGAAAATATTGCACCAAAGATTGCATGAGTACGCAAACTAGTGTTTTAGTGTTTTTGTTGGGTAGCACTGTCTGCAATTCTAGCCCCTAGAAAGAGGTGAAAATGAGAGTGCAGGAAACCCTTTTCTGGAACTCTTATCAATTCTAATATCTTTATTCTATTCTAGACATCTGAAGTAATTCTATTTTCTAACAATGACCTACTTAACCACACCACGAAATCTAACTCAACAAACTGCGTTTCAAATGCATGTAAAGAAAACCATATTGCTGAAAGGAAAGATATCAATACAAAAGAAGGAGGCCCTAGGCTCTCAGGTTGGGCCCAACCCCGATAGCTATGGCTCCTTTAGAAACTCAGAGCTGAGATCAAATATGACTGCTTCTCATTAAAAAATAATAATCATAAGTCAAAAGGTCTGCCAATGATGGCTACAAAAGAGCAAAAACAGAGTTGGCAGCTCGTAGTGCAGAATGTGCAACAGTTTTTCAAAAAGTCCTTTTCGAAGGCTGAAGCCTTATCATTTATACATCACGAGGCCCCAAGCTGGCCTCCTAAATCTATGGGACTTGGCTGACCAAACTGGGAGTGAACAGCTGCTTCCACAAAATCTGTTTGGCTGCCTTCTAGATCCAGTTGTGGTGGCTTTTGGAGCTCGGAGTTGGGGGTGAAGATCCCGAGGAAGGCTATTTAATGCCGTGGACAACCTTCCTACGAATCCTCAACCCCATCTTGGTTGTCTCCTAGCCCTTATCTGCTCGGTTTTGCTCCAACATGTGTCAAAAAACCTGAAATGAGCACGTGTTAGCCACCTAGGAATAGTGACTGCCCTTATTCGTACAAATGACATAAACATACTAAAAAATGATTCATAAGTTATGAAAAATGAAGGATTGAGCAAGGGTAGTTAGGCCAAATGATCCCAAAATGTTACCAAATTTGGAGCTCATCATCACCCCCCAGCTAAAATGATTGCTCATCCCAGAGCAAGTAATCCAGCTCCTCGTCCTTCATTGCTTTCACCGCCACTCTCACATCCCAGGCTTCTGAAGTAGTATCCTCCTCACTAGCATGGAACCCAGCCTTCCTTTCCACCTCTTCCCACTGCTTATGCTCTTCTTTTTCTGTGCTACCTTCCATCAATCCTAAAAGCAAAGGTGGCCTTAGCTTGAGGCCAATCCAGCTGGCTTGGAGGTTCTGTATGGACTTCTTGTAGAGGGGCACCCGTACTAGAGCTTCCCTCATTTGAGTTGGAGTGTGATATTCCCTAATTTTGAGGCTGTGGGACAATGTGTTCCATCGGCGGGTGCAAGCATGAACACAGTTGTCCCCTAATAGTCGCTCCATATCCTCAAAATGTGCTATAGCCTGAGCCTTCTGATCCATGTATTTCAATAAAGCTTGAGGGTTGGTGGCTAAGTGTTGGTGGGCCGATATCAGTGCAGTGGGATCCCCTGGCTCTGCTCTAATCAGCAGTGGCTCATGACCTCTTTGACCTCTGCTGCTCTCTTTTCTTCATGGTTCAACCATGAGGCAAATTCCATCAACTGCATATCTCCTATGATTGTGTTGGGATCCCATGAAGTCACATTAGGAAGGGCCAAATTATGGAGATAGAACTCCGATAGTTTGGCCTTGTCCTCTGATGAACTGCTATTGCATAACTCTGTGAACTGCTGGGGGTCTTGGGTTTGGGAGATACCCCTCTGTGCCAATGCATTAATTTGGAATTGCAGCCACTGGTCCCATAGGTATAGGCCATAAGATTTGGCCGGTTGTCTACATTGTAGAGCATCCATGGCCCAACTGGTCATGCAGGCCAGTTGTGCCTCTTTTTGCTGCAACTGCTGTTTGAGAGCTTGTATCTCGATTTGTGCTTGCAGTTCCCTTTCCTGTAGATGTGAGGTTAGCTCCCCAAGACCAACTTGCAGTCCTTCTTTGCCTTTAGGTTCTGCTGTAGTGTCCCCTGATGATGTGCCCCTTTCTTTCCTCAGTTCCTGTAGCTGCAGTTTGAGTTTCTCATTCTCTTCCTATAGGAATACTCGCTAGCAATTTCCCACGTGTTTGGCCATAGCTAATTCTCTTCGTGCCTCCTTGAGTTGTTCCTCCAAGGGGCCTATATCTGCCACTCCTTTTGATTTAGCTATCTTCATCCACGTGTGGGTTCTCACTCTTTCTTCCTCCAACGCAAAGAAAAGCGGCACTGTGAATTTCTGTGGAATAATTTTTCCAGCCTCCAAAAAGTTATAATACGAGCTAAAGTTTGGCTGGGGACTAGGTTCCGGAATATGCTCTACCTCTTCTTCCCTCGGTGGCTCTACTCCGTCTTCCCTCAGTGGTAATGTGGCTGCCTCTCCCTCCATTCTTTCGGTCTCCTTGAACCTGGCCAATGTTTCCTGTAGAACGGCCTCAGCATCCTGTAGCGGGGTTTTTGAAGCCAACCTGTCCATTCTCTCCTTCCAAGCAGTTGTCTTCGGGCTCCCCCGCTCATAAGTGACTGATATTTTTGAGGGGGACCTCTCCCTTGGCGAGGTAGGGGTGTCTTCTATGGTAATTGGGCTGCTGGATGGAGGTTGGGGCCTGCCTGTTTTGATTCTCACACTTCTCCTGGCATTGAAATACAGAGGGATCTCCCTCTTTCATTTTTCCTTCGGCTTGGGAGGGGTACTAAGGGTGGCCAGCACGGCTGCTGCCTCCCTTGCAAGGATTTTGGATGTCTTCTCCTTCTATTTTCCTTTCTCAGGACTTCCTGTAGAAATCCCTGTAGCGGCTGATTACTGGCTTCCTGTAGAAGTCGTTTTTGATTTTCCTGTAGAAACAGGTGGCACCGTTTTAGCCTGTTTGGCTGAGGGTGCTTTGTCTTTTGACTTTGCTGAGGCTGCTTTCGAGGTGCCTTCACTGACGTGGACTTGTTCAGTCCTTTCCACCCTACTCTGTAACCTTTTCTCCCTGGGTGTCAATGTGGGTTTGTCCTCCTCTGTTTCGGCAACCTGGTGTTTCTCTTGTTTCCCCTTTTGTTCTTTCTTTGGTGCTTTGACCATGGTTTCTTGGCCTTTTCCTTTCTTCTCTATTTGTATTGGTTCCTTCTCCTCGCTGCTGGAGGAGGTGAGCTCCTCAGCCAACATTTTGATGTTGCCATCCTTAGTCAAATTTCGAAAGGCTTCCCACGAGAGAGGGACGGTGTATGTGTGGAGTGCATCCTCCACGATGAGCTTAATGAGCCCATGATGGGCTACCTGGTCTGGCGTGCCCTCTCGTAATTTGGTGGCACATTCAGTCATGGACTGCAGGAGGAAGTAAGGAATACTTAGCTTGTTTTCTGAAGGTAGGTCCATTTGGTGCCTAAGTTCTGTGAGCAGCTGGAGATGGTACCCATATACGATGCTGAATCGTCCTTCGCATGTGATATATTTCATAATTTGGAGGCTGACCTCACTCCAGAGCGGCTGTAGGCTAGCTCTGCGAACCCCGTTCTTATCCTCTGAGAATTGCTCCTCCGGCAGAAAGAACTCCTTTTTAGCCTTCTGGCCTAGTTTTCTCTCCTCCTTATCCCACGATACCCCCATTGGGAGATCAGTGACTCTGCTGGTGAACTGTGGGGTGAGTCTGAGATTCAAACCCCTAAAATTGACAACGGCCAGCGTTTTTGATTTTGGCTTCAAAGCTCGCAGGAATTCCTCTGCCACCTCGTCATCGTAACCTTGAAGCTTGTCGCAGAACGACATCCATCGTGCATGAGAAAACAGGTCTACCACCTCAGGGTTTTCCCGTAGCTTCTTTGAGTCTGTCGGTTCCTTCCTAATGAACCCACCCGGCATGGTGAAAGCTTGCTGTGTTAGCCGGAGGTGGCTGGCCCGTATCAAAAGATGAGCCTTTGGGATTTCCTTAGACAGAGCGCAGAATTACGCCTCTGTCAAGCACACAGTTCGTGAATTCTCGGCTATCTACAGGTGAGCCTTGACAGGGGCTCAATTACGAACCAAATCCTGTAGAAAACCCCGCATATACTACGACGACAATTCTCATGCAGAAGGAAGACGACGCTTGCAAATTTATGCGCAGACTGTAGTTCTACTTTTTTAGGACGTCGACTTCGCCACCCTTCAAACCAATTGCATGGGAGGACCAGGTTCAGGCTTACCTCTTCCAATTCGCCACCTTTGACGTGAATAGATTGATTTCCTCCGTAGCGGTGAGCTTCCTGTAGCGCAGCTTCCTGTAGAAGTCGCGCACGGGTTCTGGAGAGCGCGTCAGTGGTTCTAGGCCTTCTGTGCAACCACCAGACGTTTGAACAAGCTGAGGACTCGGAGTAACAGGCTTCAGGGAATTTCGGACGCTTACTCGACTGCAAAGCGGTTGATGATAAATGAGTGGAGTGCCATACACGATCTAGCCGGTGGATTTGAATCCCTGCGGAACTCGTGGCGCGGGGGTGAGCTGTCCCTGCCGGACCGTTGGACGACGTCACCTATTATCATTCCACTGTAAGTCTGCCTGACCGCCGCATCATTCCCTGCATATCTACCGCCGCCATTTCTATTAGATCGCCGCTTCTCCCCGACTGGACGCTTCCCAAGTGTCCATTTCCTGTCTTGCTTGACACGACCAACACTTTCTGAATCTGACGAGACCATCGGACTGGTCGTGGTGGCCAGTTGAATGGCTACCCGACTGGCTCAACCCATTCATTTTCATACTCACACACATTTTAGAGCATTATTCATGTAATTTGACGAAAAAGGGTGAGGCACTTACCTGTGCGGCCGCGACGTTATTTTCAGGCTTCAGGACAAGGGTGACGGATCCGCTTGCTGCTGCTTCATGCACAAGCACGGGGGTTCCTCCTTGCCGACTGCTGCTAGTTACGAAACTTATTACCTGGCTGCGGATGGTGCATGTGCCCGCTCTATGTGTTGCAGGTGCCTTCATGGTGTACGCTCTAGTTGGATGAACTGCTACAGGATTCCTGTAGGATATCTTGTAGCAGTTTCTCCTCCTCGGGTGCATGCCGAAACGGTGGAGACAGTGGCATCACGGTCACGGTCGCAGGGTCCTCGGATGGCTTTGATAAGTAGCGCATGGGGCCTCTGCATCCTTTATTCCATTTGAGAATTGTTTCTTCTGAGAATCCAACGTTCTGATTTGACTGTGCAGGTATTTCCATTGCATGGCAACAGGAGTGGTAGAAGGAGGCGACAGCAGTGGGTGATGGAGAAAAACATTGGATTGCATCCTCCCACACAGTCGGTCCTGGGCCGTCCAAAGATTCTACAGGAAGTTTCCTGTAGCAATACAGAACTTCCTGTAGAAAGCCCTGTAGCTTCCTGTAGAAGGCTAAATTGTGATCAAATCATGCCCAGACCTTGGAAGAGATGAGTGTTTCTGGAGGGAGTGCTGGTGAGGTTACCTGGTAGCATAGTAGGGACCCTTGTCCTTGAGTTGAGGGACCTCTTTTCCTGCATGGAATACCTGCAACCTGCATGAATTGTCAAATCTTGAACCTGTTCTCCCTGTTTCTTTGTTCGTTTTTTATTTTTTTTCTTTTTTTCTTTTTTTTTGAAAGACAGCAAGGGCGCCTCCGTGAGGTTTTCACCCTTACCATCTGCCTTGAGCGCCTCAGAGAGGTTTTCACCCAAGGGTCTTTTTTCAAAGATTTTCAAAAAGACAGTAGGGACGCCTCAATGAGGTTTTCACCCCTACCATCTGCCTTGGGAGCCTCAGAAAGGTTTTCACCCAAGGATCTTTATTATATACTTTTTTTTTTTTTTTTTTTTGAGATGTTCAGGGTATGCCCAAAACAGAGGCAGAACCCTTCTCTATGACCAGCACTGATTTTTCCATAGTTTTGATGAATTCTTGCCTTGAAAGAGGTTTTCTGTAGATCTTTCGTCGATGCCCATTGACGAGCATGGGGATGGCCTCCTCATCAATGGTCCGAATAAGAACAGACCCATTGTCATTACATTTTTCCACTGCATATGGTCCCAGCCATCTGGTTCTCAGCTTCCCCTTGAAATCCTTATGCCTAGAATCGTACAACAGCGCCCAATCTCCCGGCTGAAATTGCTTGTCATTGAGGTGTTGGTCATGCCATACCTTCCTCTGAAGTTGAACCACTTCTGAGTGGAGAAGGGCCTGCATTCGGTGCTCGTCCAATCCATTCAGCTGCAATAACCTTTCTTGTTGGGCATGGCTGAGATCCAGGTCCAGCTGAGCTGCCATCCTCAAGGTGTTGTACTCGAACTCAATTGTCAACAAAGCTCTCTTCCCATAGACCAGCTCATAAGGTGTGAAGCCGGTTGTGGTCTTCCAGGTGGTGTTGTAAGCCCACGTGGCCTCAACCAGGCGATCTGCCCAATCTTTTCTACTGCTGCTCACCACCTTAGTCAAGATCCCTTCCAATGCTCTATTGGTGACTTCCACCTGCCCATTTGCTTGAGGATGATAGGGGGTGGAAGTCCTATGCTTGATTTTGTGATGAGCGAGTAGGTCTTCAATTAAGTTGGAGGTGAACTGGCTTCCTTGATCAGTGACTAGCTCTCTTGGGTAGCCAAATTTGTAGAAGATGTTTTCTCTTAAGAACTCGGCCACCTTTTCTTCTGTCGCTACTTTGATTGCCTTGGTTTCTGCCCACTTTGTCAGGTAGTATGTGCACACAATGATGTAGGACCTTTGCCTCGAAGGAGGATTGATTGGACCCACAAAATCCATACCCCACTTCTCAAATGGCTCAAGAGTCACTTGAGGTTGGAGAGGCATTTCGTCCCTTGGAGTCGGTTTCCCCATCCTTTGGCATCGGTCACATTGGCTGATATACCTTCTGACATCTTGATGAAGCGTGGGCCAATAGTAGCCTGCCTGTAGGATTTTGAAGGCAGTCCTTTTGGCTGCAAAATGTCCTCCACAAGGCCCGTCATGACAGGTTAGGAGGATATCAAAGACTTCCTCCTCCCTTACACAATGCCTTAAGATCTGATCGGGGCCAAGCTTGAACAGGTTGCCCCCGATCCAAGTGAATGAGGCACTCTTCCTTACGATCCTGCTCTTCTCTCTTGAGGATAGGTGCGAAGGGAACTGTGCTGAGACAAGGTAGTTTGCTATATCCGCAAACCATGGAGAGAGTACTGAGATAGCAAACAGATGTTCATCTGGCATCTGGTCATCCACTGTTCCATCCTCACCTGCAGGTAAATCCAATCTAGACAAAAAGTCAGCAACAACATTTTCTTTACCTGGTTTGTCAACGATAGTCAAATCAAACTGCTGCAACAAAAGTAACCATCTAATAATACGAGCATTCACATCTGGTTTATTCATTAAATATCTAATTGCAGCATGATCCGTATGTACAAATGTTTGATAGCCAGTGATATAATGTCGGAACTTGTTCAGTGCATGGACCACGGCCAAGAATTCTTTCTCAGTTACGGTATAATTCAGTTCTGCCTTGGATAAGTTTTTGCTGACAAAGTATATGGCATATGGAAGTTTTTGTTCAACTTGTCCTAAGGCTGCCCCTATGGTTTTGTTCGAAGCATCAGTGTGGATGTGGAAAGGTAGGGCCCAATTTGGACCTCTCAAGATTGGGGCAGACACCAACTTATCCTTTAATTCATTCAGAGCCTTCTGACAATCGTCAGTCCAATTAAACTCAACATCTTTTTCCAAGAGGCCAAACAATGGCGAGGCTAGCTTACTGAAGTCTTTAATGAATCTCCTATAATACCCTGCTAAACCTAAGAAACTTCGAACATCTCTTACCTTCTGAGGAGGTGGAACCTTCTTGATGAGAGCAATTTTGTTAGGATCCACCTGTAACCCTTGGCGAGAAATGGTATGGCCTAGCACGGTCCCTTCAGTCATCAAGAATTCACACTTTTCAGGACTAAGGGACAGGTTCATCTCAATGCACTTGGTTAGGACTTTTCCCAGATTTGACAATGCTTCCTGGAAGTTGGACCCATAAGAAGTGAAGTCATCCATATAGATTTCCACTGAATCATGGACCAACTCAGAAAAGATGCTCAAGACGGCTCTCTGGAAGGTGGCAGGAGCATTGCATAGTCCAAAGGGAAGAACTCGGTAAGCAAAGGTACCCCAAGGACAAGTGAAGGTGGTCTTATCTTGGTCTTTCGGGCTGATTTGGATCTGGTTATACCCGCTAAACCCATCCAGGAAAGAGAAAAACTTATTTCCTGCCAGTCCATCCAACACTTGATCTATGAAGGGTAGAGGAAAGTGGTCTTTCTTGGTGGCTTTGGTCAGTTCTCGGTAGTCCACACAGATTCTCCACTTCCCATTTTTCTTGGGAACCAACACCAGAGGGGACACCCATTCGCTCTCCGAGATGGGGTAAATGAATCCAGCATCCAACAGTTTTTGCAATTCTTCCTTGACGATGTCCTTAAGGGCTGGATTCATTCTCCTTTGGGGTTGCCTAACCGATTTACAATCTTCTTTGATGTAGATGTTATGGGTACAGACCGAAGGATGGACTCCTTCCATCTCCTTATAGCTCCAAGCAAAAGCATCTAGATGACTGGCCAACAGACTACACAGCTCCTTTTCCTGGGAAGGAGATAGGGAGGAGCTGATCTTTAACGTTCTCTCGGGGCCGAACTCCACATTTTTTACTCTGGGAGCGACTGGGTTGGTCACACAAAGGTCCACTAAGGTGTTGGCTTGGGCATCCTCCACCAATTCCTCTAAGGACAATGCACTGGGAGGTGGATTCTGAATCAAGGTCTCAATCAAATCATCCTCGGTTGGGGGGCCTCCCCTAGTGGTGTCTAGGGTGCACAAGGGTGCTGAGTACACCTCATCCTCTTCTCCTTCCTCCAACCAAAGTGGTAAGTCATGCTCTAATAAGGGTTGGGCAGGAGGGTACAGGACTAGCTGCTTGGACATAGGACCACTTTTGATGGTCATGTTTCATGCACGGCAGCTTATGTAAGCATCTGCAGTGGCTAACTAAGGCCTTCCCAAAATAAGGGGGTATCCAGTAAGCTTTGCCTTTGGTTGCAGAACCAAGAAGTCTGCAGGGTACTCCCAAGAGTCAACAGAGACCAAGACATCCTCTACAATCCCTTCGGGAGTCACGGTGGAGCGATCTGCTAGTTGCAGGACTGTCGAGGTCTTTCTCAAGGAACCCTGAAGGTTGAGTTTGAGCATGGTATCTCTGGTCATCACATTAATGGCAGCCCCCAGATCAATCAATGTGTGTGGTATGATGGTGCCATTGATGTGGACATCAACTACAGGACTCCCAGGATCCAAATACTTTGGGCAGATTACTTGCCCCAACATAAGATCAGACAGTTGTCCTATGACATTGATGGTTGAAGCGTCTCTTTTTCGCCTGCCTGGGTGTCTGAAACATTTTTCCTTAACCAGTTTGTTATATATCGATACATCTTTGATGGCTGGAGAAGTGGTATTCTCACACACAACTGTTTGAGTTCTCCCATAAGCTCATCCTCCTCTGGGTTGGGTTGTGTGGTGGCAGTTAGTCTCTCAAAAAAGGGTGGAATGGCTTTTGGTTCACTTTCCTATTTATCCTCCTCGTCCTATGGGGGAGGAGGTTGGCGATCCGGAAGAGTCTTTCCAGATCGCAGGTTGATCTCCTGGATCTCCACAGCATAGGTAGGGCATGATGTTTCCCCAGTATATACCTGCTGGGCCTGTCGGTTGTTGGGGTTCGAATTCGGTTGAGCAGGCATTTGGGGTTGCCTTGGAGGAGCAGGAGGTAATGGTTGTGGTTGAGCTGGTGGTGGAGGCAAAATGGTGGGAGGAGTATTGTACTGGGGCCTCCACCCCGGTTGAGGTGCATTCCACTGAGGCTATGGCTGGGCATGTGAGTGAAACGAATGAGTAGTGGGCTGAGTATGGTACTGAGGCGGGTAAGACCATGGAGGAGGCACAGACCAGGAAGGATGAGCAGGGGGACCCCAGGAAGGCATAGGAGAAGATTGGTTGGGGCTATAATAAGCTTGGGGTGTCCCTTGCATCCCTTGTTGGTAAGGTCTAGGTCCATGTGGCCTCCTTTGGTTGATGAAATAGAGAGGTTCAATGGGCGCTTCTGTCCCTTGGTACATGGCTTTAAGCCCAGGTAAGGTTGGACATTGGTTTGTGGGGTGGTCCTCCTCACAAACAAAACATACCTCAACCGAATGTAATGGGCACTCGTTCTTAGGGTGCTTCCTTGTACACCTAGGGCAGAAGATAGCCAAAGCCCTCTCAGCTTCCTCTTTCTTCCGCTGGATTCGGAATGTATCAAGTTGCATGGAAATGGTCTGTCTCACCTCACTCTTGAGGTCCTCTAATTGATTTGCAAACTCATGTTTGGAGAAAGGAATACTAGCTGAGAGGAGGTTTCCTCTACCTCTTTTCCGGGCTGCCCTAGAGTGGTTTCTAAACACAGTCTTTATATCCTCATAAGGTAGTTGGTAAATATCTCCTCCAGCTAGCATGTGAAGGATATCTAAGAGGTCTTCAGGGACTCCTCGGAGCAGGACCAACTTGAGAGATTCAGGGTCAAGTGTGCACCTGGCCCGTTTATAGCTAAGTTGGAACCTTTCCTCGTAATCTTCTAAGGACTCATCATTCCCCATGGTCATCCGAAAGATTTCTCCCTTGGCTTCCTTGGACCTACAGTAGTCTCGGTATTTGGTATTGAAAGCTTGCTGCATCTAGGCCCAAGTGGTGATACTGTTCCCAGGTAAGCCCATGAACCAGCGTAATGTTGCAACCTTAAGGGTAGAGGGGAAGAGTTTCAGTTTTTGCTCATCTTCGGTATAGTCATAGGTTCGACAAAGGACGGAAAACTCAAACAGGAAGGTATCAGGGTCTTCAGTAGTCAGTCCATGGAAGTGAGGTAAAGCGGAGGGGCTTATGTTCTTCATTTTCATGTCTCCATTGGTCTCTCGGATGGGGAAGGCACCTTGAATGCTCTCATCTTCTCCCCTATTGTCAGCCATAGCTTCAGATGGAGTTTTCTCTAACTCTTCTTCTGTTATAGGATCTTCGTATATCTCAGGAGGCTCGCCTATAGGTTCTTCTGGATCACTGTCACCAAAGAAGAGAGAAGGGTGACTCAGTGACGTCGTGGGGGTGTTGGGTAAGAATTTGCCTATTTTATCTCGATTTCTACGAGGCATGAAATGGAAAGACTTTTGATTGCTTTTGTTCTTTTTTCTGGTACCTGCAAAACTAAAACAGATTGAACTAAAACTAACTATCTTGCTGAAATGGAAATGCGGAATTGAAATGAAAGCATGAAAGAACTAATCTATTTTGCTCAATTGAAATTGCAGGAATGAAATGCTAGGCTACACTTGCGGAATTGAAATGCTAATCTACGCTTGCAGAAATGAAATTGCGGAATTGAAATGTTAATCTATGAAAGCAGGAAATGTCTACGCTACTTTTGCGGAAAGGAAATTGCGGAATGGAAATGAAATAAACTACTTAGCAGAAGGCGAGAGTAGGAAAATAGAAGAAAAGCAACAATCACCAATACTCTGACGCTTCCCCGGCAACGGCGCCAAAAAGATGGTGGGCTCCAGTATTGTAGCAATAATGCTACAACTCCTGGAGCTTCCTTCTTTAATTTTATCAACCCGGTAGTTCGTAACAAACTTGGAAGCGACGGTGCTGTATGCACAAGTACTAGCTCTTGCCACAGCTGTCACTTGGTCAGCTGGCACAAGTCCGCTAGGGGCTTAAGCCAACTTCTATGAGCTCTTAAAGAAGCTTTTTAACTGATGGAGGAAAGCTAACTCAAAGGAAGCTAATCTACTTGTGGAAAGAAACTGAAAGCCAACAAGAAACGCAAACCCTAGCAAACCCTAATTCTACCAGCTAGTCCTACTGATGCAAGGATGGGAATGCAAACTACTGAAAGAGATGCCATTACTTCTATGAAGGTAAGATGCATGTGTCTAGATTACTTCTACCTGAAGAAAACATCTTTTTGTATTTTTGAATAAGTTATTTAGAATTATCATGCATGTGCTTTTAACTGGCTTTTTACTGTGCAGAGGCCGATCATGGAGGAGAAATGCTTGGAAGAGGTCGAGAAGGTTCAGAGAGGGTCTAAGGAGTCCCTAACATCCTTCCAGAGAGTTTCACAAAGTTTGGCTGCCAAGAAACCACGTTTATGAGCTTCTACAGGAAGTCTGCAAGGGTTCTACAGGATGTTTCAGAATTTCTACAGGATGTTCAGCAATTCCTACAGGATGTTCTGCGATTGGATTTTGGATGATGGGTGAGTGGAAGAGGCTGCATGGATGGATAGGGAGGTAGGAGAGGGGTTTTTAATGACTTAGTGACAAAGGGATGAGGTGATGAGAGGGTGTGGAAAGCTAGTTTGTCTTAAAGAGGGCAGAGGGAATGGAAGGCCAAAAAGGTAGGATGACGTGGGCAGTAGAGTAGTTGTGAGACGAGGGGTCTAATTTGGAGATGAGAAGTTGGCCTGGACGAAGCTTAGATGGACAAGAGAGTGATGGAGCTGCACTGCACAGTGTAAACTGAACCAAATCATCCACGTCCTGCACATAATCAGAATATTACTAATCTACCCTAACTGTTAATGAAACCAATGAACAGCAACGTTATTTCTAAAGAGAACCATGTATGGTACTGAAGCAAAGAAACATTCCAAGAGGTCTGAGCGCATGGATAACTTTTACAAATGAAAATATTGCACCAAAGATTGCATGAGTACGCAAACTAGTGTTTTTGTTGGGTAGCACTGTCTGCAATTCCAGCCCCTAGAAAGAGGTGAAAATGAGAGTGCAGGCAACCCTTTTCTGGAACTCTTATCAATTCTAATCTCTTTACTCTATTCTAGACATCTGAAGCAATTCTATTTTCTAACAATGACCTACTTAACCACACCACGAAATCTAACTCAACAAACTGTGTTTCAAATGCATGTAAAGAAAACCATATTGCTGAAAGGAAAGATATCAATACAAAAGAAGGAGGCCCTAGGCTCTCAGGTTGGGCCCAACCCCGAGAGCTATGGCTCCTTTAGAAACTCAGAGCTGAGATCAAATCTGACTGCTTCTCATTAAAAAATAATAATCATAAGTCAAAAGGTCTGCCAATGATGGCTACAAAAGAGCAAAAACAGAGTTGGCAGCTCGTAGTGCAGAATGTGCAACAGTTTTTCAAAAAGTCCTTTTCGAAGGTTGAAGCCTTATCATTTATACATCACGAGGCCCCAAGCTGGCCTCCTAAATCTATGGGACTTCGCTGACCAAACTGGGAGTGAACAGCTGCTTCCACAAAATCTGTTTGGATGCCTTCTAGATCCGGTTGTGGTGGCTTTTGGAGCTCAGAGTTGGGGGTGAAGATCCCGAGGAAGGCTATTTAATGCCATGGACAACCTTCCTACGAATCCTCAACCCCATCTTGGCTGTCTCCTAGCCCTTATCTGCTCGGTTTTGCTCCAACATGTGTCAAAAAACCTGAAATGAGCACGTGTTAGCCACCTAGGAATAGTGACTGCCCTTATTCGTACAAATGACATAAACATACTAAAAAATGATGCATAAGTTATGAAAAATGAAGGATTGAGCAAGGGTAGTTAGGCCAAATGAGCCCAAAATGTTACCAAATTTGGGACTCATCAGCTACTAAGTGATTCACCAGTGCCCGCCTGCTAAGAGCATCTTCCACTCTGTTCTCCTTGCCTTTGATGTATTTGATCTCAAAGTTGAACTCGTTGATCGTGGCCAACCACCAAGCCTACCTACCATTCAGATTTGGTTGGTCAAATAGATACCTCAACCCATTGTGATCACTCATCAATGTGAAACTCTTGCCCAAAAGATAGTGTCTCCACATCTTTAGTGCATGTATAATTGCTATCAATTGAAGATCATGTGTGGGATGGTTCTGCTCGTGCTCATTCAGTTTCTGAGATTAATAGCATATTGTCTGTCCATCCTGCATAAGGACTCCACCAAGTCCTCCCTTGCATGCATCTGTGCACACAACAAGCTCTTTGTCTAGATCTACAATCTTCAACATTGGTGCATGTGTTAACAACTACTTTAGATGCCCAAAAATAGCCTCACATTCCTCTGTCCATTCAAACTTCTTACCTTTTCTTTGCAAAGATATGATAGGATAAGCAATATGTGAGAAGTTCCTGATGAACCTCCTGTAGTAACCTGCCAAACCCATGAAGGATCTCACCTCATCCACATTCTTAGGAGCTACCCACTCCATGATGGCTCCTATCTTTTCTGGATCTACTACAATGCCTTCCTTAGAGATGACATGCCCCAAGTAATGTACCTTCATCTAAAATAAATTGCATTTGATAATATTAGCATACAACTTAGGCTCTCTCAACAATTTCAACATTGTTGCTAGATTCTCGGCATGCTCTTCCTCATTTTTAGAATATACCAGTATATCATCAATGAACATAATAAAAAACTTATCCAAATATGGATGCAATACATTATTCATCAAGCACATGAATGTAGTTGGAGCATTAGTTAAGCCAAATGGAACTACAACAAACTCATAATGCCCATACTTGGTCCTAAACGTAGTCTTGTAAATGTCTTCTTCCTTGATGTGTACCTGATGATATCTGGATCTCAAGTCAATCTTTGAGAACATTGCTTCTCCCTTCAGCTGATCAAACAAGTCATCAATCCTTGGAAAAGGGTACATGTTCTTGATAGTCACTTTGTTCAACTGCCTATAATCAATGCATAATCTGAGAGTACCATCTTTCTTCCTCACAAACAAGACTAGTGCACCCCATGGTGATACACTTGGCCTAATGTATCCTTTGTCCAACATTTCCTTCAGTTGTAGCTTCAGTTCTACCAACTCAGGTGTGCTCATCCTGTAAGGTTCTTTTGATGTTAGAGCTGCCCCTGGCACTAACTCAATAGAAAATTCTACCTCCCAATGAGGTGGAAACTCTGTAATGTCCTTGAGAAATACACCCCTGAACTGCTGTAAAACCGGGTGCTTGTTCAACACATTTTCATTCTCAACCTCCTTACCCTTATCACTAGAAATGTGCATTGTGAATAGCTTGCACCCTTTCTTGCGATTACACTTTGCTTGCATAGTTTTCACCATCCTAACTGATGTGGCCTTCTTCTTACCTTGTAGGACTCTTGGTTCTCCATTTTCATTAACACACTCAATAGCTTTTTCATAGCAGTCAACCTTGCTTCTATGTAGATACAACCAACCCATGCTCAATAACATATTGTATGAACCCAACAGTAATACATTTAAATGTGCTTTGTAGGCATACCATTTAATTCAAATGTGCAAGCTCTTACTCTATGATGTACTCACTTCTTTGTACCTGTATCCAGCTGCACTAACCAAGACTCTACAAGCAACTCCTTATTCAAACCACACTTATCCACCAAGTCAGGACTAGCATAGCTATAATTAGATCCAGGGTCAATCAAAATACAAATAACTTGATCACAAAGATTATCGTCCATCTCGATGATAGATTCCTTATGCTCTGCTTGTTTGTTATCCAAGGCTACATAGATACATGGAATACTCTAACCAATGTCTCCAATAGTATGCACCTCTTGTGCATTATATATCTGAGGTCTACCACCCTAGTTCTGCGGACAATCTCTCCTGTGGTGATCTTTGCCACAAGTCCAACACTCTATAGGCTTCCATCCTCCATCCTTATTCTTTTCTTCAGATCGATGTCCATGTCCTCTATCTGATGCATTGAACTTATTAGGTGGTGAAACATTCTCCTTGTTACCCAAATCTTGTGGTGTTGCGCGCTTCTTGTCCCATTTTCCTTTGTTATTTACATTACCTCTCCAGCTTATCTTAGTTTCAGTGTTGCGCTTCGATTGTTCATAGAAATGTTTCATCTTTCAAATGGCCTCCTCCAAATATCTAGGCTCATCGAACTCAATCTTATCTTTAAATGCAACTGGTAACCCACTAATGAACCTCTGAATCTTGGCCTCCTCCTCTATGAGGTAAGGAAAATGTCTCAGTAACTCCAAGAGCTTACTAGTGTACTTGTCATCTGTCATGGAACTCATCTTTAGCTCATAAAATTATTTTTCCCTGTCATCAAAGTACCTTTCTGACAAGTACTTCTTCTTAAATAGCCGCTCAAACTCACTCCAAGACAAATCTTCTTCATGAATACACCTGATATTCTTCACATCTTCCCACCAAATATCTACTTTACCTTTGAGACTGAAGGTAGCTACTCTAGCTTTCATGTTCTCTGAATAATCATGCAACTTGAAGAACTTCTTGTGGTTTCTTCATTTCCCCATCAAAATTAGGTGGGCTTCGCTTTCTTAAATTCATCCGGCAAGTATCCCCTATCACTCCTCCTGTAAGGATGATATCGATGACGATCATAGTGCCTATCTAAATTAGAACTAGAATCATGCATGTGTATGTCCCTTCTCCTCTCCGGAGTGTCCAACAATCTGCCATCTCGAATTGTGTCCTCTCTATCTGATCAGTGACTGCCATGCGATCTATTGCCATATGCCCCATTAGTTTTTTTCTCCTGCTCATGACTGATCCAAAGTGGCCCCTGTCGCTGCAAATCCGACAAGCTCTGAAGTATGACTACATTTACCTCTGCTAACTTTTCATGTGACTATATGATTCTATCATTATCTGCCTTACAACTCCTTATCTCTTCCTTTAAGCTTCTCAATGTCACTTCCAAATCGGAAGAGTTCCCAACACCATACTGCTCTTCGGATTCTTAGGGAGAGTCTCTGTAGTCAACCATCTTGCTAGTCATTTGATGTTTCTTCTTGCAAGGTATATCATGTCAGCTAAACCAAATCACAAAAACCAATGTACCTAAATATATCTCAGGGAGGATATCTTGTCTGCAAGATCAACAGATCAGCATGATACATGCATAACATAATCATAACAATATATAAAAATAGTACATAAGCATATAACCAAGCAACTGCCTAGTCATCAATGCATGACCTTAATACATCACACACTACAACCTCATGCGTGACAACATCCACTACATCACGGTACATTTGACCACATGCAAACATGACAATTCATAAGCATTACATAACCATACATACCATGACCTTGTGCATGAAGACATAAACCGTACCATTGAATGTGGACTATGCACAACCACAATGTAGACAATACACCAACCTACATGTGGATAGCACTCCCACACATAACGCATATAATCAATCATAAATTAACAACACCCTTATGTAGCATCATGTAACCCAATACACAGGAATGATACATATGACCAAACGTACATGAATGTAACCAAGAAACCACATGATGCATGAAAGCGATATATAACAACACATAACGCATCCCACAAAAGCAAGCTAAGTTCCACATGACGACATCACCACAACAATGATCAACACCACGAAATTACAACATATGGAATGCAAGTGTGAGAGACACACATGCTACCAACATGCATGTATGACCAATACATAGCCCATCCAATCTGAGGGGTGAACCATGCTCTGATACCACTTCGTAACACCCTCCTCCCACATCTACCTAAGTAACCGGCCAGCGGGGGTAAACATGCGACGAGAGGCCACTATGATATGATTCAACCTCCTAAGTCACATTAAGGAAGTGGAACTGACGGAAACACACCGTACAGACATCCAACATCATCAATAGATTCCTTAGAGGACAAGTTATCCACTCAGACAGCATATCCTTGGGCCCCACTCTTGTTTTAGCTCTCTTGGGCCATAGTCACTCTCATGCTATGGGCAAGGGAGCGACCAACAACCTAAATTCGCTCTCACAGGCCTACCTGCCAACGACTATGGACTAAAATTGCCAGTGTTGTGCCAGCAACCTCGGGATTTAAGCCACTTTTTCAGGCTCAAAGCCCAGGTCACTACCCAGAATTGATCCATCTCTTCAAATTAGTAAGATAACATGGAAATGATATTACTAAAGAAAATACTTGTTCAAGACCTTGACTAGACCCCTACTAGCCATGACAGGCATTTCGTCAAACATATTGCAAATGTGTAATCTACAGGTGTAATTCACAATTCTGAGCATAAGGGTCTCATACTTAGCTGAGAATCGTTAAGAACCATTGATGCCTCAATGCATCAACTACCATTCCATCCATTAGGTCATAGATACATTGATCATTCAATTATAAGTAAAAACATGATGAGAGCCACACATGGTTGTTGTCATAAAACACATACATAACCAGCATAATAGCAGCAGAAAATACTCATGAAAGTACAATCATATAGACCACATATAATCCATCAAAATTCTCATAGAAATACAAGGAGAAATAACCTTTCATTAATGATGCAAAATCCAAACCCGGGATGGGACTTCCACGTTCCACTCGACCATAGAATGGTTGAGCCAAATCTCTCTTCGTCCATTTACCCTGTGTCATATTCCAAGCATGAATGTGGGGTCTCATAGAACACATAAATCAAAAATCATCTAGGGAGTCCAAAGGCCATCCACCTCAACCCATCAAACAATTATTCCACCTCACGGTCGGACATCACAAAACCATCATCATATTAGTCTCCATCCGAGCCTTCCAAGGCTTCTAGAGCATTTGTTCCAACCAAGGCTTCCAAGACTAGTAACTCAACCCACCAAGGGCTACCTAAGTGTTTGTCCAACCAAGGCTTCTAGGACTAGTAACTCAACCCACCAAGGGCTTCTAGAGCATTTGTCCAACCAAGGCTTCCAGGACTAGTAATTCAACCCAAGTTGTTATAGGGCTTCTAGAGCGTTTGTCCAACCAGGGCTTCCAGGAACTAATAACTCAACCCAAGCTAAGGAAACATGAGAACCAACCAAAAACAAACAATGAAAATAAACCCACAATCACCATGGCTATCTAGGAAATGGAAAGGCTAGGAAATCCACAGTGAATCTAGGCAATCCTCCATGTCAATGACAAATCACAACCAAGAAACCACATGCATGTTCCATGCATGCCAAAAATATGAAGAAATCATACATGCAACTCGGTACTTGTAAGAAAATCTGATGTAGCTACTGATCCTGATGCCTCCTTACGCTTTCCTACTTTTCTTTTGCTTCCTTGCTCCAAAAATCCTAGTATGCCACACCCTCCAAGGGTGATCCAAGAAAAATCTAAGTGTCCAAGAGTATGAGAGAGAGAATAATGAGAGAGAGATCCAACACTGAACTAAAAAAAGGTTACCAACTGATCCTCATAAGCCTTTTTATGGGTGAGGCCCCTATTTTCTTCATTTTCCATTATTTTCCTTTATTTTCTTCCTCACATGCAACCTGTGACCTTTCACCTCCCTTTTCTCCTAGAGCATCTTCTGAAACTCAATTTCAAACATTATGACCTTAATGATGCAACTTTATTTGTCAAGAAAGTTGACAAAACAGTTGTATATCTTATGGTATATGTAGATGATCTTTTGATGACAGGGAACAATGAAAGCTACATTGCATCCATAATGAAGGAATTGGGGAAAAGTTTTGAAATCACTGATTTGGGCTATGTTCATTACTATCTTGGTATTGAAGTAACTCAACATCTGAAGTCCATATTTCTTTCTCAAAAGAAATACATTGGAGATCTGTTGAATAGGTTTGGCATGACAGAATGCAATCCTCTTACTACTCCAATGGAAAAAAACTTAAAGCTCACATCTATTGAAGGAAAAGAATTTGAGGATGCAACAAAGTATAGACAGCTTGTAGGAAGTCTCAACTACCTAACTACTACCAGACCAAACATTTCATTTGTTGTTGGAATCCTCTCCAGGTTTATGCAAAAGCCTTGTGAAGGACATTGGTCTGCTGCAAAAATAGTTATAAGGTACTTGAAGGGAACTCAAGACTTTGGAATCAAGTATACGCAGGTGGACGACTTCAGTTTGATTGGATACTCTGATTCAAACTTCGATGGAGACAAAGAAACTGGGGTATCTACTTCAGGATATGCTATGAGTCTTGGATCAGAAGTTGTCTCATGGAGATCACGCAAACAATCAGTTCCAGTAGATTCCACAACAGAAGGAGAATACGTGGCTACAGCTGAGGCAACAAAAGAAATTGTGTGGCTCAAGAAAATTCTTGATGATTTTCAGGTAAAACAAGTACAATCAAATCCACTCATGATTGACAATACCTCTGCAATAAAGTTGGCCAAGAACCCAAAGTTCCATGATCAAACGAAGCACATCAATACTAAATATCATCTGATTCAACATCATGTTGAGGCCAAGACAGTCCATCTCCATCATTGATCTGAAAATGGAATGTACTTGTTTAAGGGTGCAAGGTATCCATTTCCCATAATTTCAAATGTGAGTTATACACTCCAAGTGACCTCTGAAAATGTGAAAACTTCTTATTTCTTATACAGAGATAGACTGTAGGGGCATTCACCGGACATGTCACCTCTAAAGAGAGGATGAGTTCCAGAGGCTACCTGGCCCTCTACAGGCTCTGCCTAAAGAAATAACAAAGTAAACACTTAGAAGTCTTTGACATACACATACTTGAAGTTTGATGTCTTGCGGAATAAGACAAATAACTTTCTGCAGCTGAATAGGTGATTATGTGTGTATGCAAGTTATGTATATTTGTTGTTTAACACTTTATATCAGTTTTGTTTAGCATATCATCTTCAGCAAATAAAGACATCAAAATGATAAAGCAGTTCACCCCTTCTGGGCTACATCTGCTGGACCAAGCCTCTCAAACTAGGCTTGTCCTCTTGTATTAAAAATGCTACAAAGGCTAATACAAGAATATGAGTGTCTCAAAAGACAGATCTGACTGTAAATACAGAATCAGAAGATAGGAATTAGCTAAACATGCTCTTTCCCAAACACTAAATAGTGAAATTGTACCTTATACAGTACTTTCCCCAATTGGCCCTAGTGGCCCTTTAAACTTGCATGGAGAATTTCGAGGTGAATATGACCTCAATTGGTTCTGAAACCTCTGCCATTAGACTCAGAAGGTCGAAAATAGCAGACATAGGCTTTTGAATCACCAAAAATGGATGAACATAGCCCCCAAACAGCTCAAGCACTGAAATGGCCCTAATGGCCCTAAAAGCTTCCCTGAAGCTAAACAGTGAGAAGAATGTCTCAACAGGAAAAATAAGTTGTAGAAATGGATTCAGAATGCTGAAAACCTTCAGGAATGACCTTCGTTCCACATTCACTGGCTGCACAATTCCCAATGTAGCTCCCAAACTGATTTGGCCCTAGTGGCTCCTGGAACTTCCACGAAGCTAAAACACCTGCAAATGACTTCAGATGGCTGTGAAACCTATGCCAATCTCTTCAGAAGTTTGAAGATACCCAAAATCAAAAAAAAAATTGTCCAAAAAGGACTTTCCTAGCCAAAGTTATGGCTCATTGAAGATTTCCTCCAGTTTGGCCTAAAATCACTCCAGCTAACTGTAGTTGGAGGCCAGATAGGCCCGCCAAATATGGCGGGACCGCCCAAATTTGGCGCTCCGCCAAAATTTCCGCCAGTCTAACTGCTTGTGATTAATGCGCATGTGACCAAAAATTCCGGGTTGGCTGTTTGCATGGGATTCCGCGCCGGCGGTTAAGGGTCTAGGCCCACGGTTTTATGGTGGAGGTCACATGTATGGGGGGCTGGCGCTTAGGGGCTGGCCCCCTTCATTTCCCACCCAAACAAATTTAACGTTCAAATATCACTTCTCCGCACTTCTTAACAAGCACTGCCGCGTGGTGCAACGGTAAGGTATTCGGTTTGTGGTTATGAGGTCGCGGGTTTGATCCTCTGCGCTTACAATCAAATTTTAATATGCGCCCAACATAATGCTGATGTCACCCTAGGCCACGTGGCGCCCTCCGGGCCTGCCACATGGCAGCTTCTGATTCGCTGCCCAAAAGGAATATTCTGTGGAATATTCTTTTTTTAATTTTTTTGAAAAAATTCAAAAATTAAGGGTTATTGGGCGATTTTGTTTTTGGCATAACTTTCTCATACGGCGACCGTTTTTCAAACCGTTTGCAGCGCTGGAATTAGGAAGACGAGAACTATCCATTCGTTTAGGTTTGAACCATTTATGAGCACTTTCATTTTTTACCATTTTACGACACTTGGTCCTGAGCTCCTGATCACACCTCCCAAATGAGAAGGCTTTTGGTCCCCAAAAGCTTACTAAATCTCTGAACTGAACTGTACAGCACTTGAGGAACAGAAATATCCTCTTCTGTTCAGCCAAGACAGCATACTGATGCCCAAAATGTCCTGCCTTGCCAACTGTCGTCATGGCGACTTTTTGCTGCATAAGCCAAGTACTTGTCGAATCCCGACCAAGTTCTTTCACCAGACAAATTTGAAATTGCAGGAACCAGCAATGAAACTTGCTGATATATGAGCTGAAATATTCCCCTGAACATGTGGGCTTGCCAGCTGTCACGATGCCCATCCATGGCACCTCCGCTCCAGAAGAAGAGCTGCCTCCCAAATGAGAAGGCTTTTACAAAGATGAAACACTTCATAATTTCTCCTCTTTACAATCTTGGAGATCAAATTAAATTTTTCCAAGTCAATATTACATTACATGCATGGTTAAAAACAAAGTAATCAACCCTTCAAGTTAATCACACATACATGTTTAAAATACAATGAAATCATCATGATCTCTGTGCTCATGCATATCATTCTCATGCATGCAGTTTATCCTTCAACTTTCTCTTAAGTACAATCATAAGTACAATATCCTCAATCACATGTACATGTACTTTCAAAGCTGAAATGAATATAACTTTTGCTGCGATAGAGTGAGTCTCATACTCAGCTTTTCCATCCTGCAACTTGCATTCCCTTAACAAAGAAATGCATTCAATCAAAAGACATGCAACTTTAATTGGATAAGAATTCTAACCATTTCTTACCAATCCATTTCAAAGGCTCTTCCTTTAACTGCACATCGATATCAACATGTGTATCATCCTGACACATATCAATGATGGAAACTTCCTTCCCATTCTTGCCATACTCTTTCTCCCATTTCTTCAACTTTCGTGGAAGCATTGTTGGATTCAGAGTCCAACACCTTTCAGCAGTATGTCCATGCTTATGGAAATAAGTGCAACACATGTTCATCTTCTTGACAGCATGATTTGCATTGTTCAATGGAACTTTGGCTTCTTGCCTCCTTTCCTTCAAAAGTTTCCTGTATGTTGCCATTCTTTTCCAACATCTAGAAACACTATGGTTAACCAAACCACAAAAGAACATGCAATTCTTTTCCAATGCTTATGTGGAAATTTTCCATGCTTTACATGATCAAAGGAAGTGTGATTGAGATCAGATTTATACCTTTCTCTTTCACCTTCATTACCTTCATGAGGAGGTGAATCAAATGAAGAAGAAGCTCCTTTTGGAACACCATCAATCCCTTCAATGGTTTTAGAGCTTTCACAATTCTCTTGTTCAAGTGCATTCTTATGCACACCTTCTTCTTGCAAGGTATGTTTCAAACTATTGCGTTCCCCAAGAATACAATCTTTACAACCTTGAGATAGAGAACTTGAAATGAAACTCCTTCTAGGAACTGTTTCAATTGCCTTCATGGCTGCTTTGGAACTTTCTCCATAAGATTTTCCATAGCCAAGACCCAAATACTTAGGCCTTACCTCAACCATTATTGGCTCAACTATACCTTGTGCATGTTTGCCCAATCCTTTTCCTTCATATCCCATTTTGGACATCAACTTGGACCCTATGCCTCTGGTATGTTTCTCAAAAGAACCAACATAAACATTCTTATAAGAATTTGAAGACAAACTAGAATTGTTTACCTCTTCTTCAAGCTGATACTTGGCTAAAGCTTCTTTGGCAACAAGGAGTTGTGTCTCCAACTCATGCTTCCTTTCCAGCTTCATGTTTGCAATACGAAGTTGGCCTTCCATTTCTTGCAATTGGTCAGAAAGCAACTGCTTCTCTTCCCTCATGGAATTCAACTGCTCTTGAAGTCTAGAGCTCTTTCTTTCATCCTCATACATTTCTCTCACCATATTCATCATGACGAAAAATTCTTGCTTCAAGCCTTCATCAAAAAATATTGTGAAGGAGGACGATTTTGAGAACTCACTTATGGAAGTTGTCATTATAAAAATGAACAAAAGAGCTTCAGCAAACTCAAACAACAAGTAGTTTGCAGAATAATAAAGCAGTCAATCTTCAACACTGCTTAAGACACCTTTCAAGCTACACAATCAAGCTAGTGATGTCAGTCAAGCAAACCTAGTGCTCTGATACCATCTGATCTGCTGCATTCTCCCATGGGAGGTCATGGGTTCAAACCACGTGCCCCCCCCCCAACAATTTTGATATACGCCATGATCCATGCTGACGTCATCAGGCCACGTGGCGCCCTCCAGGCCTGCCACGTGGCAGCTTCTTATTCGCTGCCCAAAAAGAATATTCCTTGGAATATTACAAGGAATATTCTTTTTTTAATTTTTTTGGAAAAATTCAAAAATTAAGGGTTATTGGGCGATTTTGTTTTTGGCATAACTTTCTCATACGGAGACCGTTTTTCGAACCGTTTGTGGTGTTGGAATCAGAAGGACGAGCTCTATCTGGTCGTTCAGGTTTGAACCAGTTCTGAGCACTTTTATTTTTGATCATTTTACGACACTTGGTCCTAAGCTCCTGATCAATCATTGTTCCACTAATGAGAAAATTGCAGACATCTTCACCAAATCACTTGGAAGAGAAAAGCTTGAACGATTGAGAATGATGCTTGGACTCACCAACATCCCTTCAGATTAAGGGGGGGAATGTTAACACCTAATCATAAGGATTGGGTGAATAAATACAATTGATGTAAATAAATAATAAGAAATATGAACAGTCATCGGGAGATGAAGTGAACAGTCTCCCTCATGTATATAATAAAGACCAACCTGAAGGAATAACATGAATTGATTTGGTGGAGTTACTGCCTATTTGACAGTAGGTATTGATGATATGATGGTTGTGCATAAGTTTGGTTATTTCTCTCATGCCATTGATTTGTTTAAAAGTGACTTTGTCCTCTCCTTCATAATTTACGAACTATTTTATGCAGAGTTGTATTCACATATTGAAGCAATAAAAGATTGTTCATTTACTATTCGGAATCCCCTCGTGTTCTGCAGCATTTCATTTCTTATGCATAAAAAAAATTTTCATTTATCTTGGCTTCTTTCTTCAAATTTTACTATTTAGGTGTTTTGTAAATAAATTTTTGTTACATAAATGTTTTCTTTTACTTCTCTTTAAATTTAATTTTTAGATTTTAGTTTTATCGCTCCATTCTTTGAATATTTCTCTAAGTTTTAATTGTTTTGATCTCAATTTTCCTTCCTTTTACTTTTAATTTTGTTAAATCATTTGACTTTTTACTTCTTCTTCTTTTTTGTTTATCATTAAATAAAAGGAAATAAAAATCATATGATTTCTAAAATACAAAAAAAAAATATAATACAAATACAAAAAAAGCAATCATTAGCACTCATGTCTCACAACTTTATGGAATAGACTATTCGCATATAAATTCAAGATTGGATTTGGTTGTAACAGGTGTAATTGTTGTCTCATCAATATTCATAAGAAAATTGCACATTTATTCACTTAATAAGATTTCTTATTTTTATTAAACAAACACATTTACAACAATTTAAATACATAATTAAAGAGTTAATTTCACAAGTTAGGTACATGGTTCATTGGAAACTCATTAGTTATACAACTTAGAAGTTATGGTTTCAAACCCCAAAAAGTTATTTTTTCAAACTAAAATTATCTTAACAAATGGGTTAATTATTATTCTTCTACGATATTTAATTGTTGTACAATAAAATTTTATCAAAATCAAGCAACAATTAAAGCAATGCTAAGTATACAATATGCTTTTTTTATTCTTTTATGTATCTAATATTTGATATAATAGGAGGATATTGCCTATTTAATTGTCTTTGCATGAATAGTGTCATTGCCAATTTCATTTCTTTAATTTACAAGTTACAACAATGTATGCTCTATAGTACTTTATGCCTTTTAGCCTAAGTTCTGAGTAGCTCACTGTCTTTTTGTATTTATGTAGCTTGTGCCCTTCAATGCTTTAAGGACTAAACCTTGATAACTAACTGGCTCATTGTTTTTGTAGAATTTTACTTGTAGATTCAACAGATTATGTGATATGCTAAAACACAAGACAAGAATCTACTTTACTCTTCAGCGGAAACTAAAATTGATCAATGAAAACAATAAGAAGAAAAGAAATAATATCAATCTCACATAACACAATATTTCTCCAGGGAAATCAACTGCTAAAAACCTCGACTATCTATATTACATTAACCAGAAGAACTCAGAAGAAAATACAATGATTGTTCGTCATGAACAAATCCTGTACTAGTACAATCTAACTCTCTACTTCCTAGGTTGACTCTGGCCAACACTTAGCCAATTTACTAGCCTTCCAAGCCCTACTTCCTTGTGCAATCCCTAGAGGAATTAACCCATATTTAATTGGGAAAGCCATTCTTCATAACTACGCTATCCAAACATAGGTCCTTGGGTGATTGCATGCACCATTTGTACAGCTCAGAAAATTATACAATTGATAGTACATTGTCCCTGAACCCTAATTTCAACTGGGTCTTCCTATGAACTGACATGCATGAGTTATTTTTGAGTGAATTATCAGTTATCTGATTGATCACTGCATGTGAATTAAATCCAATTTAATTCACTTGACCACTCACTAGTTCCTCCAATAGTTAGAACTAGTTTAAATGAATTTAACTCAGATAAACTGAAATAAATAATTAAAACTCAATAAGAACTCAATCTGGGCCCCTAAAATTTAGGGATCACTCTACATGACTCTAGATAAACTTTGTTAGTTCCCTATAATACTAGTGATTCCCCCATTACTATTGTCGTTGTATCCCTTATTGTTATTGTTGTACCCCTATTGTCCCCATATTGTTATTATTGTGCCCCATAGGATCCCACTATTGTTATTTTTGTGCCTTTATATTATTATTGTTAGGTCGGTTTTGGTTATATTGTGACCCCTTAGGCTCCTATATATGTAGAAATTTTGAATAATATGACACTTATTCACAAATATTTTCCTGATTAACACTATTGCGGAATACATGCATAATACATAACCTCCTCTACGTTGATCATCAATTTTGCAGTATTCAGAAACAATCGCATGCGCACATTGAAGCATCAATCACACATATCAACACAGTATGTACCCGGGGAAAGCATATAGCTGAAAACCCCACACTATCTATATATTATAATGATTGAGAACATGTAAAAATACATAGTACAATACTCCTCACAAGTACTCAGTACTCTCTCCACCTGTTACACACAAAACTAGCTCAGATCTGAACAAGTCACAGGTTCAAATCTCCTCTGCTGCTCTGCCTGCCTCCACTGCACAAACTGCAAGAGAAATCACGTGAGCACAAGCTAAAATTGCCTTGATATTGGCCCACACTGCACAATCCTCATTGGCATTACTCAATCCATGCATGTGCAAATCTCATGCACAACTGATAGTCACAACTCACCCTTTCACTTACCTCTAACACCTGTCTCTGTTGAACTGTCCATGCACTGAGTTAACTGATGTATTCTTTAGTTTCTTCATGAGTTAATAATTAGTGAATTAATTAACAATTAATTCACACAACTCATCACTAGTGTATTCTTTAGTTAGACTAAATACAACTAGTTCAACTAAGTCAAACTGAACACAACTCCATAAACTCCACATCCAACTCCATAAAACTCACATGCATGAGTTCTAACTGAAGTCCTCCATGCAATAGCTCAACTAACACATAAGAAACCACGTGATTCTTTTTTTCAGCTGCATGTGCCACATTCATATCTCGAACTGAAGTGCTTCAAGAGAATAAGATAATGTTTAGAGTCCAAATATTACTAAGGGCTAATAATATTTGATTGTTTCTATTTTTAGCCTGGCAGTCTAAAAATAGACTCTGATCACTCCGTTGTGAACCAAAAATAGAAGCTATTTTTCCCAACATGACCAATCATCCATAAACAGCATCCTGCAACTCATAGACCATGATCCATATGTCTAAAAATAGACATAGTCTAAAAATAGACTTTGCGCCAAAAATAACCTGCGGGCCCACTTAGTGAAGGCGAATCCTTTCCCCTAAGCTCCATCATCTTGTTGCATTTTCAACACTCCCTCTCAACAAGATATGGATTATCTGCAACCCCTTATCCTGCAACTCTGGAATGCTCTGCATGCAACACATTTGCCCGGTCCACTTGCTCCATCAACACTTGGAACAAAAACACTCCCAGCTGACCACTCTGTTGGGCTAGGAACATACTCTGATGCTGAAGCTCTACCTACTGCTGACAAGTGCTCCCTCTCTGACATCTGCGCTACTGCAACATCTCCATGCATCTCGCACCATTGCACACCTCTCTGTGCCACCTATCACTGTGCAAAACACTTGTGCCTCTCGCATTGCTGCAGCCTGCTAGCTATGCGCTGTCCTGGGATTCCCTACATTGTCGCTCTCTCTGTCGCTCCATCCGCATCTGTCTCTACCCAATCAGTCAGTTCCTGCTACTCCACATCGGGGCTCCCGTAGCAAGGTCTCATCTAAGAGGTTGGGTACCTCAAGGATCCTGCCCCTCCTCCTTGGGACAATCAATCCACATCACCCCACCTCCTACTTGGAGGTATGGCTGCATGTGATCCCTCAGCCCACCTGGCTCGAAGTTTCCCCCTACTCGATGTCCTCTCCGCTTCCCTTGTTGTGGCTGCTCCATAACCTCCTGAAGCTGCTGCACCAATCGTGGCTCCTCCACAATCGTCTGAGACTTCTTCTGGCTCTGCATGTTGAGAGGTAATATACGCTCCCTCTCAACCACCAAGTCTCCATCAGTTGCCTCGCTTCTCAAGGCTTTGCATGCATCTACATGCAACTGATAAAGGTTCCTGACTCGAACCCCTATCTTCCGGGTTTCTCCAGTTGTCTTGCTGCGCAGGAAAGCCTTTCCCTCGCTGAAGACAACATCATATCCCTTTACTTCTAACATCACCACAAAGATAAGATTCTTCTTCAATCCTGGAACATGCATCACTTCCTTCAATACGAAGGGTTTACCAGACACCCTCTCAAAGGAAATGGTACCGATACCGATCGCACTGTATCTACCATCATCGCCCATCTCGATGTGCACTCCAAGATCTTTCTCATCCAGATCAGAAAACAAATCTCGATCTCCTGTCATGTGAGAAGACGCACCACTGTCTAAGAACCATACCGATCCCATCACACTTGATACCAAGCATGCGATCAGCGAAAAATCCAACTCAAACTGCGAGGCTAAGGCCTCTCCCGCTGCAGATCCAACAGCTTGCTTATTTTCCTTCTTTTGCGGACAATCTGTGGCATCTCCATTCTCAGCTTTGATGTTTCTGAGTTTATCCTTGAGCACCATTCCACCAGCTCAAAACTCAACCGCTTCTGATCTAAAATTCGTGAGAACAAAGTATTTCTTGTACAGTGATCAACTGTATGGGCATTCACCGGATATCTCACCTTCCAAAGGAAGGATGAATCCAGAGGCTACCTGGCCCGATTACAGACTCTACCTGAAGAAATAAAATGTAAACACCTTCTGAATAATAGATCTGATGATCAACAGCTCTGATACCATGTAGAAATTTTGAATAATATGACACTTATTCACAGAGATTATCCTGATTATACACCATTGCAGAATACATGCATAATACATAACCTCCTCTACGTTGATCATCAATTTTGCAGTATTTAGAAACAATCGCATACGCACATTGAAGCATCAATCACACATATCAACACAGTATGTACCCGGGGGAAAGCATACAACTGAAAACCCCACACTATCTGTGTATTATAATGATTGAGAACATGTAACAATACATAGTACAATACTCCTCACAAGTACTCAGTACTATCTCCACCTGTTACACACAAAACTAGCTCAGATCCGAACAAGTCACAGGTTCAAATCTCCTCCGCTGCTCTGCCTGCCTCCACTGCGCAATCTGCAAGAGAAATCACGTGAGCACAAGCTACAATTGCCTTGATATTGGCCCACACTGTGCAATCCTCATTGGCATTACTCAATCCATGCATGTGAAAATCTCATGCACAACTGATAGTCACAACTCACCCTTTCACTTACCTCTAACACCTGTCTCCGTTGAACTGTCCATGCACTGAGTTAACTGATGTATTCTTTAGTTCCTTTATGACTTAATAATTAGTGAATTAATTAACAATCAATTCACACAACTCATCACTAGTGTATTCTTTAGTTAGACTAAATACAACTAGTTCAACTAAGTCAAACTGAACATAACTCCATCAACTCCACATCCAACTCCACATAACTCACATGCATGAGTTCTAACTGAAGTCCTCCATGCAATAGCTCAACTAACACATAAGAAACCACGTGATTCCTTTTTTCAACTGCATGTGCCACATCCGAAGCTCGAACTGAAGTGCTCCAAGAGAATAAGATAATGTTTAGAGTCCAAATATTACTAAGGGCTAATAATATTTGACTGTTTCTATTTTTAGCCTGGTAGTCTAAAAATAGACTCTGATCACTCCACTGTGAACCAAAAATAGAAGCCCATCTATTTTTCCCAACATGACCAATCATCCATAAACAGCATCCTGCAACTCATAGACCATGATCCATATGTCTAAAAATAGACATAGTCTAAAAATAGACTTTGCGCCAAAAATAGCCTGCGGGCCCACTTAGTGAAGGCGACTTCTTTCCACTAAGCTCCATCATCCTGTTGCATTTTCAATAATATATAGAAAGAAGGTTTTGTCATTTGAATCATCCAAAAATTGTTCATTTGTGTAATGTAAAGGAGGTTTCCCCCTCGAAGAGGCTTATTTCTAAGGCGTTGATCTATCTTTTCTATCCTTTTGTGAGTTGGTTTCATAACATTTGGTATCAGAGCTTTGGATTCTAGGGTTTCGCTGCTCCAAACAGGTCATCGTGGAATTTTCGCTATAAATTTTTCGCTACAAATTTTCAGAAGCTTAAAAAAAACCCATTTGAGACAGAATCAGTCTGAACCTCGGGCCCGAATTTTAGATCTTGTCTCGCTATATTTTCAGAGATATAATATGAGGAAGTTAGGGTTTTTGCAGACCCCCGAATTACATTCCAAACAGGTGACCTTGGGAAAATCATCATAACTTTCGCTCTAAGCATCAGATTGAATTTTCGTAAGAAGTTACAGAAAGAGGACGGACTATAGTTTTTTGGGTATCATTTTCAGAACCTAAGGTTGAAACAGTGACCTGCGACACGTCGTACAACTTCGCTCTACTGAACCAGTCTATACTCAAGTCATCGTAGGATATTTGGCATAACTCTTCATTGGAGAATCCAATCTTGATAAGACTTGCGGGGTTAGAAATATTACTCAAAGGGTTACTGCAAAAATATATTTTAGACCTTGGAGATCCAAAATTACAGAGATACATCAGATTCAATGTCAAGCTCCTACAAAGTGAGAAAAGGTGTGTAGTTTTTTTTTAATTTTTGCATAAGCTTGGTTTGAAAAATTAGTTTGAAGGAATTCAAAGGGCATAGTGAAGCATTATTATAGTTAATTGATGCCCCGAAGAAAGAAAATGGAAATGCCTAGTAAGCAACCTAAAATCTCTAGCATGACTCATGAAGAAGCTGAAGAAATGCAACATGATATATCAAAATTACAAGACCAAGTGCAACAAATTTCACTCACACAAAAAGTAACAGAAGCTAAGATGGATGGTGTGGAAGCTAAGATGGATGGCATGGAAGCTAAGATGGATTATTTAGAGAAAGGCATGGAAGATTTGAAGACAGATTTGAAAAAGTTTCTACAAGAAATGCTTACTAATGGCAAAAGGGTAGTAAAGGAAACTCATGATGAGAACAAAATAAATGTTAATCATGATTGCATAGACTCTAATATTGGATCAAAGAACCACCATGTTCCAAAGATAGATATGGGGAAGTTTGATGGCAAGGATCTCGGAACATGGATACTATAGATGGAGCAATTTTTCGATCTCCATAATGTGCAAAACACACAAAAGGTACGCATTACAACTTTATATTTGGAACCAAATAAGTTTGTATGGTATCGATGGCTTTTCTCTCGTAAAAAAATTGTCACATGGGCTATTTTTACAGATGAAATGATAGCACATTATGAGGATACAAAATCAACACTTTTTTTAGCCAATTGATAAATCTCAAACAAAAGAGTTCAATGATGGAGCACATTGAGGACTTCCAAAAATTGAATATAAGGGTAAAAGGTATTCCAGAGGAGCATAGGATTGATGTGTTCATAGGGACTTTAAAAGATAACATCCAACATGAAGTTTTCCTTTGGCAAGCAAAATGGAAATCAAAATTATGGAAACAAGGAATCCTACCACTCACAATCATCAAGATTGAAGTGTTGCTATCCCTAGCCATCCACAACCTACAAAGTTGACACCACAACAATTGGAAGAAAAAAGAGAAAAAGGGCTTTGTTACAATTGTGATAGAAAATACACTAAAGGTCACAAGTGTGTTGAGAAGAAATTATTTTACATAGATTGTGAAGAGGAGGAAGAAAAGGAAAAAAAAACATCAAAATAAGAGGATATACACCAGGAACAAACCCTAGAAAAAGAAGAAATGAATCATACCATATCTTGTAATGCATTGGTCAGAATTACCACTCCTCAAACTATCAAGATAGAAGGGCATATCAAGAAAAAAAAGGTAATAGTGTTGATTTATTCGGGAAGTTCCCATAATTTTATTCATTGTACGATAGCCAAGGAATTGAATTGCTTCCTATATCTAGCACCAGAGTGTCAATTGATGGTCGCAAGCGGAGGAATCATAAATTGCTCAGGAAAGTGCCATAATATCAAGATATCCTTGGGAGAATATGTATTGAATAGCCCAATGCTTTCCATTCCAATGGGTGGTGTTGATGTTGTACTAGGAGTCCAATGGCTACAATCCTTGGGTACAATAGCTTTTAATTTTCAAGAAATTTTCATGAAATTCTCTTCGAAAGGAAAGGAAGTTGAATTAAGGGGTATTGCAGGGAAACCGGGAAAGATAATCAGCTCTAACGGAATGAAAAAGCTTCTAAAGAAAGAACAATGAGGCATAATTGCACAATTATGTTCACTAGAGGTTCCCACATCGAAATCATCCATTTCTCCAAATCTCCAAAAAGTCTTGGATAATCATTCCAAGATATTTGAGACTCCCAAAGGCCTCCCACCTATTCATGATCATGATCATGTTATTAATTTGATTCCAGGAAGTGTTCCTCTAAACATCAAACCTTACAGATATCCCTATGTCCAAAAGAGTGAAATTGAACGTATGGTTGCAAAAAAACTAGAGTCTAGTATAATTCAACCTAGTCAAAGTTCTTTCTCTGCTCCAGTGGTATTGGTTCACAAGAAGGACGGATCATGGCGCATGTGTCTAGATTATAGGGAGCTCAACAAGCTCACTATTAAAGATAAATTTCTCATTCTTGTCATTGATTAATTTTTGGATGAATTGCATGGATCAATTTACTTCACCAAGTTGGATCTTTGTTCAGGATATCATCAAATCATAATGAAGACTAAAGACATTCCAAAAACAACATTTAGAACTCATGAGGGTCATTATGAATTTTTGGTCATGTCTTTTGGCCTTACTAATGCACCCTCTACATTTCAAGGTTTGATGAATTCCATTTTCAAACCCTTCCTTAGAAAATTTGTGTTAATATTTTTTGATGATATACTAATCTACATAAAGTCTTGGAAGGATCATGTCCAACATGTTGACATGGTTCTCAAGCTATTGGAGGAGAAACAATTATATGCAAAAATCTCCAAATGTTGCTTTGTAGTACAAGAGATGGAATATCTGGGTCATATTGTATCTCATGAAGGTGTTAAGGTAGACCCTAGAAAAATTAAAACCATTAAGAAATGGAAAATCCCCACATCCATAAATCATCTACGAGGATTTCTTGGGTTGAAAGGGTATTATCGCAAGTTTGTTAAGAATTATGGGAGAATAACAACACCTCTAACAACATTATTGAAGAAAGATGCATTTTCATGGACTCTAGAAGAAACGAAGGCCTTTGAACATCTTAAAGAGGCAATGTGCCAAGCACCAGTCTTAGCTACACCAAACTTCACAAAAACCTTTATTGTGGAATGTGATGCCTCAGGAAATGGAATTGGTGTTTTTTTAATGCAAGAAGAAAGGCCTATTGCTTTCGAAAGTCGTCCAATCAAAGGAAAGTATTTACACAAAGCTATTTATGAGAAAGAAATGTTGGCAATATTACATGCACTTAAGAAATGGTGACCCTACCTAATGGGGAGACAGTTCAAGGTAAAAGAGATCATGATAGTCTTAAATACTTTTTAGAACAAAGATTATCTTCAGAAGAGCAGCAAAAATGGGTCACAAAGATGTTGGGTTATGACTTTGAAATCATCTACAAAAAAGGGAAGAAAAATGTTGTGGTAGATGCACTCTCAAAAAAGGATGAGGATGTGGAAGCATTTCTTTGTGCCATTTCTATTATCCAACCAGATTAGATAAACGAAGCAAGGGATGAATGGAAGAATGACGAGGAAGTGTGGGCACTCATTCAAAAGATACAACAAGATCCCAGTATATCTGATACATTTAGCTAGAAAAATGATTCGTTATGGTATAAGGATCAGTTATACCTATGTAAGAATTCCCAACTCAAACAAAACATTCTTCGGGAATTTCACACCTCTCGCTTAGGAGGCAACTCACGATTTCTAAAAACCTACCACGAGGTTAAGAAGGATTTTTTTGAGATGGCCTTAAATTGGATATTCAAAATTTTGTGGCAAAATGTTTGGTTTGCCAACAAAATAAAGTTGAAACAATTAAGACCCCAAGACTATTACAACCTTTATCCATTCCAAGCCAACGTTGGGAGGAGGTTTCAATGGATTTTATCACAGGTTTACCCAAGTCTGAAGGAAAGAGTGTTATCATGGTGGTAGTTGACAGAGTTACCAATTATGCACACTTTTGTTCATTATCTCATCCATTTAAAGTGAATACAGTTTCTACTGCATTTATGGAAACAATTCAAAAGCTACATGGAAACCCATATATTATTGTAAGCGACAGATATCCCATTTTCACTTGAAATTTTTGGACATAATTATTTTATTCTCTTGGTACTCAGTTAGCTCGTAGCTCATCCTATCATCCTCAATCTGATGGGCAAACTGAGATAGTAAACAAATGTTTGGAAGGATATCTTCATTGCTTTGTATCTGATAAACAGACACAATGGGTCAAATGGTTGCCTCTGGCTGAATGGTGGTATAACACTTCCTTCCATACTACAACAAAAATGACCCCATTTGTGGCACTTTATGGATATCATCCACCATCCATCACATCATATTTAAGAGAAAATTCTAAGGTTCAAGCAGTGGAAGATCACATCGAGCATCCGCAACAAGTTCTCCAACTCTTAAAGGATAACCTCACCTTGGCGTAGAATAGAATGAAACAACAGGCAGATCAACATCGCAGCGAAAGAAGTTTTGATGTAGGTGACTAGATATTCCTACGGCTACAATTATATAAACAAATGTCCCTCAAGCAAGCTAAGAATGATAATAAATTATCACCAAAGTATTATGGTTCGTACAAGGTGTTGCAAAATATAGGTACTATGGCATACAAATTGGAGCTTCCTACAGCTTCCCGAGAGCACCCAGTTTTCCATGTTTCATGCTTAAAGAAGGTTATAGGTGACAAGATTCTAGTTCAAACAATATTGCCAGAACTTGATGAGGAATGAAAAATCATATTGGAACCTAAAGCAGTCAAAGAAACAAGAACTCGACAGCTACGAAATTGATCAATTTCAGAGTATCTCATCAAGTGGAAGAACTTACTCGTTGAAGATTCCACATGGGAGGATGATAATTTTATACAGAAGCATCCAAAACTACTCAAGCATTGAGGACAACACTTTTTTGAAGTAGAGGGGCATTTTAGGTCCCTATAATACTAGTGATTCCCCACTACTATTGTCGTTGTATCCCTTATTGTTATTGTTGTACCCCTATTGTCCCCATATTATTATTGTTGTACCCCTATTGTCCCCATATTGTTATTATTGTGCCCCATAGAATCCCACTATTGTTATTTTTGTGCCTTTATATTATTATTGTTAGGTCGGCTTTGGTTATATTGTGACCCCTTAGACTCCTATATATAGAAAGGAGGTTTTTTCATTTGAATCATCCAAGAATTGTTCATTTGTGTAATGTAAAGGAGGTTTTCTCCTCTATGAGGCTTATTTCTGGCTTATTTCTAAGGCGTTGATCTATCTTTTCTATCTTTTTGTGAGTTAGTTTCATAAAAAACTTCAAACTCGAATTTCCTAAGTCAATTAAATCAATTTAACTTAATTAGCTATTACAAGTTGTTATGAGAATAGAATTTCTACTTAATTCACAATTTAATTCAAGGACAAATTAAATTGGAATTTCTTATTGCTATTTTTAACACTCTGTAACACCCTCCTCCCACATCTACCCAAGCAACCAACCAGCGGGGGTAAAAATGCGACGAGAGGCCACTATGATATGATTCAACCTCCTAATTCACATTAAGGAAGTGGAATTGATGGAAACACACCATATAGACATCCAACATCATCAAAAAAACCCTTAGAGGACAAGTCATCCACTCAAACAGCCTGTCCCTGGGTCCCACTGTTGTTTTAGGTCTCTTGGGCCATAGTCTCTCTCATGCTATGGGCAAGGGAGTGACCAGCAACCTAAAGTTGCTCTCATAGGCCTGCCTGCCAGTGACTGTGGACCAGAATTGCCAGTGTTGTGCTAGCAACCCCAGGATTTAAGCCACTTTTTCAGGCTCAGAGCCCAGGTCACTGCCCAGAATTGATTCATCTCTTCAAATCAGTAAGATAACATGGAAATGACAATACTAAAGCAAATACTTGTTCAAGACCTTGATTGTACCCCTACTAGCCATGACAGGCATTTCGTCAAACATATTGCAAATGTGTAATCTACAAGTGTAATTCACAGTTCTGAGCATAGGGGTCTCATACTTAGATGAGAATAGCTAAGAACCATTGATGCCTCAACGCATCAACTTCCATTCCATCCATTAGGTCATAGATACATTTATCATTCAATTATAAGTAAAAACATGATTAGAGCCACACATGGTTGTTGTCATAAAACACATACATAACTAGCATAATAGTAACTGAAAATACTCATGAAAGTATAGTCATATAGACCACATATAATCCTTAAAAATTCTCATATAAATACAAGGAGAAATAACATTTCATTAATGATTCAAAATCTAAACCCGGGATGGGATTTCCGCGTTCCACCCGAATGTAGAATGGTTGAGCCAAATCTCTCTTCAACCATTAACCCCCGTGCCATATTCCAAGCATGAATGTGGGATCTCATGGAACACATAAATAAAAACTCATATAGGGCTTCCAGAGGCCATCCTCCTCAACCCATCAAACATTTATTCCACCTCATGATCAGACATCACAAAACCATCATCACAAAACCTCGGGATTTAAGCCACTTTTTCAGGCACAAAGCCCATGTCACTGCCCAGAATTAATCCATCTCTTCAAATTGGTAAGATAACATGGAGACGATAGTACTAAAGTAAATACTTGTTCAAGACCTTGACTAGACCCCTACTAGCCATGACATGCATTTCGTCAAACATATTGAAAATGTGTAATCTACAGGTGTAATTCACAATTCCGAGCATAGGGGTATCATACTTAGCTGAGAATCGTTAAGAACCATTGATGCCTCAAAGCATCAACTACCATTCTATCCATTAGGTCATAGATACATTGATCATTCAATTATAAGTAAAAACATGATGAGATCCACACATGGTTGTGTTTCTAGCATCAGAAAATACTCATGAAAGTGCAATCATATACACCACATATAATCCATCAAAATTCTCATAGAAATACAAGGAGAAATAATCTTTCATTAATGATGCAAAATCCAAACCCAGGATAGGACTTCCACGTTCCACTCGACCATAGAATGGTTGAGCCAAGTCTCTCTTCGTCCATTTACCCTGTTTCATATTCCAAGCATGAATGTGGGATCTCATAGAACACATCAATCAAAAATCATCTAGGGATTCCAAAGGCTATCCAGCTCAACCCATCAAACAATTATTCCACCTCATGGTTGGACATCACAAAACCATCATCATATTAATCTCCATCCGAGCCTTCCAAGGCTTCAAGAGCATTTTTCCAACCAAGGCTTCCAGGACTAGTAACTCAACCCACCAAGGGCTACCTCAGTGTTTGTCCAACCAAGGCTTCTAGGACTAGTAACTCAACCCACCAAAGGCTTCTGGAGCATTTTTCCAACCAAGGCTTCCAGGAGTAGTAATTCAACCCAATTTGTTATAGGGCTTCTAGAGCGTTTGTTCAACCAGGGATTCCAGGAACTAATATCTCAACCCAAGCTAAGGAAACATGAGAACCAACCAAAAAAAACAATGAAAATAAACCCACAATCACCATGGCTATCTAGGAAATGGAAAGGCTAGGCAATCCACAGTGAATCTAGGCAATCCTCCATGTCAATGAAAAATCACAACAAGAAACCACATGCATGTTCCATGCATGCCAAAAATATGAAGAAATCATACATGCAACTCGGTACCTGCAAGAAAATCTGATGTAGTTGCTGATCTTGATGCCTCCTTACGCTTTCCTGCTTTTCCTTTGCTTCCTTGCTCAAAAAATCCAAGTATGCCACACCCTCCAAGGGTGATCCAAGAAAAATCTAAGTGTCCAAGAGTATGAGAGAGAGAATAATGAGAGAGAGATCCAACACTGAACTGAAAAAAGGTTACCAACTGATCCTCATAAGCCTTTTTTTGGGTGAGGCCCCTATTTTCTTCATTTTCCATTATTTTCCTTTATTTTCTTCCTCACATGCAACCTGTGACCTTTCACCTCCCTTTTTCTCCTAATTTCGATTATTTTCATAAATAAATGTGCCAAAAATGGCATTTTGCCTTTCCAATGCCTTAGCCATTGCCTTTACCAATTTCCTTATCCATAAACAGCCAAATGAACACCCCCCAAGATGTATTGCCCAACCTTCAACTTAGAATAAGTGTCCCATTGACCATGGTTATTGTTTTTAACTTCTATTCTATGGAATTTTAACCAGGGTTGTTACACACTCTCTCTCAACAAGAAATGGATTATCAACTACCCTGATCCTGTCTCTGTGAAACTAGAATTTGCATCTTGATAATGCCTTTGTCAAAATATATGCATCTTGATCCTTTGTGGGAATGTACTTCAACAACATAATTCTCCTTTGCACACAATCTCGAAGATGATGATACTAGATATCAATATGCTTGGACCGATCATGAAAATCTAGATTTTCAATGAGTTTGATACAACTTTGATTTTCATAGTAAATCACATTTGGATCCATCTGTTGACCAAACAAACCAACCAGAATCTTCCTCATCCAAATAGCATCACAAGTTTCTTGACTAGCAGCCATGTACTCTGCCTCTGTTGAACTGAGTGCAACTGATCTCTATTTCGTGTTGTACCAAGAAACAATTTTTGACCCAATATTGATGATCCCTCTTGATTTGCTCTTCCTATCGGAGGGACTCCCTGCCCAATCTGCATTGGTGAAGCCTTGAAGCTTCACTCTCTCTGTTCATTTGTACCATAAACCATGCTGAGTAGTGCCTCTAAGGTATCTCAACACATGCTTGGTTGCCTTCCAATACAGCTTGGTCGGCTTAAGCATCTCTTGATTAAGTTGGTTAATTCCATAGCACATGTCCGGTCGTGTGTTCACCAAATACATGAGTAAACCCACAGGCTTCTTGTAAATAGTAGCTTCCACTACTTCACTGGAAGTAGCATCCTCCTTCCTCCAATTACCTGCTAGAGGAGTCTCCATGGGTTTACTTCTCTCCATTTGAAACCTGTGAGTATCTTGTTGGTATACTTTCCCTGAGAGACAAAATGTTCCTCATCACCTTGCCATACTTACATGCCCATAAAGTAGTGCATGAGCCCCAAGTCCTTCATTTCGAACTCTCTTGCAAGCTCCTCTTTGCAAGACTTGATCATGTTATCATCACCTGTAAGAATCAAATCGTCGACATATAAAACAATAATCAACAATTTACCTTCAACCACAATATGGTAAAGGTTCGCATCTGTTTCACTTTTGGTCAAGCCCAACCCGGTGAAGTAGTTAGCGATCCTAGTGTACCAAACACGGGGTGCTTGTTTCAGCCCATACAATGCTCGCTTGTGTCGGCACACGCGTGACTCTTTGTCGAAGGTCTCAAAACCTTCAGGCTGCTCACTATATACTTCTTCCTCAATCATTCCATTAAGGAAGGTTGTCTTTACATCCATCTAATGTATCTTCCATCCCATCTACGCTGACAATGCCAAAATGGATCTGATTGATGAGTACCATGCAATAGGAGAAAAGGTCTCATCATAATCAATCCCCTCCACTTGAGAAAAACCTCAGGCCACAAACCTGGCCTTGTGTTTCTCCACACTACCATCCACTATTTTCCTTACCTTGTAAAACCGTCGGAAACTTGCCACTGACTTGTTTGTCAGTCTTGGTACCACATCCCAATTGTTCCTGACAATGGATTCATACTGCTCAATCATGGCATCAACCCAAACCAGTTGCTACACTTCTTCCTCAAAATAGGATGGCTATGCCTCTAAACATATGCTCATAAGAGCCATGTATCCATTGTACCTCTATGGTGACCTCATTTTCCTGCGTTGTGATGTGGGTGCTCCCACATTCTCTCTCGCATCATGCAATAACATGTCAGCCTCTGTGGTGCGCTTTCTCCCATCTCCAAAAGACTCTACAAGAGTGGGTGTCTCCACTCCCTAATCCTTTACATGTGGTTGCTCCACATCAATTTGAGGTTCCTCCTTAGGAGATAAAAGCTCCTCAACCACATGTAGTTGAAGCTCCCTCTCAAGGGAACATCTCATGGCCTTCTCTTCATCGAATTTTACATCCCTGCGAACCATTGTCTTCTTGTTGGCTGGCACGTATACCTTATAGTTGTGAGGTGTATCAGTGTACCCCACAAATATCCCCAACTCTGTTGTTGGCTCAAGCTTCTTTCGTGCATATTTGGTTACATGGCAGTAGACTGATGAACCAAAAATCTTGAAGTGACCCACATCTGGTCTCTTCCCTGAAAAAGCCTCTTCTGGTGTACTCATCCCAAGAATTTGATGAGGGCTTTTGTTATACAAATAAAAAATTGTGTTGCATGCCTCGGCCCACAAGTGTAGTGGTAGGCCCTGATCATGCAACATCGCCCATGCTGCCCCTACTATGCTTCTATTCTTCCTTTCAGCCACCCCATTCTGTTGTGGGTTATGAGGTGTTTTCAACTCTCGTCGAATGCATTTTGTTGCACATAAGTTTTTAAACTCATTTGACACATACTCTCCACCGTTATCACTCATGAGAGCTTTAACCTTCCTGCCAGTGTCTTTCTCGACCAATGCTTTAAATTCACAAAAATTTGCAAAATTATGATCTTTCTTCTGCATGAAGAAGATCCAGCATTTACAAGAAAAATCATCAACAAATATAACATAATACTTGTGCTTGGTCATGGATGTTGTTGAGAACGATCCACACACATCTGAATGTAGTTGATCAAGGATCACCTGTGATTGACTAGCTTTTTCGTGAAAGGAAGATTTGGTGTATTTTCCTAAAGTACAACCTTTGCATGTGTCAACTTGCTCTAGTGTACCTTTGGGAAGACTAGTAGAAATTTGTTGCATGATTTTCAAAGTGCCATGATGCAAGTGACCCAACCTCTTGTGCCACAACTCACTGATGTCTTGGCTTTACACCTTCTCTTCTTTCGTGCTCAAGGCAACACAATCTTCTACCTCCAACTTGTAGAGATTCTTCACTCGAACCCTATCCTCTTCACCTGTCCCATGGCTATGTGACGAAAGAACACCTTTCCCTTACTAAAGATTAAATCATAGCCTCTATCCTCCAACATGGAAACATCTTCTTCAAACCAGGAACATACATAACATCTCGCAAAGTGAGGGGATCACCTGACTCTCTCTAAAAGGTAATTGTACCAAGCTTGATAGCACTATACCTCATGTCATCACCCATCTCGATATGCATCTGGAGATCCTTCTCCTCCAAGTTACTGAAGATCTCTTTGTTACCAGTCATGTGGAAAGAAGCTCCATTGTCCAAGTACCATACTATACCCATCATCGATGACACCATACATGTAATGAAGGTAAATTCCAATTCAAAGTGTGAGGCAAGAGCCTCACTTCCCGCTCCTCCTAAGGGTTTCTTAAAGACCTTCTTGAGCGGACACTTTGTGGAAAAATTTCCCAGCTCCTGACAATGAAAGCACTTGACTTTCGACATGTCCTTTTTCTTACCTCCATGACAAGAATATGATTTGGAATGGGGTGCCTTCTCGTTCCCTTTATTTGCCTTACCTGCTAAGGCACAATTTTCCTCATCCTCAGTCTTTGATGAGGATTTGTTTCTGGTATTCCTCTAAATCTCTTCCTATACCAAATCCAACCACAGTCGTTCCCAATCTGGTAGCTTCTCCCTCCCATTGACAGAGTCCTAATAATTGTGCCAACTCTTGGGAAGTCCTAGAAGAGCTAGGCTCACCATATCGTCCTCGGCAACAATAATCTCGACCCTTCCAAATTCATCCCAATAATGGGTGAACTTGTTCAAGTACTTTGGAATTGAGTTTACCTTCTCCATCTTGATCTTTCTGAGTTTTTCCTTCAGTGCCAATTTCCTATGGTCATTTTTATTCTAAAACATGTCCATCAATGCCTTCCACATTGAGTATGGAGTATCCTCGCCATGGAGATTCGAGACAATGTGGTCTCGAACTCCTTCCAGGATAATTCTTATCGATTTTTCCACACACTTTCTCCATTCAATGAAATCTTTAGCATCAGATGTTGGAGGCTTAGGAATTTCATTATCTATGAATTCGTTGAGGCCATTGTCTTCCAACACTACCTCCATCCTGTCCTTCCAAGGTATGTAATTTGAGTTGCCCTCCAAGGCATACTCAAGTTGCAAACCGTAGAATGACATATTGTTGCTCTGAAGTATGAACTTGCACATTTGATTTTCAACGGCACAACAAACTCGAATTCTCCTCTTATATATTGTCTTCAGCTCTGATACCATGTAGAATTTTACTTGTAGATTCAACAACTTATGTGATATGCTAAAACACAAGACAAGAATCTACTCTACTCTTCAACGGAAACCAAAATTGATTGATGAAAACAATAAGCAAAAAAGAGAGAATATCAATCGCACATAACACAATATTTCTCTGGGGAAAGCAACTGCTAAAAACCCTAACTATCTATATTGCATTAACAAGAAAATCTAAGAATAAAATACAATGCTTGTTCGTCTTGAACAATTCCTGCACTAGTACAATCTAACTCTCTGCTTCCTAGGATGACTCTGGCCAACACTTAGTCAATTTACTTGCCTTCCAAGCCCCTACTTCCTTGTGCAATCCCTAGAGGAACTAACCCATATTTAATTGGGAAATCCATTCTCCATATCTGCGCAATCCAAACATAGGTCCCTAACTGATTGTATGCACCATATGTACAACTCAGAAAATTATACAACTGATAGTTCATTGTCCCTGAACTCTAATCTCAACTAGGTCTTACTCTGAACTGAAATGCATGAGTTATTTTTTAGTGAATTATCAGTTATCTGATTGATCACTGCATGTGAATTAACTCCAATTTAATTCACTTGACCACTCACTAGTTCCTCCAACAGTTAGAGCTAGTTTAACTGAATTTAACTTAGGTAGACTGAATTAAATAATTACAACTCAATAAGAACACAACCTGGGCCGCTAAAATTTAGGGATCACTCTACATGACTCTAGATAGACTTCCAACTCAATTTTCTTAATTCAATTAAGTCAATTCAACTTAATTAACTATTACAAGTTGCTATGAGAATAGAATTTCGATTTAATTCAAAATTTAATTCAAGGACATATTAAATTGGAATTTCTTGTTGTTGTTTTTAACAGTTTTGTATATAACTTTGCCTTTAAGGTTAGGGTTATCTTAGTGAGTTGTTCTTTTATTTTACAAATGAGATAATCACTCTAGGACTCTTCCTTGTGAGTGGCGAATCTCCTCTCAATGGTGACATATCTTGGTTGCATCAATCTTGGTGTTGACCCTACCTTGATCATACGGCTTAAAGCAATAGAGAGAAACTCCTATTACCTCTCGCAAGCCATTGCAAGGTTAGAAGTGTTTTTTTTAGGGGTGGTTCACGGACACTAGGTAGCCGCTACATCCACGAGAAAAATCCAGGCAGATCAACCCAAGGGGATCTACCTGCCAACCAAACAAGCAAGGCCTAACCCCAAGGGTGTCAAGGAGATTTGACACTGTGACCTCCCAACTTGCGAGGTACTTAACAACGGGAACCCGACCAACTGAGCTAACCCTTGGCGCTTTGAGGTTCGAAGTGTTGTTGTCTAGAACATTCCATTATGACATCAACACATTAATTCTTACTTCTTTGATTTTTCCTTACCTTATTCTCTGGCACTATGTCATGGCGTCGTGCTTGCAGGCATCACAGTGAAGAGGAACAAAGTTTTCCATGTAATTCTCATGCGAATACACAAGCCAAAGGAGTTATTGTGGTGATCCATCCTATCACAAGAAAAGACATCAGGAAGTTGGAAGAACAAGGTACTCAAGAATGTCGAGCCCTCTTAAATTATAAGTTGGTTGATGATATATCTCATTCGCTTCCCAACCTTGGAAACACTAGGGGAAGACGGAATCAATATATGCAATTAGTCACCCTCCATTGGTAGCTCAAGACTCTGTTGGGTTACATTCATCGTGAGAAACATGAAGACAAAAACTATACTATCTCCTTCTTGAATGATATTCAGAGGGATTAGTGGAAGCTATAGACAGTGTGGACACATTGGATGCTCATCTCGCTCAAATGGAAAAGCACATCTAGTGTGAGTTCAAGATTGTAGACCCTCCTGGCACCAAGGAAGATTACGCGAGTCCAGTGTCTTCTTCGGATTCTTGATCCAATTGTTATACAATGGTTTATCTTGTAGTACATTTTGATCAGTGTTTCCTTATGTTATTTGCTATTGGTCTTGTTAATAGTAGTTTCGTAGACTCATTCTCTCATGGTCTCTTTCTTTTGTTTCATGTATGGCAGAGTGAGACTGGGACTATTATGGATGTCATGAATGTGATCCTCTATGTAATGTGATTTTTGCAGGCAATATATTTAACTTACCCTATATATAGAGAGAGAAAATAAAAAAATAAAAATAAAAAAGATATAATATCAAGTTATATTATAAAATATGGATATATTGATTTTATTGATTAAAAAATATATATTGCATGTTATTTATGATTTTTATTTTGGATTATTATAAGTAGATAGGCTTGTCTATTTAGAAAGAAAAAAAATTACAAAAATTTAATTTAATTATCAATAATTATTAGGTTGATGTTAGGGATTTTAGAATATTCTTAGTAGTAGTCGCAAATCAAAAGGAAAGATTTATCTCAAAAGTAGGTATGTTCTTTCTTCCCTTTTAATTAAATTGATTAATTAAAACACGAGGTGTAAACCACTTGTTTGAGTAAGGTTTAGTCTCCACCAGTTCTCAGGTTCAAACTTCATGGGGAGGGGATAAGGATAAAATCCTCTTTTGGGGGAATTAAACTATATCTCAAGGCGCATCAAAATATCCAAGATCGATCAAGCTTCACATAATCATCCCACTAGTGATCCAAGTTGGATCAAGCTTCATATAGTCATCCAACTAATGGGTAGATCTATGTTCAACCTAGTTAAAAAATAAATTAAAAAAATTAAAAAAAAAAAATAATAATAATAATAATTGTCATATTAACATGTCTTATGGTGTTTTGGGCATATTTTACTAGTAAGTCATGGTATTGACCTATTGCATTATAACAAAGCCTATTTATGGACTAAGAATCTCCATGGTAATATGGGGTGAATCTACATCATTAAGATATATATATATATATATATATATATATATATATATATATATATATATATATATATATGTTTTGACAATCACCTTTTCATGAAGTAATATGTAAAGCATGAGATTCAAAGTTCAAATCCCCATGGGTCAATCCAACAAAATAATAATAATATTACTAATTTAAAATAAAATAATAATTTATTTAATTTTTATGTTTTTTTTAATCTTAACAATGTGGCATGTATTATGAGGTAAGTGTTTTGATCCCTATCAAAGGTTACCAACTATTTAATTTGTATGATTGCACTAATATTTACTTAATATAATTGTTTTCATATTGGATTTATCAAAAAAGAAAAAACTTAATTCAAAATTTTTCATATTCTAAATGAATAAACATAAAGTTAAGGAATTAAACCGAGTTAAAAATGTCTCACTTGATTATTTCATAATGTACCACTAATGTAATTACAATGTCTTTAATGCCTGGAATTATACTTTTATTCAAGTAACAATGAATCACTGAAAATTTTGATGAGCATAATTCAAAAAAAATAGAGAGAGAAGGGGAAAAAGAAAGAAGCTATTTAATAAAAATAAAAAATAAAAAAAATGGTGAATTTTTTTTTGAAAGTACACTAACCCATTGGACGGATTGACACAATATTATTGATTCAACTCATGGACTAACTATCCTAGAGTCATCTTAAATTCGGATCTACCAAGTGTCGAGATAGATCAAGTCCAAAGTTAAGATGAACCTAAGTTGGTACTCTTTCATTCCATAATGGATTTCTTCAATCCTTTAAATAGGCTTCATCATAACAAATACTAAAGATAAATATCATGGGCTATGTGTCAATTGAATGTAGCTAGAGTGGTTGGGAGGGTGTAATGATAACCTCCCTGTCTAGGTTCAAGTCTCATTGACATGATGCATGATGCTCCTTTGTGAGTTGCCTTTGATGTAATGTTTATCTTGACTATGTTGACTATGTACCTCTTCCTTAATTCTTGGGAATAGCAGAAAGAGAAAAATCCCCAATTTTTAAAAAATATCATGCTTGCAACGTAATTGAATTTGTGAAATCGCCAGAATGGTTACTCAAACAAAGTTTCAAAAGTTTCAAAAGTAAACTACGCGATAAAAGCCATGGGGCTGCTAAAATACATGCAACAAAAGGAGTTTTTGGGCACTACAAACCAAACCGACCTCCTCAATGTCAATTCCTTGTACATAAAATGCAATAGGAAAGGGTTGTTTGTGAAATTGCCAGAATGGTTACTCAAACAAAGTTTCAAAAGTAAACTACGTGATAAAAGCCATGGAGCTGCTAAAATGCATGCAACAAAAGGAGTTTTTGGGCACTACAAACCACACTGGCATCCTCAATGTCAGTTCTTTGTACATAAAAATGCAATAGGAAATGGTTTTGGCAAACGGATTAGTGAAAGGGAATGTGTGATGTGGCAAATGGAGCTGCTAATTCATAACAACCAATATAACAAGGCCGCATAGCTAGTGTTCCCTGCCGCTTAATTTAATAAAATATCTTAATGTCATGATGTGTTGAATGTACTCTAGACAATAATAAAATTGTAAAATGAGTTATATGGATATTTGTTTAACACTTTTTTTATTAATTACTTTAATATAATTAAACATTTTTTGGTAGATAAAGGTTATATATATATATATATATATATATATATATATATATAATTGACATTGAAGAGAATGATAACAAATTAATAATTATTTATTTAATATTGAATGATGACAATTTTTTAAATATAATGTTCATATTATAATACACGTGTCATGTCCTTAGAGTATAGATTGATATAATGAGAATTGTACAAATTGTACACATGTTATTTTTACATATTTTTTTCAAATTATTTTTTTGTAAATTAAAAAATAAAACCCATAAAAATGTCTTTTCAATACTTTACACAATGAAAAAAATGGAATTTTTGAATTTAATTACAAACTATTTTTGTTTATGATACATAGTAATTAATATATAATATTATTTTTCGAATTATTTATATTTATTGTACATAGTGATTAATAATAATAAACAAAAGTCAATTCTTACCATCATTATACAATAAGAAGGGAAACATTTCAACCAATCATATTTGAAATAAATAAAAATAAATTTTATTTAAAAATAATAAATTTAATTTCATAATTTTAAACTTTGGATAAATTTAAAAAAAAAAATTACTCAATAAAAACGAAATACATTATATCCTTCCAGTAACAATTATAATAAATGCATGAAATTTAACATATAAGATTTTAACCTCGCAATCAACATTGAAAAATGTTTTTTTTTTGGGTTAATCTTGGCCATGCTTGAACAACCTATAATCTATAACCTTGTTTCCAACAAGGGTACGCTTATCGGTGCAAATACTTCTCTGTAATAAAAGGGAAAGGGAATAAGTTTAATGGTGTGGCTAAGGTTTTCAATTATTGAAAATCTTTTTACAATGCCTCGATTATGTAAATTTCATATTTCAATAATATGTTGATTATCAAATAGAAGCTATTGTAATAAAATTTATTTTGAAAATGTGGAAGCACTATCTATTAAGTGGTTTAAATTTATAGATGTTTATGATAGTTTGAAGTATGTATTTAACCATTTGAATTTAATTTCTAGGTAAGTTAGATGGTTCTATTTTTAATGTGATTTTGGTTTTGAAATCAAGAACACAAAAAATATATATATATAACAAGTGACGGATACATTTAACATAAATATGCACGAATTTGAGTTATCAAATTCCTTGCTAAAGATTAACATTAACAATATAAGATGGATTGTAACCAGATAAATTAGAAAAGAGATATGAAAGGTGAACATTAACAATATAAGATGGATTGTCACCAGATAAATTAGAAAAGAGGTATGAAAGGTTAATCATTGAATGATAATGGTTTTTCTATTTACAAAAATGAAATGTATATACATTCCCAAATCTCTTGGGATGAAAATAATTATCATGGAATCTTTCTTATTTATAAAAATGGAATGTATATTTTCATATTGTGAGAGACGAGAAGAATTATTACATCTTAAATCTATAAGATGTCATATTTTAGCCATCTAGGCTCGCAAAAAGAGATTGCAATAAGAAGAAAGCAATTATATATATAAGAGGTAATATGGGGTATCCAGGAAAGTACCAAAGGGAGAAATAATATATAATCAACTATGCATTGTTATGTATGCAAACCATTTCTAGTAAATAAGGCTCAAATACTAATGCAAAAGCAATAAATGTAAAAAGGCTTACTAAAAAGCTTCCCTTGCGAGAATCATCTTTCTCTAGAATGTTCATAACATGTAGATGGTACTATAAATAAATAGAAGCAATGTAATGAATATATGGTGAAGTATATTGCAATGGTAACAATCATCATTGCTTGTGGAGTGCAATCCTTCCTTAAGGAATAATATATGGTGTTAACCTCCCTCAAAGGTTTTCTCTCCATTATTGTGTTCATTCTTTGTTATATATTGTGTACATTTGTTATATTCCATTTGATTTCTATTATTTATTTGTAGATTATTGAGAACATAACATTTGGTATCATAGCTCTTTCTTGGGCTAAAAAAGAAGGTTTTTTCCTATTTTGCATATTTTTAAAGAAAAAAAGGAGGACTAAGACATTTAAATAAATTCATTTAGTTTCCAAGTGTTAAAAATTAATTAACAGAGCAATGAAACACATAAAAATATTATGCAAACACAAACACAGAAACACATAAAACAAAAGTGACACAGATATACATAGTTCACCCAATTTGGGCTACATCCATGGAGAAACAGTAAGTCTTTTATTTCATATTATTCAGCAAAATGAAGAAATACAACCTACAACAGATCCACTATAATTTCCTCTTCACTCTCACACAGTCACCTCTCTCTTCTTCGCTTAGAATAATAATACACAACGGCAATACAATTCCCCCATATAAACTTAGGGTTGTCTTCTAAGGAAAAAAAAAAACCCTAAATTAACATAACTTCTACCGTCAAATCATGCATCTAATGAATGAACCAGATTAACTACGAAATCACAATATTTTACAAGACAAGTTTTCATTTGTTTTTAGCTTCGAGGGTGTTGCCCCCGAACCCCTGCTAAGGTGGGGGGGGCTCATAAAATCATCGTCGCCTCCCCTATACCCCCCTAATGACGATCATAAGACGAAGTTGTTGCCCCATTAGAAACAAGGATACAATGTGGTTGAAATCAAAAAACCTTTGAACAATCAGGAATATAATTAGGGTCCACACCCAACAATCTCTCACTTGAAGACAGATTATGTAAACTCCATCATTGCTTCACTTGCTGGAAAATGACTCCACTTGGACCTGGTTTTTTCTCATCTTCACCATCATACTTGAAGACCAATTAAAATTGAGCATAATCACATTTTATCATTTCATTTCAACTTGAGTTGTATATGTTTAGTCTTGGAATGAAATGTTGAGTTATTTGCAAGATGAATGGCACTATGGTTGTCACTGTATAACCTGCCCATATCATGTTTCTTGCTCAATTCATTCATAAACCTTTGTAACTAAATCATTTCTCTACTAGCCTCTATAGCATAAACATACTTTATTTTCGTTGTTGAAAGTGCAACCATTTTTTTGCAATTTTGAAACCCAACTAACATATGCTACACCTACAATAAACACATACCATGTGGTGCTCCTCCTGTTATCTCTATCACCTGTCATATTTGCATCAACATATCCCTGTAGAATAATGTTTGAACCGCCAAAGCATAATGTTTGATTTGTGATACTTCTCAGATACCCGAAAATCCATTTCAATGTCATCCAATGTTTTTTTCCTGGATTGTTCATATACCTGCTTATAACTCCCACTGCGTGTACAATATCAAGCCTTGTGCAAACCATTGCATACATTAAACTTCCAATTGTTGATGCATATGGAACTTTACACATATAATCCATCTCTTCCTGTGTCTTGGGACACATCTCCATAGTTAGTTTGAAATGGCTAGCCAAAGGTGTATTAACTGGTTTTGCATTCTGCATATTAAATTTTTCCAACAACTTTTCAATGTACTCACTCTAAGACAATATTAATTTGTGATTTTTCATGTCTAGATATTCCTATACCAAGGATTTGTTTTGCAGCGCCCAAATCCTTCAATGCAAATGAATTTGTCAATTTTTCTTTGAGCACATTTATTTACTGCATGTTGGACCTTGCAACAAGCATGTCATCTACATACAATAGCAATATAATATAGTTGTCATCATTTTTCTTTTAATATAAACGCAATGGTCAGAGTGACATCTAGTATAACCTTGTTCAGACATAAACCTGTCAAATTTTAAATACCATTGTCTTGGAGTCTGTTTTAAGCCACACAAGCTCTTCTTCAATTTGCACACTAATTTTTCTTTCCCTTTGACCTCATACCCTTGTGGCTGCTACATATATATTTCTTCCTTCAAATTCCCATGGAGAAAGGTTGTCTTTATATCTAACTACTCAAGATGCAAATATTCTACCGCCACTAGACTTAAAATAGTTCTGATTGAAGTCATTTTAACAACAGGAGAAAAAATTTCATCAAAGTCTATACATTTCTTTTGTGTAAACCTCTTCACCAGAAGTCTAGTCTTATGTCTTTGTTCACCTCCATATTTTTCCTTCAACCTGTAAACCCATTTATTCTGCAATGTTGTTTTACCTGCAAGCAACTTAGCTAAGTCTCAAGTCTAGTTATGCATCAAGGAGTCCATCTCTTCTTTCCTAGCTTGCTCCCACTTCTTCATGGTTTCTACCTGCATTGCTTCTTCATATCTTTTTTGTTCACCAAAATCAATCAACAATACATAATATAATGAAGGAGAGTATCATTCAAGGGGTCTAATTATCCTGATAGATCTTCTAACACCACTTTCAGGTGTTTGAGATGCTTGTCGATGTTGTGGTTATTATTGTTGTGGTTGCTGATCATTATGATTTTTAGACACCTTTACTTTTTTTGTGATCTTATCAAGCACTGTGTATTCTTTGTTTTCTTTTCCCTATTTATTTCTCTTGATCTTTATACAAGACCTTTTCATTGAAAATGATATCTCTGGTCCTAATGATTTTGTAATTTTAATAATCATATAAGCGATAACCAAAAACATTAACACCATCTAATAAAAGTACATTTCTTTGATTTTGGCTCAAGCTTTATTCTATTTTCTTTATTAATGTAGACAAAACTTCACAACTGAAAGTCTTTAAAAATGAATAGTTTACCTTTTTCCCTGCCCATGCCTCCTCAGGAAGACCACCATCCAAAGAACTTGAAGGCCTTTTATTTATTAGATAAACAACAGTATCTAGAGCATCTGTCCAAAATTGTAAAGACAATCCTACATGCAATCACATGCACCTTACACGCTCCATGATTGTCATGTTCATCCTTTCTGATATACCATTTTCTTGTAGTGTTCTTGAAACTTTCTTCTCTCTACGAATTTCATGTTTTGAACAGTAGTTATCAAACTCTTTGTTGCAGTATTCACCTCCATTGTCTGATCTAGGACATTTCAACTTCTTTCCTGTCTCATTCTCATCCAAAGCTTTCCATTTCTTAAAAATATCAAATACATCAGATTTATTATGAATATAATAAATCTAATTTTTCTTAGTTGCATCATCAATAAAAGTAACATAATAGTGAGAGCCACCGCGAGATGATATCTAAGCAGGTCCCCATACATATGTATGCACAAACTCTAATTTTTTGCTCTTCTTTTCCTTCCCAACTCTGATAATTTTCACTCTTATATTTTCCATAAACACAATTTTCACATAAATCCAAATCAACATGCTTCAAACCTCGCAACAAATTTGTTGAGTGAAAAACCTACATCCCCTTCTCACTCATGTGCCCGAGCCTATGATCTTAGAGTGTCGTATATGCTCTTGTGGAGGTTAAAGCATTAACAGAATTAGAAATAACATTGCATAAATATAATGTACCAACATTTTCTTCTTTTGCTATTACCAAGGCTACTTTAATGACCTTCCAAGTTTTGTCTGTAAAAATAGTTACACAACCTTCACCTCCCAATTGCCCTATCGAAATTAGATTTTTCTTTAGATCTGGAATATGTCTTACCTCCTTTAATAGCCATTGGTTTCCATTTTGTTACTTTATAAAAATTTTACCCATTCCAACGATTTTACAGGGTTTATCATCACCCAGACGAACTTGTCAAAAATCCCCTAAACATAGTCATGAAAATGTTCCCTATCAGGTGTGGCATGGAATGAGGCCCCTGAATCTACCACCCAGGCATCAATAATATTCTCTAATGAAATAATCAAAGCATCTTGCAACACATCACTAGTCACATTCGCTTCATGATTGTTTTCTTGTTGTCCATCTCCTTTTTCCTTCCAAGATTTGCAATCTTTCTTCAGGTGTCATTTCTTCTTGCATTTCTAGCATAATATCCCCGATCTAGACTTGGATATGCCTTTGCTTGACTTACTGCGATGTCATGGGCTCTTTCCTCTCTCTAGTTTTCTTCCTCTAGTCTCTGCAGTCAAAGCATTACCTGTTGTCTCACCTGAGCTTTTCCTTCACATTTTCTCGCTAAGGATAGCACCAACAACATTATCAAATTTTAAAGTACTAGATCCAAACAAAGAGTTACTAATAGCTATGACTAAGCCATTCCAACTTTCTGGTAATGAACATAGAAACAATAAGGCCTTAACTTCATCATCAAAATTTACCCCTACGGAACTTAACTAACTAGTAATCGTGTTAAATTCATTTAAATTATCAACAATAGATCCACCTTCTAACATATCCATATTAAATAGACGCTTCATAAGAAATACCTTATTTGAGGCCGAGGTTTTTCATATAGTTTGGCCAATGTCATCATTAAATTTTTTGTTGTCGCTTCCTTTAAAATGTTGAATGCCACCGACGCTACCAGACACAGTCGTATTGTTCCTAGTGCTTTCTTGTCAAGAAAATCCCATTCTTCATTTGTCATACTCGTCGACTTCTTTGATTTTCCACTCAATGGTAGGTACAAATCTTTCTGATACAGATAATCTTCCATTTGCATCTTCCACATCTACTAGTTTTGGCCATTAAATTTCTCAACCCTAAACCTACCATATTCCGCCATTGCTCCCACTTGAACCAGGGAACCTTCTCTCCTAAGAGTTTATCATCCAAATATACCTTCGGCTCTAATACCAGTTGTTAGAAATTAATTAACAGAGCAATGAAACATATAAAAATAGTGGAAAAAAAAAACACATAAAACAAGAGAGAAAAATATATGTGGTTCACCCAATTTGGGCTACATCCACAAAGAAATTGTCCGTCCTTCCTTTTATATTATCCCACAAAATGAAGACATATGACCTACAACAGATTCGTTGTAATTTCTTCTTCACTATCACACGGTCTCGTCTCTCTTCTTAGTTTAGAATAATAACACATAGTTGCAATACAATTCCCTCATATCAACTGAGAGTTGTCTTCTAAGGCAAAAAACCCTAAATTAACATAATTTCTACCATCAAATCATCCCCCTAATGAACGGCCTAAAATGACTATGAAATTACAATATTTTACAAGGCAATTTTCATTTATTTTTTTAACTTCGGAGGTGCTGCCCCCAAACCCCCGCTAAAGGGGGCGCATAAAATCGTTGCCGCACCCCCCTGGACCCTCTTAACGGCGATTATACAATGATCTAGCGTGGTTGACACGAATAAAAAAAAAAAAACACAAAACTCTTAATAAATGAGTTGTAGATTTGAATTCCTCTAAAAAAGACCAATTTCAAATAAAAAATTGTCCAAATTGGAGTTTGGGAAGTGAATATATCATTGATTTAAAGCGGTTGTTTTATAATTGTTTTCATGACATCCATGTGCACTACAAAGATCACATTTTTTTATAAGGTCCTCAAATTGTCACCAAGCCGGCGCCATTTGATAAAGGATTTTAAGGGTTTGATTTCATATAGCATATGTTGCATTTCAAATAAATCTCCCATCTGCTACAAGCCTTGCAAATTTTCACTCTCAACTTTAATGGATGTGAGAAATGGCAATGTGACACTGTTTGATGAAAAAAGCTTTCTAATATTGTTCTCAAAAAATCAAAGATATTAAAGCAATCATTTTTAAATTTTAAGAGCCCTAGATTATTGTGACCACATACTCTTACATCGAGGAAGAATATAATAGAGAAAGATATGTTGGGTATGATTTCAAGGATGATTGTGCTAATTGATAAATGGATACTTTATCATTTTTTGGATGACTACTCTTATCTTCCATATGACGACTCTTCTCCACTTTAGGTAGAGAACACCACTGAGAGAACTCACGAGTCCATTATCACTACTTTTGTACAACTTACATATTCAACAGTGGTGTTGCTCCTTCTAAATTCAACCCCAAACCTTTACAATTATGCAGATGGTCTTTTTGAGAATTCTACTTATTTGAATCCCCGTGACATTAGTGAGTATTTGAAGCATATTACTTGGTAATTCATGGAAAATACTCACTAATGTCATGGAGCTTAGGAGTCATCAATGGGGTGTCTATTTCAACATGGTGAATAGCACTTGTACATGCAACCTCGGTTCTCTAGCCTACTTTAGTATTACAATCCACACTCATCCATAGGACCTAGTTTTATGGTTCTAACAGCTCATAACAAGCATTGAAGGCAAGACTTTTCTAAGGAGGGTGGCATGTTGAGATACTCCTAGGAGGTGTACCATGGAGCCATTCAATGTAAAGTGGACTAGGTCCACTACGGTAGTTAGTATTGAATAAAGTTTAACTAGTATTGAATAAAGTGTAACGTGGAGCCATTCAAGGTAAAGTGAACTAGGTCCGGTAGTTAGTATTGAATAAAGTGATAGTTAGTATTGAATAGTGTAATGTGGAGCCATTCAATGTAAAGTGGACTAGGTCCACTACGGTAGTTAGTATTGAATAAATGTTACAGTAGTTAGTATGTTTCTGAATGTTCAACATACTAGAGAAAAAGAAATTGATATTTTGTTCTGTTTAGATCAGCGACTAATTCAAGAAATTGAACAGTCGTCCAGAACAGAAATATGTATATTCACTCATGTGAATATAACAGTTTTTTCCTCGTGGGAAAATCTCGTCTCTCTGTTGTGCTTAATAATTAGCTATAGTCTTATCTCTAAATCAGCGGTCACTTGTGTAATTACAACTATATGATTAATTCTTTGGATCACTGATTGGAACCATGGCTTTTTTGCTCAATTCTTAATTATTAGCTGTAGTCTCATCTCAGTATTGCACCCACAACTTCCTAGCTCAGTTCTTTGGATTGTTGAAGCAGTGGTAAACACTAACTAGTAGCCATAGTGCTCGTACTCAGCGGATAGCAATAATTCTCTTTAGCTGATTCAATTCTTGCTTAACGTAATGATATTCTAGGTCATGCGCTTTGCTAATTGTCTCTATAGAATGAGTTGTCAATTATAAATTAGAATGTTATTGGTTGGTTTATTGACTATGGTGATAAGAATGTTATTGGTTGGTTTATTGACTATGGTGATAGCAATAGCATAGAAGAAATCACTTGCATCCTGTACGGGCAAAACAAAACAAAATAAATCACTTGCATCCTGTATGGGCAAAACAAAACAAAATAAAATAAACTCAGTTATTAGTTTTGTGTAATCACTCTACCACAACCACATATCCCAGATTTATGATTGGGAAGAGATGGATATTAATTGCACATCCCAGATTTATGATTGGGAAGAGACGGATATTAATTGCATTCCGTTATTAGTTTTGTGTAATCACTCTACCACAACCACACATCCCAGATTTATGATTGGGAAGAGAAGAATATTAATTGCATTTTAAATCAGAGTATATAAACTCATCTTGCAAACAGATATATATCCCAGATTTATGACTGGGAAGAGATGGATATTAATTGCATTCAATTATTAGTTGTGTAATAACTCTACCACAACCACATATCCCAGATTTATGATTGGGAAGAGATGGATAAGAATTGCATTCAATTATTAGTTGTGTAATCACTCTACCACAATCAGAGGATATAAATTCATCTTGCAAACAGATATAAGAGAGTTGTATGGTGCATATTGGAACATCATTTGCTTGATGTTTTATGGTATATATCAGAACATCAATTGCTTTAACCATTTTATCTTCGCTATTTATATTGTGGCTCATTCAAGTACAGAGAACAAAATCTATATATTATCATTAAAAGATCCATGTTGATAAAATAGCTTTATAGTACTGATACTGACATGTTCAAGCTAATCCATCTTTCTATATATGTGGAATTTTAAGAGGGTGGAATAGACTTTAAAGGTAGGGCTGGAAAATATGATTGGCCATTGTCAATTAGCGTGAAAAGAAACAACAGCTTTACACAGAATCCATCATCAATCTAAGGTAAGATATTAACATACTAAATGGAATGCAAAGGCTATAGTAGATGATAATTACTCATACAGAACGATGATGATTCAATCCTTTTATATCATTCATTTAGAGATATACTTTGGTAATATTGCAATTACTTATACAGAACAATTAAGGAATATTTTTAAGCAACAAACATTTTCTTGGGGTGGCTTGTAGGAAGAAGCCTTTTGGAAGTAGTAATGTAAAATATAATGGTTCCAAAAAATGTTTTATTCAATCACAGAAAACTTATTCAACTTAAGCTACACATATTGAACGAAGAACTTACCAAAAACATGATTTCATCCTATGATATGCCAACCAAATATGCATGCCTCGGAGGAAACATGGCCCTTGCATCTTTGAAGTGAGATTCATACACGCTGTATTTGAATTGCTATTAATTGGGAACAAAACTGTTCTATTGGAAAAAGTCATCATCCCAAAACATCAAGTGAAGTTCGTGATCAACGTCCAAGCCTTGGGGTATGACAATGCATTCTGATCTATCGCAGATGCTGCTAACAATGTGTCTCGTAGTTTATCACCTTTTTGTTAGGCTTATTTCTCAGCAAACATGTGTATATACCATTGTACCTCGAGGGTTAGCTGTCGCCAATGTGCTGTGCGTGTGTGATAACTTTACTATTAACCCATTACTATTGTAGGGCATTTAATCTACCAATTCATTCATATTGTGCTTTACAATAAAACAGTTAGATAATCAAAAGTTGTCTATCGCTTAGTGACATGCATCATTGCATAAAGAATCGAGGAATGATACTATTGTGCATGTTAAATTTCATATATCCCAAAGTTTTACCAGCTAACGTTTTCACTTAAGAAATAACTGAAACCAGATCACCTTGCAAATCACTCTATTGATCTATATTCCTCTTCATCTGTGCCATAAACCACTATCATGACGACAAAGGACTTCAATGAATTCAACTATTTTAAAGCATCGTCTGAAACATGGTCCATAGAAATCAAAACGGTACACTGCATTGAGAGTGTAAGGTCATCACCTAATGTTTCATAGGAAGGTTTACAGTTTTCTATACCAAGTTTATCTCCAATGATGAAACGGGAAAGATAATGAACTCTTTTTCTTTGTTGGTAATGGACCATCCATCTAAGAATACAGCCACACATTCCAAAATTGAGCCAGAATTGGTTTATCAGAAAGGTTACCTTCCAGAATTGCAGCAAGATGAAAATGTAAGAAACCAGAAGTCATGCCCTCATGATAGAAAACAACACCACTAATTTAATTACTATAATGCTAAGCCAAAATACTTAATAACTTGAATATACTTATGCAAACCTTTTAGTCAAAACTACAGGCTTCCAAGGTTGTGTATGTTTTCATTGCAGTTATTCAATCAGTTTTTATCGACCTGAGTATGTTTGCCAACCAATACACACTCCTTTTACTTGTGTGTAATTGTACATATACCCCTTTTACTTGTGCACTTCTACAAATAAGTATCTATTTAAATGTGGCCACAACGGAAAAATGAGCACATGCTGATTGCAGTTGTATGTTCTCTAATACCCTTCTTGCCTCGAGTAAAAACTCTTAAATTAAAGAAATGAACGGAAAAGAACATCAACAGACTAGTGTGAAATTTCACTGTATTAAAACAGCATGGTTGGATTGCTGACTTCAGAGGCTTACTCCACTGAATGGTCACATACTATGTTAAATAAGTAGATAGAATTGCCCACCCTAGAAGTATTGTATTAGTTAACATTGATTTTCATTTAATTCCATAATGAGCACATTATTTAATCATAAGGAAAGGGATCATATGAAGTGCCACTTATTGCTGAAACAAAACTCCCCAGCAAAGGTACTTGATGAAGATCACGAATTGCACTATCAACGGACTCTTCATGTGGAAGTGGCCTTGAGGGAGCTTGCAAAGAAGTGCTTAAATTAAAGTCTTGTGAAAGAAATCTCTGTATCAAGGCCAGTTGAGATTGCTCGTGATCTGTATAATTGTCATTTAATCCATTGAATAAGGTCCAATCCAATGCTTCATTTGGTGCTGAATAATTAATTATGTTGTGCTCATCCCAATACAAACACTGGCATGTTTGCTGCTTATTTCTATACTCGGCTCCGCATGCATAGCAGAATTCATGCCCACACCTGCAATGCAAAAGCAGAGATCATATGTTATTGGCTACATTTGACAGAACCAAGGTTGGCTAAAAGCCTAAAACTAATGTAAACAAATGAAACTATCCAATAGTTTGAACAAACTTCAAATATATTAACCATGCACCTTGGATAAGTTTTTCTACTAATCTCAGTTATCTGAAGTGCTCAGCAAACAAAAGCTTTTAAAAACAACGAAGATTTATTGAATTCCGATTGATAAGAACAAAGTTGCTTAGAGACTAGAGAAATGTTCCCAGCCATAAAGGGGAATTTGCTATATCTACATTATACGCATTTAGGTCCTCTCAACCTTGTATAATTTGAGTGGACACTAGTCTTGCATTCATTCAGGGTTTTGCAATCACCAAGAGAGAGAGAAGGTTCCTATTTTGAACACATGCATATGTTGAAAAAACTGTTTATTTCAATATGCAAATGACACAACCTTCTATTCCGAGTGTTAAAACTCAATATAATGAAAGCCGGCTAAGCACCAGCATGTATTCTTGAGATGGACTCCACAGGACAAACAGGCCTAATCATTGCAGAATCCTTGAACACCCTATCCACGTTGGCATCAAGATAATCACTTAGTGGGGTAATGCAATTCGACTTCAAAGCAATTGATCGGTTGCGAAAAGTCACTTGTGTAGCTGCACAACGCAATTCTTACTGCTGCCAATTGGGGCAAAGCAATGCATTCGATAAGCCCTCTAAACTTATATGAAATAACGAATGTGCATTGAAACAATAGTATAAGAAAGCGATATACTAGCTCTCAGATAAGTCACCATGAGCTAATACTCCTTCCAACGGTACTGCAGCTTTGTATCAAAAGGCTAAACGCTTGACACATAATGATGCAGAATATAGGAACAGACTCAAAAATCCGTACATTCCAGACTCCAGTGAAGGAATTTACATGCGCAAATGGAAAAGGTAGACAAGACTTTGGACTTACCTGGCTATAACCACTAATACCTTCTCCAACGTTTCTAGTACATTTTCATGAATATCAACCTAGGCAAAGGATTAAAGCTTGAAAAGAACTGCCTGTCCCTACTCCCAGGCAAGAGATATACGAAAAGCAAATCAAGAAAACACAACTCAGGACAGAGACATGGCTTATTCTTCCAAAAATCTCTGCAAGTTCATGTTTTCTCAGGTCAATGTACATATGGTTCAGAATTAAAGCTAACTTATGCAGAACTCCTAAACTGGTTGCTTAGCTGAATTATGCATCAAATATCCTATGCATTCTTAATTACTAAAATTTAGTAAACATATATTGAAATTCATCTTAGAAAGGTACAGATTCATACCAACACGTCATATGGAAACACCCCTGTGTGAGCTCAATCATTCGCCTGCATTCCTGACAACGTCTCCACTGTCTATTTTGTGCGAGACGATGTAATGTGACATCATCAGAGTTTCTCTCATCAGCTGGCAAGTTCTGGTATTCTTCACAACTCATTGATGAATGCCATGGAACACAACAGTCGGCACAAAAGAGCCTGTGACATTCTGGGCATTCAACGCATCTGATTGTAGTATCCTCAGGATAACTAGATGAGCTTGCTCTTGCTGATGCATCTTGTCCCTTGTCAAACATTGCAGAGCAATTTGGGAAAGGACAATACACCCTTTTTGAATCAGGGATGTTTGCCTCTGCAAGAGCTTTTAGTAAAGCTTCAAAGCAAGCATCTGGAAGAAAGGCCTTACACTCCTCGGCAGACATGTAATGTTCACAACCAATTTGAGGACACCGTATCGGAACTTGGGAAGTCTGCAACTTGCTATTTACATATCTTACCATGCAGTGAGAACAAAATTTGTGAAAACATTTCACTGTAACCATCTCCCATGGTGCCTTTTCTTCACAACAAATCAAGCAATTTTCTTTGACAGATGCTTCTCTAAGATCAACTCTCTTTGATGAAGCTCTCGGCATGTCAATTGCTTCTTTTGCCAAAAACTGAGCTTTTCTGATATCATACTTAGGAATTAGTGTCAAGACGAAGTTGTCCAATTTCCGAACATGTTCCAGAATGCGTTGCCTCGTAGCTATCAATAGTTGATTCTGAAGCTTCTGGCCTCGAGCTATCTGATCAATGGAACCATTCCCACAAGATGTATTCAGCTATGTATTTTAAAGCAATTTACGAATGAATATTAATTTAGTGCATGCTAATCAGGATAAATTTAGCTATTCCACGAACAAAATAGACTGGAGAGGAATCAAACTCGGTTTACCACCAAACAAGATATTTTGAGATTAAGACCTCGGCAATTATATATACTTGAGCTTAAGACACTAGCTAATGCCAACAGTGGCATAATTCAGGTTAGTTCTCAGCAGGGAATCTACCATGTTTTAACTGGACAAGCCAACTATGACAAATTCAGCTTATGAATTTGGCAGACAGCCTACTATAGATTTTAATTATGTGATCAGAACCATGACAAATTGAGCCTGGAATCTCAACAGAGTCCATTATGGAATTTTATTAGTCGATGCCAATCATGAGATATCCAACTTAAGATCTTAGTAAACAGTCTATTATTGACTTCAAATAGTCAGCAGGGACCTTAACAATTCAGTTTAACATCTCAATACACACTCTAATGTGAATTTTCCACTAGTCAATACCAACTATAGTAAATCCAGAGAAAGTATCTAAAATTGGGTAATCTCACCTACAGGGCAGTTGTTCACTTATGAGGTCGACATCTTATTAAACCATCCACCAGGGTTTCATTTTCACAGCGGCCTGCTTCGGCTTCCACCCGAATGGCATGGCTTTCAAAATGGAAGAGAAGTCCCTGGTGATTTTGACAAAACGACTACTCACCTGGCACCTAAGCCAAATGAAGTCTGTTATATGGGACAACCCCCTCCGGCATGTTTCTGAAGCACTTTTAAAAACACAAGACTACACTATTGATGAGTTATTGTCATCCATAACAATCAAAACAATTTCACCTGCAACTTTTGAAAACAATCTAACAATGAGAGTTTTACTCAACAATAGATATCACTGCAAACTCACCTAAAGATTTTCCCAGTCACCATCTAGATGTCTTTTATTCGGTCCATATAGGTCATGAACAGATCACCTCAACCTTTCAGGAAGAAGATGTACCAGTATCTATTCTATCTGAATCAACTAAGCATTCAAAAAACAACTTCGATATAAATTTGATCTTGAGTACAAGAAAATCAAACACATTTGGCGGTGTCTTTTTTTGGAAAGCAATCCAGTGATGGCTTTTCTCATTAACAAAACCTTATGAGCAAATGTTTTCACAGATGTCTGTGACACAGGTTTTCTATATCAATGGCCATAAGGGCAAGGCCCGCCCTGTCATCAAGGCATGAAAAAACGATTAATGGGTTTCTCTCCATTCAATACTCTCCCTTCCTTCTAAGGGACTCTGATGGGTCCTTCTGGGGAGGGTGATCTGAAAAGTGCCCTGGGTAATTTAGAGAGTGCCAGTGGTCACCAAGACTAAGACTCCGATGAGGAAATCATAACTGGATAGTTTGTAATGATTGAAAAATTATATGTGACCAGTGGTGACCTCACCAACTATAGTGAGAACGTGGGTGTCCAGTAACCATGGGTTCTGATTATGTTTGGGCCCATAGCTTCACAAACAGTAGGAATAGAACAAAAATTAGGAAAAGAAGCTGGGTTTTTTTTCAAATGGGTTTCCCTGACATGGATTTTACAGATGGGAATCAGCAAAATGATTTCCACATTTGGACATTCTTCTGATCGATTAGGGATTTCTTAAAAATGAACGTCTGCCTACAAATTTCTACTAACTGGTTTTTACATGAGTATTTTCAACAGAGTTCCCACAAATGGGTTCTTCACAAGTACATTTTCACATTGATTTTACACTGGCCCAAATACTTTACCTGATCATACACAAGATCCGAATCCGTAAAGGCCTGAATCCGAGGAACCCTCAGCTCCAACGCTGCCAATAACCCATCCATAAGCGCCAGATGCTCGGCTACCGTCCTATCAACATAAAAATCCAATTTCTTCTGCACTTGCATCAAGTTGTCCCCATCGGGGCTCTGTATGATGACTCCTATGCCAGAAGAACTCAGACCTGATTCCCCCGACCGAATTTCAGACATGCCCTTAAACACCATTTTATAATAACTATTCAAACGAGACCCCCTGGAGATCGATCCCGAGAGGTCCGAGGAATCTCTGCGATCACGAAAGCTGCAGCAGCTTGAGTCGCTGTATTCTTCCTCTTCTTCTGCATCTCGCCAGTCCTCTTCCTCCTCCTCCTCCTCGCAAGAACCAAATTCTTCCCTGTCAGGCCACTCCTGCTGCTCAAAACCTCCATTTAGGCCGCTCAAATCGTCTGTAACCGATGTGGTTTCGTCAAAATCCTGTTGGGCATCCTGCCATTCGCTTTTGGGGGCCGAGGAGAACTCGTCTTCCAGCATCTCCTGGAACCGCAGGGCCAATAAAAACTCAGAGTCCATGGGGTCCCAAACAGAAAAATTAGAGCCGTAGGAGGCAGCCAGGGCCTCATTGATTTGCTCCCTGAATGCATACTCTTCATCAGACCTCTCCATCTCGAGCTCTCCCCCACTCAATCACGCCCTACCCTTCGTTTCCCATATCATTAATTCCTTCCAACCCACATAAGTTCACTGCAACAAGCTACGTCTCGTAGTCATACAGATATGCCAAATGTACGATGTTCTGAGCTCTTTCTCCATACTCCAATTTTTTGAATATTAGCTTTACCCATCTTTCATATTTTAGTTTTAAATTATACATTTTGGAAAAAAAAACGTAATTGTGTCCCTAATTCTGGTATTTAAGAATAAGTTGAGCACATGGTTGTGTATAATATTACAGTCCCATGTGAGTTTTGTCTGAGATATTTTCTTAATTAGATATTTATTCATGAGAAATTAAGATTGTTTGGTCAGATAGTTAGAAAGTAGAAGGTTTTATTGAAATTTAATTTTCTAATAAAATAATTTATTTTTAAATTCAGGACCAACTCAAATATTCGATTGATCACATCTTAAAACACTAATTTATAATTTTTCATGTTAAATATAATTTAAGTTTTTATTTAATATTTTTTATATTTAAATACAATTATTTTATAAATATTATAATAGAATTGTTTAATTAACATTTATAATTCATAATTTTGTATATATGAATAGGAATAATTTTGTATAATTTTTGTATTCAAAGATATTAGAGAAAATTATAGGAATATGTTAGTATTAGTTTTAGAGAAAATTATAGGAATATGTTAGTATTAGTTTTTTAGTATTGTCTTTTAGCAAAGATATTGTTAGAAAGTTAGACCATCACTTTGAATAAAAAAATGATTGAATTAAAAAAAACGAAAAACAAACAACTAATAATCTCATAAATTTTAAAATATCATTTCTTTTATTTTGAATTAAAATATTGATTTTCAATTTAAAAATATTTTAATCATGAAGATGATTTAAGCATGAATGCACTCATTTTTTTTAAGGATGTGTGCATTCACACTCAAGCTTTTTATGAGCAGAAAGGTGGTTCTTTATTGGCAAGTGGGGTTGGGGTCTTTATCTTTTGGACCCTGTTTTTCCAAGATGCTAAATGTCTATGGAAATTTACATGAAGTACTAATTTGTCTTCACATGAGCACTTTTTTATTAAATATTTGTTTAGATACATCAATCATAAATCTCCATCGTGGTGGCATGATTTTAATATTATTGATTTCATCGCTAAATACTTTTTAATATATATTATTGAATTTTGTCTTTTGTTTGATATTTTGAATAATATTTCACATTCAAAAATAAATAAAAAAATGAGTTTTAGTTATGGTTAAATCATAATTAATAAATAAATAAATAAAAATTGAGTTTTAGTTATGGTTAAATCATAATTAATAAATAAATAAAAAAAATAAAGTTTGTATTAAATATTTTGAAATTGGTTATATGTTAAAGTTGAATATGATTATTGATTTTGGAGAGAAATTTGAATTAATATATATATATATGGTTTAAGGTAAGTGTTTAAATATTAAGTTAAAGTGTATGTATTTTTATAAGGTTTACATATGATTATAGATTTTCAAATTTAATTTGCGATGGTGATGGAAGATTCAAGTACGATTATTAATTTAATGGTTTTAAAAAAAATAGTTGATTCTAAGTTTGCATCTAAATTGGCTTGAAGTGCAAGTGCTTTGTATCAATGGAATAAGAATTTATCAAATTATATTTTAATCAGTCAATCAATCATGAACCCAAAGGTAAGTACCTTCTTATTAGCTCTACCTATGTCATGCACACTCTAGCCTCATTCTCAATGTAAGGCAAATAACCTAAAGAGATTAGAGCTTCCTCTCGCATGCTTGAATTCATTGCAAGGTCAATGAATTTGAACCGTCATTTGAAATTTATCATTAGCAAGGTGGGATTATGGAGTCTCATTCAGAAAGGTGGTACAACAGAGCGAGAAATGTGTTTTAATTGGCTAGTCATTGTCTAATAAGTGATATTATTGTTTTCAAATTGGTAATGTGCATTCATGGCTTAGTGAATTTTAGGTTTGGGGAAAATCCAGGTAGGTTGATGTTTCTAAGTCTCATTTGTGAAGGAAGGGGGGTGGCTTGAAACTCATGCAAGCTTTGTTTGAATTAGGCTTTTGTCTTCTTGGATTGAAATTTCATAGTTTTACTATGTAATCACATTCAAATTGTGTGGATTATCTTATTGGTTGGTTCGACCTTTTGTCTAGGGTTTCTATGTACCATTGGTCTCAAAGTTGGGGGAGTCTTGGTGAGGTTTTTACGGCATTCGAGGTAATCAAAATGTTTTTGGCTTTGCTTTAGTGTGTTGGCCTTTGTGTATTATTTGCTTGGTTGTTTTAGCCTTGTATCCAAAGCTTTGGAGGAGTCTTCGCGTCAGTTTTTTTTGCCTTGTTCATTTGCCTTATCTCATATAATCAACTCATATTTTCCCTTGATTTGGTGTTCTGGTCCTTGTGTTGTCTTAGAGGATTTCAAGGTGATGCAATAAATCAAGAGATTTCTTTGAACACATGAAGAATTGATTCACTGCAACATAAGCTCCATATTTTTGGTTCCCTCAAAAGTTTGTGACAGTGAGGATTAGTCTATTTCTCCATTTTCATCAATCATGGATATTCTACTACAACAAACACAACAAATTCCTACCCTAGAAAATTAATGTAGTTTGCTAAGTCAGGGGTCTCCAAACTAAAAAAGTATGTGAACTCCACTTAATGGGAATTTAAGAAAAAAGAGACCATGCACTAGTTAGTTGAAGACATGGAGATGAGGAAGCAAGATTTTGCCTCTAGAGAAGGCTACCGCCAAACACAATTTGCACTAAGTTTCATGTTTTTTAAAGTTATTAGAATTCCAAATGCATATTTTTAAAATACATAATGGTAAGAAGTACGTGAATATTTTGTTGATTAATATATATAATCTCTATATTTTGTGTTCAAAAAGTTATTTATATTACTTAGACTTTGGAAATATAATAAAATGTAATTGCGTTATTGAATATAATTACAACTTTTGATTATATGTGTGTAATTTTATTAAATTTCAGTGAATTTGTTTATATAGAAAAAAATAAGTTGCAAGTATTTATTATTTTAATTTAAAAAATATATACAAAGTAAAAATTTGTATATAACTTTTATATTTATTTTATTATAACATATATTCAAATTATCCTTCACTGTTACCTTAATTGGTTAAGTTTTCATTGCTAAAGCATTTCCCTAATGAAAAGTTAGGGAGTCAATTCTCCTTCACACCTTCAAAATTAAGCTCCACTAATCCCTGCTAATAAATTTACTCATATATTTTATCTCTAAAAATTATAATTATTTAATTAAAAAATAATATCTTAATCTTTTAAAAAAGAATATTACCTTTTAAATTCTAATTCATTCTCATTCTCTTGTTTTATTATTAAGTAAATACGAAATCTAACGATTTTCTAGGTTTCATAAGATTATTTAGTATTGATTCATTCATCATACGAATTTATATTTCATTTAAAGATTAGAATCGTTATAAATCTTATTCTTCCGCCCGTTTTATATTTTAAATATTAAAGAATAAAAATTTATTAATATATTTTAAATGACAATATACTAATATTATATTAAATTAATTATTAATTAAATTTTAAAATGCATAGTTGAATTTAATTATTAATTAAATTTTAAAATGCATAGTTGAATTTATAGCTTTGCTGAATTTTAATTGGAAAATAATTTGACAATATTACTAATGTAGTATTTTGTTTTTTCAATGATAACAATTTGCAATTTCATATTCAATTATGTGCGTAGGTTCTTAAATGACCGAGTTAATATCATATGATTATGATTGAGTTAATGATGATGATTAACTAGAATAAGGAAGAAGATAAGGAGGAGGATGATGACCACATCTAAAAATGAAGGAATTACAGGGTATATACTAGCAATTGTCCCAAAAGGTACAAAGAGAGGCCGATAGGATTATTAAATTGAAATTGTTAAATTTTTTTAGAAGAGTTAATTGGTTTGTGGAAAACCTTGTTTTCTTGGACTGGATCATTGTGCAATTACTTTTCAGGAACACATTGAATGTCTTATTTCATTTTAGAGTAAGTTAATTACCCAAAATCAAGAGGTTAAGTTAATTACCCAAAATCAAGAAACCTCTATAGATGGCCAAGCATATATGAAGAATACATCTCATTCATTTTTTTTTTCAGAGAGAAAATCCACATATGGCCGAAGCCTACAGATATTTTTTACAATACGGCCGAAGCCAGCAGAATACGGCATAGCCGTTCGAATATATTGTACAAATACAAGTCAGCAAGCTGACAGTCAACACATCATATCAAAATCGCCATCATATACGCTGTAGAACGCAGCCTTGCAGGAATCGAACGCGGTCCGCGGGGGAGAAATCAAGCCGCCCGCACCATATGCAATACCAAATCCATCTTTTCTTTTCTCTGAGTAAAATTTCAAAAGCATGAACACATGCCATTTCATATGCACAATAAACCCAACTTCTGAAATTTCAATGCTTGGATGCATCCCATTCAAAAAATATATCAAAAAAAGAGAAGACAAAAACATAGAACATTTAACAACTCCTACTTTCAAATGCTCATGTTGCTTTGATGAAGAACTTTACTCACCTGCACATGCATGTTTCTCATGATATCATTTGCAGTAGTGCTTCTGCTTCAAATCTCTTTAACCTCCACATGCTTGTTTCTCATGATATCATTTGCACTAGTGCTTCTGCTTCAAATATATCTTTAACAAGATAAAGTGTTATTTCCCTAGTTCAAGCATTTCACATTAGAAAATGTTTGTCCATTATTAATATTCACATTGAAGATGTTTGTTTATGATTATTAATACAAAACATGCGGGTCCACACAAAGAACCTAAGACTATTACAGCATTTCACATTAGAAGATGTTTGTCGATGCTTAATAGTACAGAGCATGCAGATCCATACCAAGAACCTAAGACTATTACATCCTTCATTGAAAAGGGTAGATCTTTTTAAAATGAACAAAATTTGGTAACAATTTCCCCAGGTAAGGCGGAAATGATCCAGATTTGTAATTAGCTTTTGTCTGTTTAACTTTTTGTTCTTTTAGTCTAATGCTTTGTGCTTCTTTGATAAGCATCGTGTTACTGATACAAAATTAGAAAGCAAATGATGTTTAGGTGCATTACAAAAATTAAAAGAGCCTTAGAATTTCACAAGGTTTCCTTTCTGTCAGAGCCTTTACCCTTCACCAAACAAATATTTATGGGAATTGGGGAGGGAGTAGCCTTCTAATGCCTTTAAAAAATTATCTTCAGCTGTCTCTTGATGATAGAAACTGTGGGTATTGCAACAAAGACGACTGATCTGCCACTATTGTTGAGCAGTGACAGCTATAACTGGGGCATAAAGAATTCTGATGTCATCCAGCTCAGCCTTGTTATTGCATTGTGGACACTACTAGAAACTGTGGGTATTGCAACAAAGACGACTGATCTGCCACTATTGTTGAGCAGTGACAGCTATAACTGGGGCATAAAGAATTCTGATGTCATCTAGCTCAGCTTTGTTATTGCATTGCGGACACTACACATTTACAGAAATAGAAAATTACAATTCCCAAGATTTGGTTGCAACAAAAACATAGAAACTTAATCTTTTTGAAAAAGTTCATAGCCTTACCAGCTCACTTAACATCAAGACCATGGAAATCAACAATTGCGAGGTTGAATAATCTTACCTTGCCAATGTTATTCACATGTCGCTGAAGCCACTTTCTAATACAAGACATGCCAAACATGTGTCCACAAGCAAGAGAGCTGCATTTTTAGTTTTCAATTGTCAGTCTTTGGACATTTGAAAGCTCTTATAAAATGAATAAAACATTTTGATGCAAGGAAAAAATATAATTTATATGATTTCTGATAACAAGACATAAACATCAAACTAACAAAAGACTACTAGTCTTGACGGACGTTGGTCGCTTCACTCTTGAAGAAACAACTGAGGAAAGAGAGAATACAGTTTTCTTCTCGTTTCAGTTCAGTGATAGTTGTCAAAGTAGATTGAACTTGAGCCGTTTCTTTCTCAGCTTCCATGTTGACAAATATTTTTCTCTCTCTTTCTTCTCAAAGCTTCCTAACTTTTCTTGCAGAACTTAGACAGTTCCTCGCAAAGAACAAATAATGTTTTCTCTCTGTTTTATTGCTAAGTTCTTCTCCAGTTTCACCTGTTTCAAAGCCCTACCCCTTTCTACAAATGTTTTTGATATGTCAGCGTTTTTCTCTTCTGCCTTTTTCTTTTCTTCAGTTACTTTCTTTAAGGCATCTACCGCTTTTTGTAGACAGTCCTCCCTTTCTTGCAGCGTCTTTTCCAATTTTTCCTTCTCACAGGCCACGTTATGCAAATCAACGTTCCCCCGATTTAGTTACCTCGCATATTTCATATTGTCATCACTCAGCTTAATAAGTTCCCTCGTATAATTAATGTTGCTATAAGTCTGTATATGATCATTGAAACCCAAGAATACGCTTGACGAGAGTCCGTGATACATTTCAAAAATACCGAAGTTAGCAGCAGGTGGAACTGACTGCGAGAATGAGATGTTTGTTCTTGTAATGGGAAAATGTTGGGCAGTATTACTAATCCCAAGGCATTGAGTATTAAATTAATGCAACTGAGAATTAGAAGTTTCAGTTACACTGCTCGGAAACATATTCCAGTTGTTTAAAATTCCATGACTCTGTGGTGGAATAACCTTGCCCTCTTCGAATTGAGACCGTTGCCAACTGAGTTCCGTTTCCAGGCGAAACAGGAAAATTATTTACAAATTCAGGAATACGTGGCACCGATTCCAAACATTCCAAATAAGGCAAGAGATAGGTCTCTAGTTGCCCATGAGAAGCCTGCACATGATATTGGTAGGGAATGGGGCAAATGACATTTCCATCTTGATTTCTAACCCTGGCCACATTTGAAGTATCAATTAAAAGCGTATTTGCACTACCATGTCTCCCAGATCTTCCCACACTCTAGTCAAATTCTTATAACATCCATGAACTGCGTTGCCCTGTCGGTTGATTCTCGTTATGATACAATCCTCAATGGAATAAGAAAGAATCCTACCAGAACTACTACCTCCTAAAATGTTTTGCAGCACAAAATCATGGACCTCTCTAGGTTTCCTGACCACAGAACCACCTTGAATGCAGAAAAACAAGCCCACAGAAATCTGCAAGCGTGAGGGTGCACAAACACAATATAGGGGTCCACAACCAAATTACCATGGGCAAAAGTACCCTTACTTTTGTGAACAAAATGTGCCAGGAGATACTCTATACTGATTACCAGCAACTTGTCATATTTCCTCACTCTTATTTCTTTCACCATCTTTCTCTGCTCCGACTCTGCCCGTCCAGAGAATCCCCTTGACAGGCCCTTTGGAATGCCTTGCATCTGCTAAAAATTCTTGGGGATGATGAAGCAGCCAGTGTTGACATGGGAAGGCAACATAAAATCGGATCATCCTTTGTGATTGCAAATTGGAATTATTTATCTGCTCTTTTGAAGGTGGACACTGCAGTAAAATTGGATCATCCTTTGTGATTGCAAATTGGAATTATTTATCTGCTCTTTTGAAGGTGGACACTGCAGTGAATAAGATACTTTTGTTTGGAAAAATAATCAAACAGCCATTTGGAAGATGGAACTTTGCAATGCCTGCACATCATTTGTACCAATTGAATATCTTTGTTTATGATCTGTCATTTTTTATGAATCATTGGAAACAAGAGTAACGGTTTGACACAAGCTATGCCAGAGGTATTATGATTAATACAAATATAAACTAAAATGGTTCAACATAAAAGTAGGGTATAGTTGTCGAGTAAGTTTATTCTAAAAACTATGTATACATATTCCTTTCACAGACAAGAATTCAACATCACATTGTGATGCATTTCCAATCTCCTAAAAATTTTTGGGGCCCAACTCTAGACTATACCTAACTACCCAATACTAAATAGTGGTTGGTTTTCTCTGAGAATGGTCAATTAACTTGCACGAGATGATTGGGAGCACGAAGAAGTATTTACAGATGATGATCATGCAAAGCAAAAGAAATTCTCTTTAATTTTGATCTGTCATGGCCGTAAGCTAGATACATTTGAAGAAACATCTTTGTTAAGCCATGGACAATTAGTATGTAGCTTTGCTTTTCAACTGAAAATACTTAGGCATCCATATGCACACAGTATAGATATCATAACCTACAGCTATCATTAGACAATCTAATTTTCAGACTAGGAACCAGTTATCTTTATCAAAAATGAATGGGGTATTATCAAAAATAATATTCAACAAAATGCATTTTACCAGTTTACTGACCTGCAAATCATGTGACAGCATCCAGATGTTTTTTCAACAATTTGTCCACATTTTCCATTCAATTCATCTAATTCCATGGACATTGTCAATTAAAGCTTTTTTGTGATAGCAGGTGCTGGATTAAAGGCTTTTTGATCAGGTGTACTAGTTTATGTTGATGGGTTTATCAAGAATGCCATCCAAAATGTGACAAAGCTTTCCTCAGGTTCATATTAGGTTTTGCTTGGAAAAATATATAGATAAATACCTCAGGCTACCAAAACAGTGCCAGAACAAGAAAAATATAACTAATCACATAGTCTAGATATCATTATGTTATTAGAGAACGTATCAGGGGAGATGATTGTTGGACCTACCAAGACTCTCTTCATGGACGAGATCTCGACAGGACTTGACAGCTCGACCACGTATCAGATAGTTAAATGCCTACAACAGTTTACCCATCTCATGGATGCAACAATTCTCATGTCTCTGTTGCAGCCAGCGCCAGAAACATTTGATTTCTTTGATGACATAATACTCTTATCAGAGGGGCAGATTGTCTACCATGGACCTAGGGAGAATGTGCTGGAATTTTTTGAAAGCTGTGGTTTCAAATGTCCTGAAAGAAAAGGCAGGCACCGCAGACTTCCTACAAGAGGTATTTAGGTTATAAAATTTCAAAATATTTATTTCTTTCATCAAATCGGTGCTTTCTAATTCTAATCGTACATTAGACTTACATTACCTCGCCAATATCCCATGGTTACAGGTTACATCTAAGAAGGATCAAGAGCAATACTGGGAAGCTAGATCAAAATCATGCTCAATGAACCTATAGAGAGGAACCTAGACTAAGAATCTCACACTGTTATCTAAGAGAACAAAAAGGAAATTTCTTCCCTATTTCCCCTTTTGGCACATAAGGGAAGATTCATGGGAGAATTCATGCGTATTTTGTATATGCCTTTACTACCTTTTGGATAAGTCTTTCATCATTTTGAACGAGATCCAACCCAATTATAAGGGCTGATCAAATTGCATTGGTGTCTATAACTAATTTCTTTCAGGTAATACTAATTGATAAGGTTTCATTAGCAAGTGCTGCTAATGAATGAATGTAGAACCCTTTCATATATTTAGTTCTTAATGAATGTAAATATCTCACTCATGGCATTCTCAATTGATTAAAAATATTAATGACCATTCATTGTAGCAGCAGAATTGACATTTCAAGGGAGGTTTTTTTCACCCTGAAGGCCTATTTGGATGTCAACAAAATATCAAGAGGCAAAGATTTAATAGTGGTAAACTTTGCAGAACAAAAAAATAATCCATCAAATGTAACCTTTTTAATTTAATTGTTGTTTTTCTTTCTGCAAGAAAAAACATCATTGCAGGCTTTTATTTTGAAGGGAAAAATATCAACCAAGTATTTGACAATGACAATCCAAATGTGTTACTGGAAGTGCTGACCACCTTATATTTTGGACACGAATACCGCGGGGGTTTAGAGATAAAACCAACTTACCTGTTTAATAAAACGAACACTCCACAAAGAATAAATGTTCCCGCCACAAGAAACCATGCACCAAGTACCAAACTGAGAAACAAAGCAGAAACAGATAATCAACAGGACAATGTTTAATGGTTTAATTTATCAAACCATATCTTCATGCATTTTTTATCCTCGTGGAAAAAACAAGTTTTTCTACATATAGAACTTACAAGTAAACCAGAGTCTTGAGTCCAAGAATAGAAAATACTGCCAACCAACAATCACAGGGATCAGATTAGTTCAAAAAATTAAATAAAAAATAATAATAAGGAAAACAGATTTAAAGTTCAATAAGCGCAAATGCTCAGACATAAAATTGAAGTCCCAATCTTATGGTGCATTTGGGTATTAGAAACAGGTAGTAAATCATACAAAGTCCAAGAAATGCCAGAACCAGCATTGCTGCAGCCACCACAATTAAGGTAAATCGCTTGGCTCAGGAAAATCACAGCTTATTAGCTTAATGAAAGTAATAAAACAAAGACAAAACTGGATTAATTAATCCAGCAGCACAACTTCTCAGATGAGTAACTCTGACATGCAAGTTAAAGATGTTGTTCCAGAGATGCTTACACATTCTCCAGTACATCCCTTATTGTCCGAGAATTGTCTTTGGTTCTGGACTCCAGATCATTTGCTGCCCTATTCAACTTTCTATTCAAATCATCAATGTTTTGTTGGTCACTTACAGGAAGGAACACTTTGTCTACGCCCGTAGTTTTTGCAAGGTCAAGATACCCTGACACATTTCTTAGGCTTTGGACTGTGAACTCGGACTGATCAACAACATAATCCAAGGTATGAGATATATTGCGATGAAACTTATCCTGTCCAACATAAAGCAAGATGCTCCCGGCTCTGCACACATCAAGATGAACATATCAAGATGAATAACCCTCAAAGAGACATGGAAAGCTTTAAGGCATAAGAAAGATTATGTTAAGGTCAAAGAAATGGAAGACAAGAAAAATATATTATCCAGATGCTCCATTTACAACAAGTACAACAAAAGAATCAGAGCACTGGCATTCATCATATGTCAGGATAACTACACAATGAAAAAGGAACAATTAGAAAAGAATTTCCTTAATAACTTATAAAAATCAAGTCTTTGGGTCTTGAGATCCAATGTAGAGCAACATGGGCTATCAATGGCCTGAGGCTACTTTGATGGAGCTCAGATAGGTTGACATCCAAAGATAACACAGGACTCAATCATGGCATTTTAACGCAGGTAACTCCAAGTTTGAGAAATGATGAGCCCAATAAGTGCCAACCATCATTGCAGAGGATGGCAATCTGGATTAACAGAAGGAACCTTCACATTATTGCCAGGAATTAGCAGAAGGCGTGTTTAAACTTTAATCATGCTGCTTGTGACAGAAGCTATCGAAGGACAAAAGCATATTTTGATGGAGCTCGAATATGTTGATATGAAAGATAGATGCAGGGTCAATCGTGGCATTTTAAAGCAGGTAACACCAAGTTTGAGAAATGGTGAGCCCAAATAAGCGTGAGCCATCATCACAAAGGATGGAAATCTAGACTAAGAGAAGTGACATTGGTTTTATTACCAAGAATTGGCAGAATCTGTGTTTAATCATGCTGTTTGATACAATGAAATAAGCTGCAATCACCCCATCAGGCATCAGAGCACTGGCATTCAACATATGCTAAGTCCCGTATGCTAAGAACAGAGGTCACAGAGCAGCGTTGGTGTTCAATAGGAATCCTGTCCCAAAAATAGAGATCTTCAAGGCCTGTTTTGCAAAAGAATGGCTTCTTGTCAAGCGGAATTCCTTTGTTTATATCTTTAAAACTGTACAGGTGAGATGCTTCAGACTATAATTTTGTCTGATTTGAGATAACTGATGCGTTATTTCAAAATGTTAATCTTAGATAAGAATCATCAGCACAAGGTTAAAGGATATCTTACTGGAACCATTTCTCTTTGCAGATTATGATTGTTGCCTTCATTGGAGCCACTGTATTCTTGAGGACTGAAATGCACCATAAAACCTCAAGTGATGCTAATCTGTACCTTGGAGCGCTCTTTTTCAGCCTACCCATTTTCGAGAGCACTAACCTGCAATTTAAACAGAACAGAGGAATTCTGAGAACCTGGGAACCTGGGAAACAGAGAGCTGTACCTGCATTAAAATTCACATCGAGTCCTGTGTTGGTTATTTGTGGTCTCATTGCCACTGTCAGTTGAAGGAGCCGCTACAAAGTTTGTAAATGCTGCGAGATTGTCGTAATGGAAGCCTCCAACAGTTGGAGGAGGCGGTGAATCTAACGGTTTGGTCTATCTGGATTGGAGGTCAAAGGCGGTGTAGAGATGTGAGCTCGGAGTCAGAGAAAGCAGAAAGTTCTCGGTAATCACGACAGATGCTACCATGCGGCCATGAATGCGATTCTAACACAAAGCTAGAAAACCCAATCAGACACAGATAAGATAAGAAGAGATCTCAGCTATCAGAACCATTTGAATAAATCACATCACAGACCTGACAGCGAACTCCGCAAACTGTAGAGACTTGGGATTGGTTCCCAACATTTTAACGAAATTGGACTCCAGGTTCTGGATCTTGTCAGTGACCATATCAATATACCCCGTTTCTTCAAACGACCTGGCAGCAGATACAGATACGGCCAGCAAAAAAAAAGTGCTCAGAACAATGGCGAGGACGCGAGCCATGGCGGGCGAGACTGTTGAAACCTCTGAACAGAGCAAAGGCGAGATCAGTGGTGAAGAAAGAATGAGGTGGGGGTTGGTTGGAGAGCTGGTAGATCCCTCGTATCTGTTAATATAGCGAAGGGTTCATAGGGAATCTGGTCAAAGGCGGTGTAGAGATGTGAGCTCGGAGTCAGAGAAAGCAGGAAGTTCTCGGCGCGAATAAACAGAAATCACGACAGATGCTACCAAACGGACGGAAACCCTGAAGTTCTCGGCACTGAGAATAAACAGAAGCCCGCCGAATATGGATGCCAGGTGTCAACCTGAGATTGAAAAGGACGACGAAAGTCTGTTTCAATAGGAAGGCCTATCGGCCTAATTAGTATTTTATTTATGTGATTGAGATCTTAAGAAAAATATATATATTTAAATGATTTAGTTTTGTCTGTTTTATGATTTATTTATAATTTATGTATTTATTTTTTATGAGAATTATAATTATATTTATTTTCTATATAAGGAATACATGAACTATTTAGAGTCAATATCAAAAGATAAAGTTATTACAAGCAAGCTTATTATGTCACTTGTGGGAACTGAGTTTAGGTGGGAAGGATAACGTCATTTCTCTCAACCACTCAATATAAATCTAAATGACGATTTTTTCATCATATTGAATATAGATTTTTAATTTTATTTTGTATGGGATTGGGGGAGTAGGAATTATGAAAGCTTCATGAGGTGAAAAAAATTGCTATCGTTGTTATACTAATAAGGTAGAGGATAAAAAATAATCTCTTAAAATATCTGGCATAATCCTACAGTGAATCTCAATTTCAAAATAGTTGTAGCACTAACTCTTTTCATAATGTATTAACTTGAAGAAAATATGGAGATTTGGGAAAGCTTCTTTCATATCTCTTTGATTATAACAACCAAATGTTAAAGTGAACTTGTAACAGCCCCGGGTTAAAAGTTCATGTAATAAAGTTAATAAAGGAAAAATAAGACCAAGGTCATGTGATGTGTATTCCAAGTCGAATGTTGGGCAAAACATCCTCTTGGGCATTCATTTGGTTTATTATGGCTAAGGAAATTAGAAAAGGCAATGGCAAAGGCTTTGGAAAGGAAAAGACACATTTATTGGCATTTTACTTATGAAATAATGGAAAATAGGAGAAAAGGAAGGTGAAAGGTCACAGGTTGCATGTGAGGAGGAAATTGAAGGAAAATAGAGGGAAAATGAAGAAATTAGAGGCATCAATAATAAAAAGGTTTTTGAGGATCAGTTCACAACCTTTTGACAGTTTTGGGTTGGAGCTCTCTCTCTCATTTTCTTGCACACTTAGAGCATTCTTGGAGCACTCTAGCATTGGAGAAAGGAAGGCAAATGAAGGACAAGGAAGCGAAGGGAAGCAAAGATCAAGCAAGGAAAAGTTGGATCAAGCAGCGACAATGGGATTACTTTGTAGGTATCAAGTTGCATGTATGATTTCCCTGCTAGATTTGGCATGCATGGTACATACATGTGTGTATTTCATTCTCTTGTTGTCATTGGCATAGGTTTTTCTAGGTGTGACAGTCATTTCAGCCTTGCCTTGCCATTTCCGGATAACCATGGTGTGATAGGGTTTTGTCATGTGGTTGAGCTTTGGATTGTCAGATGGTTTTAGAATCGAGTGAGGTAATCTCAGGAAAATTCCCAAGGGCCTAGAAATCCCTTGACCGATAATGGTGGGATACATAGTAAAACCTGAGGGTGAAGATGGGAAAATTCCTCAAGGTATTGGTGAAGAAATCCAGAGGCGTTCCAGCTAATTTAGGGCCTAGTGATCCCTTGACCGATTTTAGTGGGATTGTGGTAAATCCTGGTAGTGTATGTTTCTTTGTTTGGGCCTAAGAATCCCTTGATTGGTTTTGGCAGGATTGTGGTAAAGCCTGGTTGTATAGGTGAGAGTTTCGGGCCTAGAAATCCCTTGACTGGTAATGGCAGGATATGCGATAAAGCTTGAGGAAGTCTGTGTTGTTTTGTTGTGAGTCCAACATTCATGCTTGGAATATGGCACAGGGTTGATTAGTTGAAAGATATATTTGGTTATGCCCAATCTATCGTCGACTGGTACATGGAAGTCCCTAACATGGTTGGATTTGCATATGTTAATAAGAGCTAGTTTTCCTCTTGTATTTTATGAGTATTTATACATATTATTATGTGGCTTTAATGGTTGTTTTACCATTGTTGTTATTCTGGTTATATGCTAGTTATATGCTAGTTAGAAGCATGGTTTTATGACAAACTTTAACTATGGTTCTCAATATGTTTTGATTAGTAAATGAATGGTTAATGAATGCATGACCTAATAGATGTTATTGCAGTTATTTTGAGAGGGCATCAGACCTTCTTGATGATTTTTAGATAAGTATGAGACCCCTATGTTCAATTATGCTTTTATGGTCTATGGATTTACATGTTCACTATGTGTTTGACGGAATGTTTGTCCAGGTTAGGTCTGGTTAGGTTAATTCCTTGACCAAGTTTTGTGTTAAAGGCTTTGTTCCTATGTCATTTATTGTTATGAAAAGTTTCATTAAGTTCTGGGCAGTGGTTGGGAGTTAGGTTGTGAAAAAGTTGCTCAGATCTCGAGAAGTGTGCACAGAACTGAGTAAATTAGGTAGTTACTAATAGGAAGGATCATTCATGCGACTGGAGGCTTACATTCGAATTTAGGCAGTGTTATGCCTGCATCTAGGAGTCCAAATCACTAAAAAAGAAAGTTAACTCAGGGTTTGGGCACTTGGAATGGTTGTTTGGCTCTTGGGGGTCCTATAGCTCCTCAGTAAGGTCAGTAAAGTTTTAATTTGTTGATTCTACTTCCTTAACTATACTTAGGAGGTTGAGTCATGTCATAGTAGCCCTCAACTCATGTTTACCCCGACAAGCCTGTGAAAGTGGATAGATATGGGAGGTGGTGTTACAGAGTGGTATCGGAGTAGGTTTTCGTTCTCTTTGGGTGATATCTGATACCATAGAGTGGTATCAGAGTTGGTTGAACACTTGGACTGGATGGGTAGAATGTGTTGGTCATGCATGCATGTTAGTTGTATATGTATTTGTTATGAATGCCAGTGTCTATATGTTTGTTATGCAAGCATTGTTATGGTTATGATTATCACGTGTGAGGTCATGGTATGCAGTTGGTATTGGCATGCATGAGGTCAATACATTGTTATGATTATACACGTATTGTGCTAATCTAATTGACCTTGCAAACAAGATATACTCCCCTGAACTATATTGAGGTATGTTGGTGATGTTTATGTAACAGCCCTGGCTAAAAAATCCATGTAAAAATATATAAGACCACGATCATGGGACACGTATTCCAAGTTGAATGTTGGGCAAAACATCCTAGCGGGTGTTCACTTCAATTTATTATGAAAAAGGCAATGGTAAAGGCTTTGGAAAGGCAAAATGGCATTTTTGGCACATTTATTTATGAAAATAATGGAAATTAGGAGAAAAGGAAGGTGAAAGGTCACAGGTTGCATGTGAGGAGGAAATTTAAGGAAAATAATGGAAAATTGAAGAAATTAGAGGCCTCATTGATAAAAACGCTTCTGAGGATCACTTGGCAAGCTTTTGCTTGGCTTTGGAGAAAGGAGGGGAAAAGCAAGGACAAGAAAAAGAAAGGAAAGCAAAGAGAAAGCAAGGAAGAGCAGGATCAAGCAACTACAACAAGATTCTTTGCAGGTATTGATCAACGTGTGTGATTTCCTTGCTAGATTTGGCATGCATGGTATTGCATGTGGTTCTTTTTTGTCATGGCATGGGTTTTTCCAGGTGTGAAAGTGTTTTCATCCTAGCCTTGTCATTTCCAGATAGCCTTGTTGTTACGGGGTTCTCATGTTTTGGTTGAGCAAGATTGTTGGATGTATTCGAAGCTGAGTGAGGCGGATATCTAAAAGAAAGAACACATGGCCTAGTGATCCCTGAACCAGACCGTGGATTGCAGTAAAGCCACTGGCCTAGTGACCCCTGAATCGGACTATGGGTTGTGGTAAATCTAGGTATTGTGTGCCTTGGTGGGCCTAGGAATCCTCGACCGATTAATGGCAGGATATACGGTAAAGCCTAGAGGTGGGTGCTCTCCATTAGGCCTAGTAATCCCGGGATGGGATATACAGTAAAGCCTGGAGAGTGGAGTCTCGGTTAGGGCATAGTGATCTAGTGTGGATTGCAGTAAAGCCTAGAGACTGGTGTCTCGGTTATGGCCTAGTGATTAGGTGTGGATTGTGGTAAAGCCTAGAGACTAGGAGACAGGAAAATTCCTCACGGTGTAGGTGGAGAAATCCGGTGGAATCCATGCATGTTTTGGCCTAGTGATCTAGTGGAGATCATGGTAAAGGATGTTATTACATGTTTATTATTTTGTCCTAATGATCCGGTGTGGATTGTGGTAAAGCCTGGTTTCTATTGATGAGGGTGAGGTGGTTTAGCCTCAGGATGCCCTGGTTGGTTCTTTCGGTTTTAGTCCCACATTCATGCTTGGAATATGGCATGAGGGTGATTGGTTGAAGAGAGATTTGGCTTAGCCAATTTATGGTTGGGTGGAACGTGGTAGTCTCATACCGGGTTGGCTTTTGGATTCATTAATAAGAGGTTCTTTCCTTGGTATCTTATGTGTAAATGTACTGGTTTATATGTGGATTATATGGTTGTCGTATCCTTGATATTTTTGTTGTTATTAAGTTGGTTATAAGCATGTATTATGACAGTGATGATATATGGATCTCCTCATGTTTTGATTTGTAAATGAATGAACAATGTATATATTACCTAATAGATGATAATACAGCTAATGATATAAGGGAACAATGCTTCTTAGCAGTTCTCAGATAAGTATGAGACCCCTATGCTCAGATTTGTTGTTTAAACATGTAGATTACATATTTGTGACATGTTTGACGAAATGCATGTCATGGCTAGTAGGGGTCCAGTCTAGTCCTTGTTGATGTTTTTGCAAATGTATCTTTGCTCCACTGTGAAATTTCATTCCTGAAGGTGTCAATGAGTATTGGGTAGTGACCTAGGCTTTGGGCCTGAAAAAGTGGCACAAATCCTGGAGAAGCGGGCACAACACTGGGGGAAAATTCCCCAGACGCACCCATGCTCTTGATATGGAAGTGTTCAAAGCCTCCCAAACACACCCTTGTCTATATCAAGGGAGCATCTGGGGGTTTAATGGCCTAAAACTTCAGTTGGTCTCAGGGGCTGGTTATCTGAGTAGTTGGGATGGCTCCTAGGAGTTCTGTTGTTGATGTGGAAGGTTTGTGAGATGTGTTTTCGTCAATTCCACTTCCTTAACTAACACATAGGGAGTCGAATCATACCATAGTAACTTCTCATTGCATATTTAACCCGGTTGGTCAGTTACTTGGGTAGATGTGGGATGAGGGTGTTACATAGTGGTATTAGAGTGGGTTTCACTCTCTTTGGGTCATATCTGATACCACATAGTGGTATCAGAGCATGGTTCACCCCTCGGACTGGATGGGTGGTGTGTTGGTCATGCATTCATGTTGGTTGCATATGTGTTTCTTATGCTTGTAGTCCATGTGCTTGTTGCATTTGCATGGTGTTGATCATGGTTGTAGTGATGTCGCCATGTGAAGGTTGATGATGTTGTTGTTGGGATGATTTATTCATGAATGCATGTCAGTTGTATATGCATTTGTTATGCATGTCAATGTCCATATGTTATTATGCATGCATTGTCATGGTTATAGTTATGCATGTATAGTAGGTCAAACATGAATTGTGAGGTCATTGTATGCATTTTAGGTCATCATGATGCTATTGGTATGTTATGATGTTAATGTGTTGGTTGAGATAGTGCAGGAGATGCAGATCATTAAAGTAAAGTTGCAACAACGGACTTCGGGGTAAGAGAAAATCGTCATACAATTTTGTATGGTGGGCATGCAGGTATGTTGGTTAATGTTTGTTATAAGCATTAGGATTACTTATATACTTGTCATTCTATTGATGTTATGGTTACATATATGATAAATGCTAGTTGATTAGTGTAGTCATATGCACATGTGTCGAATAGTCATGAATGATAGTAACGTGTGGGGTTATGCATTGCTATTGTTGTTTTATGATAGTTAACTTGTTGATTATGTTATATGTCGTTGATAAGCATGTTATATGTTAACTTGTTGATTGTTATATGATAGGTAACTTGATTATTAGGGTTATTACATTAATATCTTGATGTTATTATGTTTTGTGCTAATTTGGATTGACCTATGCAAATGATCATGGTTATGACATTCAAGTATGAGTTAATATATTGTGATATTATGTCATACTAATCTAGAGAGGCAGTGCATGTGTGATTGTTATGCATGAATCAAAATTGTTTATGAGTTTATAATGTGAACATGTTAGCTAGTTATTTTTATGGATATCATGGCCTTATTTATGTTTGAGTTGATATGTTGTGAATTTATATCGTGCTAATCTAGCTTGATTGTGCATACAAGATAGCCTCCTCTGAGACAAATTAAGATATGAGTTTGCTTATGTCGTATATTTGGTGTTTGACTGTTTGATTATGTCGTCTATTTGGTATTTGAGTGTTTGGTGTTTATTATGTCATCTAGTTGATTTATCTAACATGGTACGTTTATAGTTTGTTTGAATGTTTGATTAATTGCATGATATGAGTATGTGTCTATAAGATTGCATGAAGAAATGATCTTGTTTTAAGATGGTTGTACTAATACATATGTGTTGAGACAGATGATATGTACTTGAGTGTAAGTAGGTGATAGTCGTAGCATTATGTATTATGACTAATGAATGTGAGTTGACTGTGGATTATGACATGATTGTTAATCTTGGTAAAGGTTGATTTCAAATTAGTAGATATGTTGTCTTGATCTTTGGAAGGTGAGACTGACATGTGTGAGCAGTTGAAGGGAAGCATGCTTAGTATTAGCTTGACAAGGTAATAATTGATGTGTTTATATAACTGACAGTTGGGTGATGTGATAGTGTGTAGTAAGACTCAATTGCAGCAAGGAAAAGGTAAAAGAAAGGAATTGGGTGTAAAATTCCTTTGGCTATGTTTGGAAACCACAATTCCAAATGAATGAGTGCCTTGCATACATGAAGTCTTCTTAACCTTGAATTTGTCTAACATTATGAGAATATGTGTCATATTCATTAATATGTATTTGATAGGTATAATAGTTGGTTGTAGTTATGGATAGATTTGTCAAAGGATTGGAGTCCCTTGAAAGATGGCATGGTTGTGTTCAATTGCAAGCAACGTGCTTGGCACAACAAGGTAAGGTAACTAGTGTATTGTTATGTTTATTTATGTATTGACAGTTATGTCTTTATGGCAATATGATGCAAGGGATTGCACGGAAAAGAGTCTGCCATGAAATTATGAAGAAGTGTCAGGTTGAGATTTCCTATGGAAGCACTAGGAACCATGGGAATTGAGTCATGGTATCTGTTGAGAGTCTTGTGATTTTGATTCTTTGTGCTTTGTTTTCACTTGATTTGCAGCTTTGTTTATGTCTAGTGTATGGCCATACCACTTTGTTCATGGTGTTATATTGTTGTTGGTTTTCATGGTTTTCTTCTTGTTTGCATTTTTTATTGCCTTTTATGTCCTGAGGGTCTTGGGAATTGGTTGGGAAAGAGGAAAGTTAATGGAGCTCAGGGAGTGTTGAATAAAACCTAGCAGGTAATGTAAGACTTGAATGAAGCTCAATGCATGAATAAGGGAAGTTGAAAGTAAGAATATGACAATCAGTTGGATTGGTTGGGTCCATTGGGGTAAATGGACAATGGCAGGACAATCATGAGAAAGGTAACAGGAAAGGTGAAGTACATGATTATGTTGATTTTTATGGTATTGTGCACATGTCGTACATGTTGTGTTATGAGCACGCAGTACTATGTATGTGCATTATGTAGTTGTGGTATCTAAACATGTGTATTCAGTGTGTTGTACTTTGTGTGTATGTATGTATTGCGTTTTACATTAGGTGTCGGTGTATGTATTGTGTTGTGGTGTACACTAGATGTAGGAGTATGTATTGTGTTTTTTTGTGCACTGAGTGTAGATGTATGTGTGGTATGTCACGTGTAGGTGCATGTATTACATGGTGGTGTATGTCGTGTGTGGTTGTATGTGTGTGATGCACACTATGTGTATGTGCACATGCTTAAGGAGAAGGCATTGGGTGTTTGTTAAGTGTGGCACCTGATCCAGTGTATGTACATAATAGAGACAAAGGTAGAAGCTAAGGATTGATTAAAGGATAAGTATAAATATTTTATTTCAGTTTTATTATGCATGTGATTTATGATTCTGGTCTATGATGATTACATGTGATCTATGATTCTGGTTTATGATGGTTACATGTGATTTATGATTTTTATCTATGATGGTTGTGTTTTGAGCTAACCTGATGTGATATGTTTATACATGATGATTTGGTCAAAGATGCTAGTTTGACTTGTTGTGACAGGAAGTGAACAGAATTGCAAGTGTACCTTGTTGACGGGCCACCAATGAGGTATGATTTGAAGTTATTTCAATTTATTTTGAATCTAATGGAAATTATGTGCTTGGTACAGGAAAACATGAAATGCTTGGTTGGGTGGTTGAAACTAACAACAAGCATTAGCAGTAATAGCAAAAGGAATTGGAACAGGCAATAGTATGATGGTAAAGCATTCAGGAGCAGGGTCATTATGGGACACTAGTACCCAATAGTGTCCATTGATTGCCATGAGCATGTTATGAATGGTATGATGGTTTTAAGGCAGGGATATGCCTTGGTTTTTGGACCTTCTGATGCGAGGAAACCTTGCCGAGGGATGGATTGCCCGGGATGGGGGTGCCAGTGGAACTTGGAAGGTGTGTGACTACACGAAAGTGGGTGACTAGATTTCCCAATGTACTGTGTAGCAGAAAAGGGAAGGTCAAGGAATGGATTTGTTTTTGTCATTAAAATTTCTAGATGGAATCATATGCACATTGGGAGTGTGCCCTGGAAAAATGATTCGGTAACTGTTCATTGAAAGGACAAGTGACGTAGGATTATAGCACTAGAAATTAGATGCAACTTTGACTTTGTAGTGGATTCTAGACTTTTTGGGAAGGAGGTGAATCCTAGTGTTACTTTTGTAACAACCCTGGTAAAAATTCCATGTAATAAAAGTTAAAAACAATAACCACAATCAATGGGACACTTATTCCAAGATGAATGTTGGGCAAGACATCCTAGGGGGTGTTCATTTGGTTGTTTATGGCTAAGGAAATTAGCAAAGGCAATGGATAAGGCTTTGGAAAGGCAAAATTGCATTTTTGGCACAATTATTTATGAAAATAATGGAAATTAGGAGAAAAATGAGGTGAAAGGTCACGAGTTGCATGTGAGGAAGAAAATGAAGGAAAATAATGGAAAATGAAGAAAATAGAGGCCTCATTCATAAAAAGGCTTCTGAGGATCAATTGGTAACCTTTTGTAAGTTTAGCTTTGGAGCTCTCTCATTATTCTCTCTCTCTCACACACCCTTGGACACTTAGAGTTCTCTTGGAGCAATTTTGGCATTAGAGCAAGAAAGGCAAAGAAGGCAAGATGAAGCAAAGATCAAGTAGGGAAAGGCGGGATCAAGCAGCTACAACATGCTTCATTGCAGGTATTGACTTGCATGTGTATTTTCCTTGCTGGATTTGGCATGCATGGTATTGCATGTGGTTCTTTTCCCTCTTGGAATAGGTTTTTTCAGGTGTAACCATGTTTTCAGCCTAACCTTGCCATTTCCGGAAAGCCATGGTGTGATGGGGTTCTCATGCTTTGGTTGAGCTAGATTGGTAGATGGATTCGAAGCTAACTGGGGTGGATCTCCGAATGATAGAGCAGATGGCCTAGTGGTTCCTGAACCAGACTGTGGATCACAGTAAAGGCACTAGCCTAGTGACCCCTGAGCCAAACTATGGGTTGCGGTAAAGCCACAATTGTGTTGCCTCGGTGGGCCTAGGAAGCCTTGCTGGTGAATGGCAGGATATAGGGTAAAGACAAGAGGTGGTTTTCTCTCCGTTGGGCCTAGTAATTCTGGGTTTGGGATATGCAGTAAAGCCTGGAGAGTGGGTCTTGGTTTAGGGTTTAGTGATCGGGGTTGGGATTGTGGTAAATCCTGAGAGACTAGGAGACAGGAAAATTCCTCACAGTGTAGGTGGAGAAATCCGGTGGCATCCATGCTTGTTTGGCCTAGTGATCGGATGGAGATCATGGTAAAGCCTGTTATGATGTGTTCATTATGTTGGCCTAGTGAGCTGAGATGGATTACAATAAAGCTTGGTTTCTATTGATGAGGATGAGGTGGTTTAACCTCAGTATGCCTTGGTTGATTCTTTTGGTTGAGTCCCACACTCATGCTTGGAATATGGTACATGGGTGAATGGTTGAAGAGAGATTTGGCTCAGCCATTCTATGGTAGGGTGGAACGTGGCAGTCCCATCTCTAGTTGGTTTATTGCATTCATTAACAAGAAATTCATTCCCTTGATTTTCATGTGTAAATGTACTGATGTATATGTGGATTTCATGGATAATATGTTTATGATAGTTCTATCCCTATTATGCTGGTTATATGTATGTTTTATGACAACAACTAGGTATGTCTCTTAGCATGTTTTTACTTGTGAATGAATGGATAATGTATCTATGGCCTAATAAATGATAATGTAGCAAATGACATCAGGGAACGATTCATAGCGATTTTCAGATAAGTATGAGATCCCTACACTAAATTCTGTTGTTTACAACTGTAGGTTACATGTTGATGATATGTTTGATGAAATGCCTGTCATGGCTAGTAGGGGTATGGTTAAGGTCTTGTTCAACTTATTGCTTTGGCATCATTGTTTCCCTGTACTTTTACTTATTTTAAGCTATCACTCCATTTTGGGCAGTGACCTGGGCTCTGAGCCTGAAAAAGTGGCTTAAATCTCGAGGTTGTTGGCACAAAACTAGCAATTTTAGTCTCTAGTTGTTGGTAGGCAAGTCTATGAGAGCGACTTTGGGTTTCTAAACGCTCTCTTTCCCATAGCATGGGACCGACTGAGGCGTATGATGTCCATAACATCAGTGGGACCCAGGGACAAGCTGTCTGAGTGGCTGACATGTCTCCCGAGGATTCTAAAGTTGATGTTGGATGATTGTGTGTGGTGTTTTCGTTGATTCCACTTCCTCAAGGTCACATACGAGGTTGAATCCAATCGTAGTAGCCTCTCGTCTCATGTTTACCGTGGATGGCTAGTTACTTGGGTAGATGTGAGAGGAGGGTGTTACAACTTTGAGGGTGGAGGTGTGAGCCTCTGGATTCGCTTGTTGTGGATGCAGGCATCATATCCTTTTATTTGTTGGATGAGAAAATGTGCATATGTGTATATTATTGAAAATATTTTATCGAGTTGGATTTATAAAGCTCCATAGATAGTATGGTTATTTGTTGGTTGAAGCCAATGTGTATAAGTATATGTGGTTGTTATTGTAAATACCGTAATGAGTTGTGCTATAAAACTCCAGTCAATGGTATGATTGTCATATCTTCAATAGTGATCATTGTAAATACTGCAACGAGTTTTGATGTAAATATCCATAAGCAGTATGTTTTGTTTTCAATGGTTTGTTAGTTATAGGTGTCAATGAACACCGACGACGGTGTTCCCCCAAGGGAGAGGGTTTTGTAACAAACCTGGCTAGAAAATCCATGTAAAAATATATAAGACCACGGTCATGGGACACGTATTCCAAGCTAAATGTTGGGCAAAACATCCTAGCGAGTGTTCACTTCGGTTTATTATGGCAAAGGCTTTGAAAAGGTAAAATGTCATTTTTGGCACATTTATTTATGAAAATAATGGAAATTAGGAGAAAAGGAAGGTGAAAGGTTGCAGGTTGCACGTGAGGAGGAAATTGAAGGAAAATTGAAGAAATTAGAGACCTCATTGATAAAAAAGGGCTTCTGAGGATCAGTTGGTAGGCTTTTGCTCAACTTTGGAGCAAGGAAGGGAAAAGCAAGCAAAGGAAGGACAAGGAAAAGAAAGGAAAGGAAAGAGCAAGCAAGGAAGAACAGGATCAAGTAGCTACAACAAGACTCTTTGCAGGCATCGATTTGCATGTGTGATTTCCTTGCTAGATATGGCATGCATGGTATTTCATGTGGTTCTTTTATGTCACGGCATGGGTTTTTCCAAGTGTGACAATGTTTTCTGTCTAGCCTTTCCATTTCCGGATAGCCATGGTGTGATGGGGTTCTCATGTTTTGGTTGAGCAAGATTGTTGGATGGATTGGAAGCTGAGTGAGGTGGATCTCCGAAAGAAAGAACACATGGCCTAATGATCCCTGAAACGGACTGTGGATTGCGGTAAATCCATTGGCCTAGTGACCCCTGAACCAGACTGTGGGTTGCGGTAAATCCAGGTATTGTGTGACTCGGTGGGCCTAGGAATCCTCGATCGGTTAGTGGTGGGATATAGGGTAAATCCAAGAGGTGGGTGCTCTCCATCATGCCTAGTAATCCTGGGATGGGATATATGGTAGAGCCTGGAGAGTGGAGTCTCGGTTAGGGCCTAGTGATCCAATGTGAATTGCGGTAAAGTCTAGAGACTGATGTCTCGGTTATGGCCTATTGATCTGGTGTGGATTGTGGTAAAGCTTAAAGACTAGGAGACAGGAAAATTCCTCGCGGTCTAGGTGGATAAATCCGGTGGCATCCATGCTTGTTTTGGCCTAGTGATTCGATGGAGATCATGGCAAAGCCTATTGTTACATGTTTATTGTTTTGGCCTAGTGATCTAGTGTGAATTGCTGTAAAGCCTGGTTTCTATTGATGAGGGTGAGGTGGTTTAGCCTCGGGATGCCCTGGTTGGTTCTTTTGGTTTGAGTCTCGAATTCATGCTTGGAATATGGCACGGGGGTGATTGGCCGAAAGAGATTTGGCTCAACCAATCTATGGTTGGGCGGAACGTGGTAGTCCCATACCAGGTTGGATTTTGCATTCATTAATGAGAGGTTCTTTCCTTGGTACCTTATGTGTAAATTTATTGGTTTATATGTGGATTTTATGTATGATGTATCCTTGATATTTATGTTGTTATTATATTGATTATAAGCATGTATTATGACAATGATAATGTATGGATCTTGTCATGTTTTGATTTGTAAATGAATGAACAATGTATCTATGACCTAATAGATGAAAATGTAGTTAATGATATAAGGGAACATTTCTTCTTAGCGATTCTCAAATAAGTATGAGACCCCTATGCTCAGATCTGGTTCTTAAACCTATAGATTACATATTTGTGACATGTTTGACGAAATGCCTGTCATGGCTAGTGGGGGTCTAGTCTAGTACTTGGTGATGTTTTTACAAATGCATCTTTGTTCCATTGTGAAATTTCATTCCTGAAGATGTCATTGAGTTATGGGCAGTGACTTGGGCTTTGGGCCTGAAAAAGTGGCACAAATCTCGGATACGTGGGCACAACATTGGGGGAAAATGATCTGGATATAAATAGGAACACAACAAATTACAGATATAACCATACACACAGAGATGCAACATAAATAATAATTCATTTCATTACTGTATAATACTGAAATATACTTACAAACAGAAATGGAAATAAACTAGCTAGGGTGATGGTAGCTTTTCTCTAAGAAGAGATGTGACGGTTACATGCCTCTAAACTATGTTACAATGAGGCTCGAAGGCCTATTTATTGTTGAGAAACAATGGAAAACCCTAAATATCCAAAAACCTAACCCCCGGAGATGAAGCGCCAAACTATGGGCCCCGTTTGGGTAAATTGGTACATCAACTTTCCAGGGTCATAACTTTGGCATACGATCTCTGTTTGACGCACAAAATACCTCGTTAGAAAGATCTATCTGAGGACTACAACTTTGGGAAGAAAAACATTGGTCCACGAACCCATGTTGCTCCCAATTTTCCCAAAAAACATCGTTTAGAGCCTCAAAATGGCTCCGAAAGTTCAAGACCCGAAACACTGCTAAAAATAGTAAACTATGCTACAATTAAGGAAACTGAAAAACTAAAAGAAACAATGGTGGTGGTCTAGGTGGAATTGGCGGGTGACCATCAATATCCACCTGGATCATTCCTCCCCCCTTAGGAAGCAATGGTCGCCATTGTGTTGAGTTCCTCCATGAGATGAGAAAACTTATGCTGAACTTGGTCCCTAGTGAACCACTTGCCCTGGTGAAGGAGTTGGCCTACTTTGACAACTCAATACAGTTGGATCTTCTGCTGGAGAGTGTGCTTGATCTGTGTGTCCATGATCCGATCAGTTACAGCTTGCTCCATGCAATCTGGATTTAACTCTATTGGTGTGATATGTTCTGTAATGTCGGATGTGTCTAGTAATGGTGCAAAGTATGGCCGAAGGCGGTCCACATTGAACACTAGGTGCTGGCCAAGGAATGGGGGAATGCTGAGCTCAAATGCATTGTCTCCCACAGCCTTGGTAATGGTGTAAGGACCATATCAGAGTGGTCTGAGTTTCTAATAGGCTCCGGTAAGGCATTCCTTCTACAAATGCAATCAGACTTTGCCACCCACCTGAAACTTGTGTGGCACCTGATGTTGATCATATCGCTGCTTGTACTTGGCATTTGATTTCTCCAGAATGTCATGGACTTACTGGTGGATATGTTGGATGTGCTCAATGAAGTTGTTTTCCTTCTCTGTTTCAGACTGGACATGAGCCAAATCTGCTTGAGTAGCTGCAAATGGCATGGCCACATCAATGGGACACAGTGGCTGGAATCCCAAGCCCACCTGAAAAGGGTTGTGGCCAGTCGAGCTGTGGAGAGCCCAGTTATAGTTGTGATGAACATAGGGGAGGCTCTAATCCCATGTGCATGGATGCTTTGAGTTGTACATGCGCAGAATGTGTACGATCATCCTATTGACAACCTCTATCTAGCCATCAGTTTGGGGATGGAAGGTTGTGGACTTAGTGAGTTTGGTGTCGAGCATCGACTAGAGACTGGACCAAAATGTACCGAGGAACCTACTGTCTCGATCTGAGATGATAAACTGTGGGATCCCAAAGTGTACTCACACTCGTTCAAAGAAGAGTTTAGCAGTGGTTTCTACTGTGATATTCTTCTTGCAAGTTGCCATAATGGCCATCTTCGAGAGCCTGTCGACGACCACAAAAACACAGTCGTTTCCATGCTTAGTGGAAGGAAGGCCCGACATGCAATCCATGGAGCTGGATTCCCAAGGTCGACTAGGGGTAGGAAAAGGGGTATAGAGGCCTTGCTTCTTGATGGTTGGATTGGCAATGGCGCAGGTAGTGCAGGATCTAATGTACTTCTCGACAACCTGTCAAAGATTCGGCCAATAGAAATACTTCTGCAGTATTGCCACCGTTTTCTTGACCCCGAAATACCCAGCAACCCGACTATAGTGTGCCTCCCAAATCATCTTGGTACGCTCGCTTGAAGGAACACAAAGGTGACCCAAGTGGCATAACAGGGCATCCTGGAGGTGAAAATCTGGAACATTCTGACCCTCCAAGAGTGTCTGGTATGTGTGGTCGAATTCTGGGTCACTTTTGTAGAGAAATTGCCAATCAGAAGTCTTGTGCCCACAAGACTTGAGCACGGGGGTTAACGCTATGATCGGTGGTCGACTAGTGCAATATGCAACATTATTAGTGTTTCCCTTCTTATATTTGATATTCAAATGGAACTGTTGTAGGTATGTGGACCACTTTTGATGGCGATCATTCTACAATTTCCCTTGGGTTTGTATGAACTACAGGGGTCGATGGTCTATGTGGATGACCGTTTCCTTCCCCAAAATGTAATGCTTCCATTGTTGGCAAGCCTACACAATGGAATACATCTCTTTGTCATAAGTGGGATACTTCCGGACTATGTCTGAAAGTGTCTCACTATGATATGCCACTGGATGCCCAGGTTGAGTAAGGACTGTCCCAATAGCATAGTCAGAGGCATCTGTCTCGATCTCAATGATTGTCGCAAGTCTGGTAATGCGAGCACTGGTGCCGAGCAGAGATGATGTTTCAAGTCTATGAATGCCTTCTGTTGAGATTCAGACCAAAGGAATTTTTCTTTCGCTCCTCCCTTGGTGACTTGACTCAAGGGCCAAGTGATATGAGAAAATCCCAACACAAACCTGCGGTAGAAGTTGGCAAGACCAAGAAAGCCGCGGAGCTCTGTTAGAGTGGTTGGAGATGGAAAATCCTAAATGACTTGGATCTTGGCTTGATCCACATGCACCCCCCATTCATCAATAATGTATCCTAGATACCGAACATAGGTCATGCCAAAAGTGCATTTCTCTAAATTGGCACATAACTTGTGTTGCCACAGTGTTTTGAGAACCTACTGGATGTGGTGGAGGTGTTCTTCCCAATTCTGGCTGAATATTAGAATGTCATCCAAGTATACCACTGCAAATGAGTCAGTGCATGGCCACAAGATGTCATCCATTAGCCTCATGAAGGTTGCAGGAGCATTCGTCAACCCGAAAGGCATAACCAACCATTCGAAAAGGCCCTCCTTAGCTTTGAAGGTAGTCTTCCACACATTGGAGGGTTCGATTGGTACCTGGTGATACCCTGACTTCAAATCAATTTTGTTGAAATATTTTTCCCCCTTCAGTTGGTCCAGGAGGTCATCAATCCATGGGATCAGGTACCTATTTCGGATAGTGATCTTGTTCAGCGCCCGATAGTCAATATAGAGTCTCCAAGTCCCATCCTTCTTCTATACCAGCACGATCGAGCTCCCACAGGGCGATGAAATCAGACGAATGTGACCTTTCTGCAGCAGCTCCTGAATCTGGCTCTTTATTTCATCGTTCTCTAGAACGGAGCGCTGATAGATTGGTCCATTGGGCAGTGGTGCACCTAGGGTCAGATCGATGGAGTGCTTGACCTGACAGTGCATAGGAACCCCTGTGGGGGAGGTGAAGATGTCCTCGTACTCCTCCACGACGTTGTCCATCTGTAGTTGTCGTGTGGATGGGCCCTGTCTAGAGGAAGTGGCCATCGTCTTCTTCTTTCCTTGAGGGTGTATCATCAGGAAAACAAATTTCTTGGTTTTGGAAATGAGCTTACTGCATTGTTTTGCAGGAACCAAAGATATGGCGGTAGGCGGTGCTACCTCTGGTATCCTATACAACTTATTTCCCAAAGTAACAATAACAACACGAGGCCTTGATTCATACACAGCATGTCACTTCCACAAGTATGGTTGGCCTAATAATACATCACAAACATCAAGGGGAGAACCGTCACATAATACCTCATCCGTGAAGGGCTTGATGTTGTATGGAAGGCAACACTGTTGGCTCACACGAAGATCCCATCCTTAGTGAAGCCACCCGATGGTGTACGGTTGTGGATGTGATGTGGTCGGTAAGCCCAGCTGCTTCATGACCTTTGATGAAATGAGGTTCTTTTGGCTCCCACTGTCGACAATGAATTGTAGCGAGGAGCCCTTTACCCACATCTAGGAGTGGAAGAGGCGCTCCTCCTCCTCTAGATCTTCGGGTTCCTCCTTCTGGATCTTCGTGGTGGCAACGGTGGCGTTGGGCTCCGCATCGATAATCTGCTTCCCTTTGTCATTCCCCCTGTGGGGTTCTGACTCAAAGTCAGAACATGCATCTGATTTTGAAACCTTTAGCTCCGCCACCAATGATTTTTTGGCCTGACACTCGCTTGTGTTGTGAGTGGAGCTCTTATGGAACTCACACCACTTTCCCGTGTACTTTTTCGGCTTTGTGGCGCTGTTCTTTGCTTGCGGCTTTGGCAGGTTGTCTTGGGTCACCCCGCCTTGGCTTTGTCCTTTGTTCTACGGTTTGGGAGCACCTTTCCCTTGTTTTGGATTCGCAGATCCGAAGTCCCGCTTCTTCTGTTTAAACTTTTGCTTGATCTTGATGGCATATCGGTATGTTGTGTTGGGCGAGGAGATGTTCAGGAATTCTATTTCGTCCTGGATGTACCTATGCAGGCAGCCGCAGTATTTGAGTACCAAATGTTGCTCTGAATCCTTAATACCCAACTTTGTGTGAACGTTATGGAAAATATTGGTAATCTCTGGCACGTCTTGGTCCCTTCCCTGCCGCAGCATGGTCCACTTTATGTATTGATCCTCATAGCTTCCGACAGGGTAGTACTGCTCCTTGATGGAAGCCCGGAATGAATTCCAAGTGGGTGCGGGTAAAAATAGTGAGGTTGTACTTTCATCATTCTACTCACAGTATATTTCCCACCAGTCCTTGACATGGGGGGCGGATTTGAGAAGAGAAAAAGTAATCTTTTCTCGGTCGGAAAAATCATGAACAGAAAAATACCCTTATAACAGATTTAACCATTTATCTATGACATCTACATCTATCTGACCCTCAAATATGGGAATGTCAAAGTTAACTTGTACCTTAAAGGGTGTGGCGCTTCCAGAGTAGCTGCTGGAAGTAGATGTGTTGCCCCTGGGTAGCCGCTAAAGGATCTGGGAAAAGTTGTCCATCATCGCATTCCTTTGTCGCTCGAGGGCCTCTTCAAAAAATATTTTGATAGGATCTCCTACCCCCTCATCTTTCTTTTCATCCGCCATGGGAGGCCGTCGGGATTTGCGAGGCTATTCTTGCAAAGGTTCAACCAGTTCAAGCCCTAACTCCTTATATCCCGATCTTGTTGGGGACATGCAAAGTAAGACAGAGAAAGAGTAGATTGCTCTGATACCACTAATCCGGATTTAAATAGGAACACAAAAAATTAAATATATAACCATACACACAGAGATGCAATATAAATAATACTTCATTTCATTATTGTAAAACACTGAAATATGCTTACAAACAAAAATGGAAATAAACTAGCTAGGGCGATGGTAGCTTATCTTGAGAAGAGATGTGGTGGCTACATGCCTCTGAATTATGTTACAATGAGGATCGAAGGCCTATTTATTGTTTAGAAACAATGGAAAACCCTAAACATCCAAAAACCTAACCCTAGGAGATGAAGTGCCAAATTATGGGCCCCGTTTGGGTAAATTGGTACATCAACTTCCCAGGGTTGTAACTTTGGCATGCGATCTCCATTTGACGCGCACAATACCTCGTTAGAAAGATCTATCTGAGGACTACAACTATGGGAAGAGGAACATTGGTACATGGCCCCATTTTGCTCCCAATTTTCCCAAAAAACGTCATCTAGGGCCTCAAAACGGCTCCAGAAGTTCAAGACCCGAAAAACTACTAAAAATAGTAAATTGTGCTACAATTAAGGAAATTGAAAAACTGAAAGAAACAATGGTGGTGGTCTAGGTGGAATTGGTGGGTGGCCACCAATATCCACCTGGATCAGAAAATTCCCCATATGCACCCATGCCGTTGTTGTGGGAGTGTCCAGAACCTCCCAGATGCACCCTTGTCCATATCAAGGAAGCATCCAGGGGTTTAATGGCCTAAAACTTCAGTTGGTCTCAGGGGCTAGTTACCTGAGTAGTTGGGATGTCCCTTGGGAGTTCTATTGTTGATGTGGAAGATCTATGTGATGTGTTTCCATCGATTCCACTTCCTTAACTAACACATAAGGAGTCGAATCATATCATAGTAACTTCTCATGGCATATTTACCTCGGTTGGTCAGTTACTTGGGTAGATGTAGGATGAGGGTGTTACAATTTATGTTTGGTTTATCTTACATGATATGCTTGCAGGATAAGAAGATCAAATATGAATAGCAAAATGGTGGATTATAGTTCACGAGACTCCCCTTATAGATCAGATGAGCAACCATGAGATGAGTACTCTCCTGACATAATAGACACCTTGAGAAGTTTGAAGGCAGAGATAATAAGTTGCAAAGTAGATAATGATAGGATCATTCAATCACAAGAGAGACTTGTCAGGGCACAAGAGAGACAAGCAGAGGTCAATGATGTCATCCTTAAGATCTTGTCAGATTTGCAGAGACATGGACAACCATAGATCAGTTATGGGCGGGAGGATAGGACTAATGGGGAATATGGCAGTAGGTTTCATGGTGGTCACAAGTCAGATAGAGATGACATGGTTAGAGATGGAAGATTCTTGGATACACCTGATAGGAGAGGCATTAGACATGGTATTTACTCTATTTCTGGTTCAGATAGGTATCATGGTCATCATCATTATCATCCTTATAGGAGGAGTGACAAAGGATATTTTTCGGATGGGTTTAAGAAATCCAAGCCACCTACATTTGATGGAGAGTTGAAGAAGGCAAAGGATGCAGAGGCATGGTTGCTTGGAATGGAGAAGTTCTTGAAGCTGCATGATTACACAGAGAACATGAAGGCCAAGATAGTTATTTTCAGCCTTAAAGGGAACGCAGACGTATGGTGGGAAGATGTGAAGCGAGTCAAAGACATCAAAACAAAGGAGTTGATTTGACATGATTTCAAAAGGATTTTCTAAAAGAATAACTTGTCACAAAGGTACTATGATAGTAAATCCAAGGAGTTCTATGAGTTAAATATGGGATCAATGACAGATGCAGAGTACATGACTAAGTTCATAGAGTTAATGAGGTATGTGTCATATCTTAAGGATGTGTTGACGGTCTTGGACCCACCAACATTTAGGGGATCTCCCCGGTATGAATTCCCAACTAGACCTCACACCATTTGGTGTAGGAGTCCCATCCGGTATGATGGCACAATTTCCCTTGTCTTAAAGGTTTTCCTTAGCTCTTGCTTTTCAGCACATGAGAGTGGTTTACTTTGTCTTCGAACAACAAGGTTCAAGTGCCTGGTGAGTTCTTAGTGTTACTTGTGTCAAGGTTATTTCACTGCAAAGGGAGAGGTTGGAAGTGAGTCTCAAGTCGAAAGGGAATAGTCCCAACTCCGCTAGAGATACACAACACAATAGGACATGCGCAACTTCCGGCAGATTAGTCCACACGAATGTGGCAGTCACAAACACACAGTTAACGGACAACACGTACAACACCCAACGGAATAGTCCACAAGAGTGCGATGGTCATTATAACAAGTTTATGAGAATGGTTATGTCGAGTGTCCGGAAGGATAGCCCACACGGGTGAGACAACGTTAACAACTTATACAACAAATTTTCATAAGCATATGTATTAGAACAACCGAAATAGTTCAACTATCTTAATACATGTTAAAGCAACATGCATTACAATTGTACAAAGAATAGTCTTACAAACAAATACAATACATGTGTGAAAACATGTTGGCTTGTTATTAGGCTTCTAAATTAAGCGAAAGTTCCAAGACACATCGATACACCATTACATCACTAACCTTGATAACGGGGTGTTGGAGCCATTGCTCACTCCTCAAAGAAAAGACTACATACTCTCAAGGCTATGTGGGAGGAGCCAAGGTGAAAATTCCTTTGCAAGTACAAATGAGGGGTATATATAAGCAAGGGTGAAAGTGACCCTTGTGACTATTCAACTTCCCTCGTGACTGTTTGACTTACATGACTCTTTAACTTTACATGTGGGTCTCTTGGACTTCCACATTACATTACATTGATTACAACAGTATGGCCCATAGTAGTGATGTGATCGAGATGACTCATGACATGACTCGACATGACAGAGCTGGTATGTTCATGTTGCTGGTGGTGTCCATGTCGAGCTGCAGTGCTGCTAAGTGATGAATGTGTTCTTGGTGTATCATAGCTTCACCTCCGCATGGTAAGGTGTGCGGAGTCTTCGATGGTATTTTTGTTCGCTTGATGTTGCATGTGCATGTCTCTCCTTCGCTTGTACTTGGCATTCTCCATGTGTTCGTCTATTTGCAAACAAGTCTCCTAGCATGCGCTCCATGTTCATCTCGTTCATCAACATGCCATGTCTCATCCATGTACTTGTATCTGCAATCACTCATGACGAGATGACATCAAATCCAGAAATCTCCTAGTCTACCAAGATGCATTATATTTCACTTTCAGGTGACCAGGAGAGAGAACAAGGCTCTGGAACTGCAAAAAGCACATTTCAGGTCGGGATGTGGGCTCCAGGCACTGCCAATGAAAATTGTGCAGAGGTCATTGGGAGGTTGGGACGGGGAGTCCGAATCAGCAGTGATTGTCTGCGGGATCTGGCTCGATTGGAGGGAAGATCTATGTAATTTTTCTAGGGAGACAGTGTAGGCAGCAGGGGGACACTGACAGTGAAACCTAGTAGATTCTCTAAGGAGGCTGTTGGCAAAAAATGCGCAAACCTAGGAGGCAGCCCATGAAAACTATGCAGTTTTCAGGAGGAGCAGTAAGCTAGCTGACAGGGTGACTGGTTGACAAAACTGCGCAATTATTTAGGACAGTGCTGTGACAGGCAGCGATTATCTATCCATCATGTCTGCGTAATTTCTTTATTCAGCGGAAGCGGGCATGCTTGGCAGCGTTTGTGCAATTTTTTGGAGGAGTGAGGCTCGGGGTCACTACCTGGTCAAACTTTTCAGTTGACTAGCTGGAGGCTTGATGGATTTGCTTGCAGGCAGTGCAGATTGAGATGGCTTGCTGAGAGACTTCTGTGCTAGTCTAGGTGACAGTCAGTCGGGTCGACTCCAGGATTGCGCAATGTAAATTGCCTCAGACGCAGCCTCAGGCTTTGCGCAATTCTGGGAAGCAGTACATGATCACTGAGAGTTGAGACTGCGCAGTGCAGCTCAGTGAAGGTTCGACTGTTGGAGGGTGGTCCGATCGACAGAATTTCAGCAAAATTATTTAGTGTGTGAACGAGTGACTTCGTACATGCATGACCTCACGAACACACACTCAACATCATTTGACAACAAGACACCTCGAACCATCAAGACAACATACACTCAATGTGACTAACTGACGGGTGCAAGCGATAAGCATGACACTTGTGATATATCGTTGAACAACCACGACAACACTCGCATGAAATTGCATACAACTTCGTGTGTGAGTGCGACAAATGCTTAGATAGTGAATACAACTTGTACACACAAAGACGAGCTTTGTGCATAGCCAGAACATGACCGCAACCATAACATTGTGACCAATATGCTAAAAGATGTCCGGTGAATGGTCAAGTGAGGAGGGTGAAAAGACTCAACACGAGCTCACAGGATGAGACCGAGTGCTTGCAAACATCAAGGAAAAACCCAAGGAAGGCTCCGAAATTGGATGCAGGCCAAAAATTTTGAGGGTGTTGTAGCCACTACAACAGGATGAAAAAGCCAAAATTTAGAGATTTTTCAACGGATTACCATTAACATTTGAGGATCAAATTTAGTATGATGAGCCTTGGTCACTGGAAGAATTCATTGGGAAGTTGAAACACTGTTATGAGAAGTCAAATCATAAGACAAAGTCTCAGTAGGGTTGGAAATGGAAAGACAAAACTAAAGGTAAATGGCCACCGAAGCAAACAAGACCTCAGGATGCAAGTGAGAAAGAGAATGTTGTTCCTTACAAGAATTTTAACGTAGTTGAGAAGGGACATGGATCATAGCTTGGAGAGTAGTAGAATAGAGGCAATGGTAGGGGATAGTTTTAGTGTTGGATATGTGGCAAGGAGCATCTCAAGAAGGATTGTCTATTGTATCAGGGTGGTAGGCCTCATATCTACAATGCTCAGGAGGTGCAGACAGTTGGGGATGTTTGATCCGAATTTAAACAAGAATGCAACAAAATACAAATATAACCATAAATACAAAGATGCATTATATATAATACTTCATTTCATTAATATCAAAGAACTGAAATATGCTTACAAACAGAATGGATATAAGACTAGCTCGGGCAATGGTAGCTTATCTCCGAGAAGAGATGTGGTAGCTACATGCCTCTAAATTGTGTTACAATGAGGCTCGGTGGCCTGTTTATTATTGATAAACAATGGAAAACCCTAAACATCCAAAAACCTAACCCTAGGAGATGAAGTGCCAAAACTATGGGCCCCGTTTGGGTAAATTGGTACATCAACTTCCCAGGATCGTAACTTTGGCATACGATCTTCGTTTGACACGCACAATACCTCGTTAGAAATATCTATCCAAGGACTACAAATTTCGACTAGAGAACACTAGTTAATGTCCCTTGTTTGCCCTAGTTTTCCCAAAAAACATCGTTTAGGGCTGCAAAACGACTCTGGAAGTTTAGGACTCGAAAAACTGCCAAAAATAGTAAATTGTGCTAGAATTAAGGAAACTGAAATACTGAAAGAGATAGTGGTGGGGGTCCAAGTGGAATAGGCTAGAATTAAGGAAACTGAAATACTGAAAGAGATAGTGGTGGGGGTCCAAGTGGAATAGGCTAGAATTAAGGAAACTGAAATACTGAATGAGATAGTGGTGGGGGTCCAAGTGGAATAGGCTAGAATTAAGGAAACTGAAATACTGAAAGAGATAGTGGTGGGGGTCCAAGTGGAATAGACGGGTGGCCACCAACATCCACCTTGATTAATGTTTAGAAGAGCATTCATTGGATCTATGCAGCATTAGACAATAGGTAGGAGGATCACCAGGCATCTATTATTGAGATTGTCGGTAAGCTTTGTGATCAAGTTGGTTCTGTTTTGATTGACCCTAGATATAATTATAGTTATGTTAACCATGACTTGGTTGATAAGTGCGGTTTGAGAAAAGAAGTGCATGGAGAGTATTGTTTGGTGTAGTTGGCTACATGTACTAAGAAAATATTTCATCATTGTGTAAAAGCTTGTGCATTTGAGTTGAATGGTGTGCCTACATTAGCACATCTGAATGTGCTTCCATTAGGATCGTACAGTAAGCTTTTGGGTATGGATTGGTTGTATCTTCACAGGACTAAGGTGGATTGTTATGAAAAGGCCATTGAGTAAATGGATTAAAATGGAGAACAGAGAATATCGTAGGGTAAGAAGAAGGTAACATTAGTTAGAATGGTTACAGCTATGCAGGTGAAGTGTAGTCACAGGAAAGGGTGTGTATTATTTTCAATGCATATTTCTAGTGATAAAGGTAAGGATGTTGAGGATGTGGAAGTCTTAAAGAAGTATCTGGTCTTGCAGTAGTTTCTGGATGTATTTCCCACAAATATTTCAGAGTTTCCACCTCATAAGGAAGTGGACTTTTCTATTGAGTGGGTACCAGGGTCAACACTAGCATAAAATGCACCGTGTGGGATGAGCACTCTAGAGCTAGTGGAATTGAATTTGCAGTTGAAGGAAATGATTGATAAGGGATACAGTAGGCCAAGTGTATCACCTTGGGGTGCACCAATGTTTTTTGTGAAAATGAAGGATGGTGCTCTCACGTTGTTATCGATTACAGGAAGTTGAACAAGTTGACGATCAAGAATAGGTATCTGTTGTTGAGGATCGACGATTTGTTTGATCAATTGAAGGGAGCAACAATATGCTTGAAGATTGATTTGAGGTTAGGATATCATTAGGTACACATGAAAGAAGAGGACATCTACAAGGCTACTTTTTGGGCCAGGTATGGGCATTATGAGTTTGTTGTGGTTCCTTGTGGTTTGATTAATGCTCCAGCTACTATTATGTGCTTGATGAATAGTGTGTTGCGTCCTTACCTGGACAAGTTTTTTATTGTATTCATTGATGATATATTAATATATTCTAAGAATGAGGAAGATCATGTCGAACACTTAACAACAGTATTGAGGTTGATAAGAGAGTATCAGTTGTATGCCAAGCTTAGTAAATGCAATTTCTTTTAGACAAAGGTACACTATTTTGGGCATGTTGTTTCCAAGGAAGGTATAGCAATGGACCTGGAAACGATAAGAGCTATCATGGAATGGGAAACTCCTAGAAATGTGGATGAGGTTAGATCATTCATAGGGTTAGCAGGTTACTACATGAGGTTCACCATGAACTTCTCACGGATTTCCTATCCTATCACATCCTTGTAAAGGAATGGAAAGAAATTTGAATGGACAGAAGAATGTGCAGCTAGCTTTGATCAATTGAAGCAATTGTTGACAAATGGTCTAGTTCTCAATATTAGAGATCTAGATAAAGAGTTTGTGGTGTGTACAGATGCTTGCAAGAGAAGGTTTTGTGTAGTCCTAATGCAGGAGGAACAAGTGGTATACTACAAATCAAGGAAACTAAATGGGCACGAACAGAACTACGTGATACATGATCTTGAGTTGGCATTGATAATTCATGCATTAAAGATGTGGAGGCACTATCTTCTTAGCAGGAGGTTTGTTCTAATGAGTGATCACACTGGTTTGAGGTACTTGTTTGACCAACTGAATATGAATTCCTGGTAAGCTAGATGGTTGCCCACACTCAATGAGTTTGATTTCAAGGTCAAGTACATTAAGGGTAAAGAGAATAGGGTTGTAGATTATCTTAGAAGAAGAGCGTAGGTAAATCATATAGCGACTATGAGTTCATATGGGATAGATTTACAAGATCAGATCTTATAGGCAGTACAATAGGATGACAAGTGTAGGGAGCTTAGGCACAAGTTACAACAACAGGGTATAGGTGAATAGGATGTGGAATATTGTCTCACGACAGATGGTTTGATGAGATTTAGGGACATGATATCTGTGTCAGACGATAGTGAGGTCAAGAAGCTTATCTTGAGAGAATTCCATGTTAATTCATATTCAGCTCACCCGGGATATCAAAAGACACTGAAAGTGGTGAATAAGTTCTATTATTGGCTAAAAATGAAGAAAGAGGTAGTTGAGTTCATCTCAAGGCGTTTGGATTGTCAAGAAGTAAAGGCAAAGTGTAAGAATCCAAGTGGTCTACTACAGACAATTCCAATTCTAGAGTGGAAATGGGAGGTCATTTCCATGAATTTCATTATAGGTTTTCCGAGGAAATCTAGAAAACATGATTCCATCATGGTTGTGGTTGATAGGTTGACTAAGGTAGCTCATTTTATTCCAGTTAAGCCTACTTATTCAACTAGTGAGGTAGCACAAGTCTTCATCAGGGAGATAGTGAGATTACATGGTACTCCTAACAAGATTGTGTCAGACAAATGTTGAATTTCCATGATCTTGGGTCTAGGTTAGAGTCTTAAAATTACTAACGCTACCAAACCAAGAATCTCAACGATAAACTACTTTTCACAACGGAAATATAAAGCAGTAAATCACATATGCACAAATATACACACTTTTTAACAAAATTGTACAATCCCAATCTTTGTTATATTAAACCAAATATGAATAATACAATAGTCTATGGTATACAAGATACAATGACAAAATTCATTGCATCTTCGATGTCGTATCTTGTCCTCTTGATCCTTCGCTTCCATACTGCTCACTAGCTGCCCCTTAGTCCTTCAAAGGACAACACATCGAGACTTCAAGAGGGCTACCACCTAACAATGTTGGATGTCAATTATGTTGCTTGTACACAAGCTCATAAATATGCTCTCTGGGTAGGCCTAATTCCCAAGCTCCAATCTTCCTTCTAGTATCCTCTTTCATCCATAAAAGAGCTACTCATAAGGTTGCAAACTTCACCCAATCACACAGAAAACAACGTCCTTCTTGTATGTTGCTCTAGGGCTACTTTGGGTAGCCAACACACTGCCCTCTGATCAAATCAATTACACCCAATCCAATCAATGCGAAATCTACACTGATGAAGACATATGATCACCCAATCTCACCTCCAAAGTGGCTCCCACAGGTTGCATAATGAAATTATCCAAAATTGGTCACTCCTCGACCCAACACTCCTCCAAAAAACTACTGAAAATTATGTTTGACTTCGTTTTTTGTGACAGTCATGGTTAGGGCACATGATTCAGCCCTAACTTCACCTAACGATCAATAAAAAATCCCTTTAAGGGTTGTGACCCACCTTGGAAGGCTTTTTTACATCCATGTTGCCTCCTTAAGGGACTTGTCACCTCTTGACACCCTTAACGCAAACCCAACTACGTGATATGGCCCGTAGCCTAGAACAACAACCTTGTTGTAGCTTCTTCTTCCATAAAATGTGCCCAAATAGTCATAGAACAATAGTGTAATGCCCTACTAAGACTCGACCTAGTATCCTGCCCTCTTAGCCATTGAAAACAAGATTCAAACCCAAAACAGACCCTCAAACAGTCTGCACTTGCCTCAGATACTTGGCCTCCTGTAGCAGACTTCAGACCCTTACTTCCATGTTGTCTAAGACCCCTCTCTTGATGCAACTATGTTGTCCCAATTTCAGAGCTATCCCTTTGAGAACATTGCACAATTGGATACTCAAACAACATGTCATCACCCTTTATTTATAGCCAATAAAGGGGCTCCAACGAATTGGTGAAGAGACACATCTATTGGAGGAATTTTACTTCAAGCCTACATGACTTGAAAACCAATAATTACTTGTCAACTTCAAAAATTCATTTCTCCACTTCTACAACTCGGAATTTGATGATTCTTAAAGCGTTGGATTCTCCTTTCCACCCTCTATCGTCTCATTCCATCACATGTAGAAATGTGCTTCCAGAATTGCCCCAAACATGATTGGGTTCAAAACCCCATCCTTGGGTTCCAAGCCCATAAGTGAACCTTGTGGCACTTTTCTCTCCAAACCCTGAACCCTAAGGCTTGGAGTACCTCCCAAGCCACAAAAATCAACAACAAAGATGCCAAGTTCACTTCCAACTTTTGGTAGGACTTATTTGCAAGTTTGGGTACATAGTTGGCCTTGAGTACAACTCATCATGCGCAGGCATATGGTCGGGCAGGGAGGGTCAACAGTATTTTGGAGGACATGTTGAGAATGTATGTTATGCATCAGTAGTGAAAGTGGGAAGAGTATCTTCCACTGGTTGAGTTTGCTTACAAAAATGGGTATCAAGAGTCACTGAGGATGAGTCTGTTTGAGGCACTTTATGGGCAAAGTTGTAATACTCCCATAAGCTAGAGTGATCTAGTGAACATGGTGTTAATTGGACTATACATGTTGGCAAAGATGGAATAAGAAATGCAGGTTATCAAGAAGAATATAAAGGCAGCACAAGACAGGCAGAAAAGTTTTGTAGATCATCATAAGAATTTAAGGAGTTTCAGGTTGTGGAGCATGTGTACTTGCACATCAAGCCCAAGTGACGCTGGCATGTGTGAAGTTGGCACCTCGGTATTGTAGGCCTTTCGAGATCCTTGAAAGGATTGGACAAGTGGCCTAAAGACTTGCGCTGCGTCTGACAGTGAAAGTCCATGATGTTTTCCATGTTCCATTGCTTAAAATATATGTGGAAGATGTTGATCATGTGATTGATTGGTCTATATTGCAGGTGGAACCAGAAAGATAATTTCAGTTGGAACCTTAGTGCATTTTGCAGCGGAAACAACTCATGCTCTAAAACCAAGCAATCGTGTAAGTTAAAGTGCAGTGGAATCACCTTGGGCCCGATGAAGTTTTTGAAGAATGTAAATAGTGTCAATCTTCATAATTGTACTTGAGTCATGATGTAATGTAATTATCAAAAGAAAGAAAAATAATTTTTATTATTAAAGAAATTGACTTATTAAAGCATGGATTTCATGCTTGGGTCAATTTTTTATAGGTCAAAGGCTCCATTGCAGGCTTCTAGGGTTTATGTCAAGTGTCCTTGTCCATTTGATAATGTAAATAACCCTCCTTGGGATTTATTTATCGAGAAAGAAATTTATTTTCATGTAAATTAGGTCTTCTAGGCCTCCTCCACCAATTTGACCTAAACTGAGGGGCAAAAACTACTATATAAAGGTAGCAAATCAACCTCATTTGGAGCACACACTCATCAAGTTCAATTTGCATCTTCTAGGGCCAAAAAAAGTGTGAATTTCAAGGAAAGAAGAGGAAAGGGCTAGCGAAGAAGAAGGAGGTCTCTCTCAAGCATAAGAATTTGAAATTATCTCTATATCTCTCACGTGTGATGCTGTTGGAGGGGCCGAAAACTGCAGAGTTGAAGCAGGGCCAAAATTTTGTAGCTGGGAAGTCGAATTTATGGATTTTTGTTGGGTTTAAGTTGTTGGATAAAAAGAGATTTCTAAATCACATTGGAAGGCTGACTTGGTGGAGGAGGAAGGTATGTTGGTCTAGTTTCTTGGTCTATCTCATTTTGAGTCTACTAAAGGAAGAGTTCTTGACTAGGTTTTCCCCTTAATAGGGGTTTTATCCCTCACTAAGTGCCTACATTTTGTGTCTATGATCTTCATGTTTTTGCTTTGACAATTGCTTGATGAGAATAAGATAAAGAAAGAATGTAAAGAAGTTAATAAGAACATGATAATATCATAAGTAATTATTAGTATAGGAAAATATTTCTGCCTTTTTTATTTTCTAACATGGTATTAGAGTTAAAGTGAAGAAGAAGGAAAAAGGAAGTTAGAAGATCTATTGAGGAAAATAAGATCAATGGAAGGTCATTAAGGAAAAAGGATCATATAAGGAGATAAGTCTACTATCTACAGGTGTTAGAAAATTATATATTACAGAGCAATGGAACACATAAAATATATTGCAGAAATACAAACACAGAGAATGCATAAAACAAGAGAGACACAGATATACGTGGTTCACACAATTTGGGCTACATCCACGGAGAAACAACCAGTCCTTCCTTATATATTATCCAACAAACTGAAGAGATAAAACCTACATCAGATTCGTTGTAATTCCCTCTTCGCTCTCACACAATCTCCTCTCTCTTTCTCTCTCAGAATACAAATCTACATAGACACAATACAACTCCCTCATATATAGCGAGGGGTTGCCTTCTAGGCAAAAAACCCTAAATTAAACATAAATTCTACCGTCAGATATCCGCCTAGTGAATAACCCAGATTGACTACGAAATTACAACATTTTACAAGGCAATTTTACATCTATTTTTAGCTTTGGGGGCACTGACCCACCTGGTGGCGTACATGGGGTCCAATGTGGCGATACCTCTAAATAAATAGTATAATCAGACTCCATACCCAAGAATCTCCCACTTGGAGACTGATTATAGCAACTCCACTGCTGCTTCACTTGCTGGACAATGACTCCACTTTGGACCTGGTTGTTTCTCATCTTCTTCATCATACTTGAAGACCAATTGAAACTGAGCAGAATCTCAGTTTCTCCTTGGTTACAACTTTTGTTAACATATATGCAGGATTCTAGCTAGTGTGTATCTTTTCCAACTTCAACTCTCCATCTTCCAACACTGATGGTATGAAATGGTACTTGAGTTGTATATGTTTAGTCTTGGAATGAAATGCAGAGTTATTTGAAAGATGTATGGCAATCTGGCTGTCACTATATAACCTGCCCAACTCTTGCTTCTTACCCAATTCATCTAGAAACCTTTGTAACCAAATCAATTCTTTACTAGCCTCTATATCAGCAATAGACTCTGCTTTCGTCGTTGAGAGTGCAACAACACTTTGCAGTTTTGAGACCCAACTGACAGTTGTTCCACCTACAGTAAACACATACCCTGTTGTGCTCCTCCTGTTATCTCTATCACCCGCCATATCTACATCAACATATCCCTGTAGAGTAATGTTTGAACCATCAAAGCATAATGCTTGATTTGTGGTACCTCTCGAATACCTGAGAATCCACTTCACCGCCATCCAATGTTCTTTTCTTGGATTGTTCATGTACCTGCTTACAACTCTCACTGCATGTGCAATATCAGGCCTTGTGCAGACCATTGCATACATTAAGCTTCCAACTGCTGATGCATATGAAACTTTAGACATATAAGCCATTTCTTCCCGAGTCTTGGGACACACCTCCTTACTTATTTTGAAATGGATAGCCAAAGGTATACTAACTAGTTTTGCATTTTTCATGTTAAATCTTATCAACACCTTTTCTATGTACTCACTCTGAAACAATGTTAATTTTCGATTCTTCCTGTCTCTAGTTATTCTCATACCAAGGATTTGTTTTGCAGCACCCAAATCCTTCATTGCAAATGAGTTCACCAATTTTCTTTTGAGCACATTTATTTCATGCATGTTAGAACCTACAACAAGCATGGCATCCACATATAATAACAATATAATATAGCTGCCATCATTTTGCCTTTTGAGATAAACACAATGATCAAAGTGACATCTAGTATAACCTTGTCCAGACATAAACTTGTCAAATTTTAGATACCACTACCTTGGAGCTTGTTTTAAGTTGTACAAGCTCTTCTTCAACCTACACACTAGTTTCTCCTTCTGTTTTACCTCATATCCTTGTGGTTGTTGCATATATATATCTTTCTCCAAATCCCTATGGAGAAAGGTTGTCTTTACATCCAACTGCTCAAGATGAAAATATTCAGCTGCTACTAGACTTAAAATGGTTCTGATTGAAGTCATTTTAACAACATGACAAAATATCTCATCAAAGTCTATACCCTTTTTCTATGCAAACCCCTTCACCACAAGTCTATATTTATACCTTTTTCTGCCTCCATCTTCTTCCTTCAACCAGTAAACCCACTTATTCTGCAATTATGTTTTACCTTCAAGCAACCTAACTAAGTCCCAAGTCTGGTTATGTGCTAAGGAGTCCATCTCTTCTTTCATGGCTTGCTCCCACTTCTTCCTGGTTTCTACCCACACTGCTTCTTCATAACATTCCGGTTCACTAGAATCAGTTAACAATACATAATATAATGAAGGAGAGTATCATTTAGGGGGTCTACTTATCCTAGTAGATCTTCTAACACCACTTTCAGGTCTTTGAGGTGCTTGTTTCTGTTGTGGTTGTTGTATTTGTTCTGGCTATTGATCATTATGATTTTCAGGCACCTTCACTTTTTCTGTGATCTCATCAAGCACTGTGTATTCTTTGTTTTCTTTTTCCTGTTTATTTTCCTGCATCTGATCCTTATACAAAACCTTTTCATTGAATAATCTCTGCTCCTAATGATTTTGTGCTTTTCATAATCATAAAAGTGATAACCAAAATCATTAACACCATCTCTAATAAAGGTACATTTCTTTGATTTTGCCTCAATCTTTGTTCTATTTTCTTTATTAATGTGGACAAAGTCTTCAAAACCAAAAGTCTTTAAAATGAGTAGTTTACCTTTTTACCTGTCCATGCCTCCTCTTGAATACCACCATCCAAGGAACTTGAAGGCCCTCTGTTTATTAGATAAACAATAGTATCTAAAGCATTTTCCCAATATTGTAAAGGCAACCTTGCATGCAATCTCATGCACCTTGCACACTAAATGATTGTCTTGTTCATCCTCTATGACACACCATTTTCTTGTGGTATTCCTGGAACTATCTTCTTTTTGCAAATTCCATTCTATGAACAGTACCTATCAAACTCTTTGCTGCAATATTCACCTCCATTGTCTGATCTGAGACACTTCAACCTTTTTCCTGTCTCATTTTCAACCAAAGCTTTCCATTTCTTGAAAGTATCAAATACATTAGATTTATTTCGAATACAATAAATCCAAGTTTTTCTGGTTGCATCATCAATAAAAGTAACATAATAATGAGAGCCACTAAGATATGATACCTGAGGAGGTCCCCATACATCTGTATGCACAAGCTCTAATTTTTCACTCTTCTTTGCTTTCCCAACTCTGAGGAATCTGACTCTCTTCTGTTTTCCATAAACACAATTCTTACAGAATTTTAAATCAACATGCTTAAAACCTAGCAACAAAATTCTTGAGTGAAGAATCTGCATCCCCTTCTCACTCATGTGCCCAAGCCTATGATGCCACAATGTCATATCTTCTCTTGTATAGGTTAAAGCATTAACAGAATTAGAAATACCATTGCATAAATACAATGTACCAACCTTTTCTCCTTTTGTTATTACCGGGGCTCCTTTAGTGACCTTCTAGGTTTTATCTGTAAAAGTAGTCACACAGCCTTCACCTCCCAACTGCCCTGTTGAAACCAGATTTTTCTTCAAATCTAGAACATGCCTTACCTCCTTCAAGAACCATTGATTTCCATTCTACTGTTTTATTAAAACTATACCCATTCCAATGATTTTACAGGGTTTATCATCACCTAATCGACCCTGTCCAAAATCTCCTTAAACATAATCATGAAAATGTTTTCTATTAGGTATGGCATGGAATGAGGCCCCTGAATCTACCACCCAGGTATCAATACTATTTTCTAATGAAAGAACCAAAGCATCTTGCAGCAAATCACTTGTCACATTCATTTCATGATTGTTTTCTTGCTGCGTGTCTCCTTCTTTTCCCTTTCAAGACTTACAGTCTTTCTTCAGATGTCCTTTCTTCCTACATTTCCATCACACTATCCCCGATCTGGACTTGGATCTGCCTTTCCTTGACTTACTCCGATATCCTGGGCTCTTTCCTGTTTCCATTTTTCTTCCCCTAGTCTCTGCAGTCAAAGCATTACCTGATGTCTCACCAGAGCTTTTCGTCGCATTTCCTCGCTAAGGATTGCACCAACAACATCATCAAACTTTAAAGTACTAGATCTAGAGATAGAGTTACTAATGGCCATAACTAAACCATTCCAACTTTCTGGCAATGAGCACGAAAATAACAGAGCCCTAACTTCATCATCAAAAGTTACCCCTACAGAACTTGACTGACTGGTAACTGTATTAAATTCATTTAAATGATCAGTAACAAATCCACCTTCTGATATCTTCATATTAAATAAATTCTTCATAAGAAATACCTTATTTTAGGCCGAGGGGTTTTCATATAATTTGGCCAATGTCGACATTAAATCGTCTGTTGTCGTTTCCTTTAAAATATTAAAGGCTACTGACGCCGCTAGGCACAACTGTATTGTTCCAAGTGCCTTTCTTTCAAGAATATCCCATTCTGTGTCTGTCATACTCACTGGCTTCTTTGTCTTTCCGCTCAATGGTAGGTACAGATCTTTCTGATATAGATAATCTTCCATCTGCATCTTCCACAGCTGGTAGTTTTGGCCGTTAAATTTTTCGACCCTAAACCTACCATCTTTCACCATTGCTCCCACTCGAACTAGGAACCCTTCTCTCCTGCGAGTTTATCAGCCAAATAGACCTTCGACTCTGATACCAGTTGTTAGAAAATTATATATTACAGAGCAATGGAACACATAAAATATATTGCAGAAATACAAACACAGAAAATGCATAAAACAAGAGAGGCATAGATATACGTGGTTCACCCAATTTGGGCTACGTCCACGGAGAAATAACCAGTCCTTCCTTTTATATTATCCAACAAACTGAAGAGATACAACCTACAACAGATCCGTTGTAATTCCCTCTTCGCTCTCACACAATCTCCTCTCTCTTTCTCACTCAGAATACAAATCTACATAGACGCAATACAATTCCCTCATATATACCGAGGGGTTGCCTTCTAGGGAAAAAACCCTAAATTAAACATAAATTCTACCATCAGATCTCCCCCTAATGAATGGCCCAGATTGACTATGAAATTACAACATTTTACAAGGCATTTTTACATCTATTTTTAGCTTCAGGGGTGCTGACCCCCCTAGCGGTGTACATTTAACGGGCAGCAACGTTACGAACTAGGGTCCAATGTGGAGATACCTTTAAATAAAGAATATAATCAGGCTCCACACCCAACAACAGGAACTATATCAAACTAAATGAATGGAGAAAACAAACTAGAAGGAGCCTCCAACTACGGGGTCTGGAAAAAAAGGATAGATCTTATTATCAAAAGGAACAAATTTTGAATATTGTTCAAGAAAAAATCAAGAAGCCTACAGATGAATCAAGTGAAGAAGAAAAAATGAAGTTCAGAGAAACTAAAATCTTGGCCATAAACCTAATAGTGGATGGAGAAAAGGATAACCTCATCCCATACATATCCAACATGGATTCCACTCAAGAAATGTATGGGGCTCTTTCCAAATTATTCACAATCAAGAACATTGGTCAAATATCAAGTCTCAAGAATGAATTAAGGACTTTTGAAATCACAAAAAATGATATTGTAGCGTCCTAATTTATAAGGATATATAGAATAAGAGATGAACTCCAAGCAATAGATGAAATTGTCCCAGAAAAAGAGCTTGTAATTACTTCACTTCTAGGACTACCAAAATCTTGGAGTTATTTTTCTTCAGGACTTAACAGTTGGAAGGATACTACATCATTTGAACAAATGTGGAATGCATACAGTCAAGAAGAAACTCGAGTATCAAAACAAGAAGGAGGATGAAGAAGAAAACATCTCTAATGCCTATTCCACTCATCAAAAGAAGAAGGGAACCTTTAAGAAGTTCATGGGAACAAAGAATGTTGACCTATCAATAATTGAATGCTACAATTGTCATAAGATGGGTCATTATACAAGTCATTCTCCCGAGAATCCAGGTAATAAGAAGAGAGAAAGGGAACATGTGAATGTTGTTGATGAAGATCCACCTAAGAGAAACAAAACTGAAGAATTCAAGATCAAATATATATTTGTCAAGGACTATTATGGAATACTATCCCTCACATATCCTTCTATTTTAAGTTTTTCAATGTTTTCCTTTATGTATTAATTCCTATAGTTTGCAAGTCTATTATGTCTTGTTAGAACATTTTTGAACTATTTTGATGAGTTATAGGTATCTCGAAATTGGATTAAGAGGGAGCCCTCACCATTTCACCAAAATATAAGTATCTTGTCCTTTGTCTCCTCCTTATGTTTGGTTTCCCTTTCATATCAAGATTTGTTTATATCATATGTTAACAACCTTTTATTTATATTTTCATTGGTTAGGAAAGCTTACTAAATGCTCAAGATTATTGAGGAAACTTCAAAGGATATATTTGAAGCATGGAAGAAGATATGTTGAAGCCCATCAATAATTGATATCCTGCAAGGTTTGTTAAGAAGAAACTCGAGGTATGTCTTAGAACTTTGTTATAAAGTTCTCTTCATCAAAAAGATATGTTCATTCTCTTTTGAAAATTTGCTTTACATTACTGACATCGTTATGTCTAGAGTTTTGAATCACAAAGATTCTTGTTAGGGTGCTTAATCATTAGATTGAATATGCCCTTGTTTTATTATCATTTTGATCATTCTCGTGAAACCCTAACCCTTAGGGTTTGTTATAAAACCTTATCCTCTTGACACTAAGGGTATGTCAATATTGAGTATGAAACCCTAGTTCTCTTAGGGTTATTGATAATGTCTAAAATCATATTCTCTTGAAGTTTAGGGTTTTTATAACGTTATGGAAAAAACCCTAGTCCTTTAGGGCTTACTATTACTGTCTAGATGAAACCATAGATCTTTAAGGTTTGGTAAAATAGGGTTTGTAAGAAAAAACCTTATAATAGCTATATCCTATAAATGAAACCCTACGTATATGTTTGTATGTATGATCGAAACCCTACCCTGGTCAAAATTGTTGTATATCTAACTTTATTGTATTAATGTTTGTATCTTAGGTTTTGCCTAGTATATATTGATATGATAGTGCATGAATATGAAATCTTAGATATGTATATGCAAATATGCTAACTTAATTGTTGATTCTCATGTTTTAGTTTGTGAATTCTAGGGTTTGTAATAAAACCCTAGTAGAGATTAATATTCTAGAAATTGATGATATTATTGATATGTTTTAGTTTTGATAATAAAACTATAGGGTTCAGAAAAAACCCTAGTAGAGTCTGCCATAAAGTATATTTTTTAAAAATTAGTTGTATATTAGAATTGTTATTAGATTGAATTAATGACATTAATGGCATCTAAGGCTTTGTGTCTCAAAAATGAAATCTAGGATTCATGACAAAATCCTTAGTAAGAAGTTGAAGCCTAGTATGTAAATAGACGTGTCTCTTATCAATTGTGAACCTAACTAGGCTTTGTTATTTGATGCTTTGATGCCTCCATTATAAATTACATGAGTTTGATATGGTTAACTTCATGCTTCTATATATTTGTATTTGGTTGTCATTGTTATTCAAATATTGTAGGTACATAATCTTCAAGATGTTGGAGATATTCATAATTGAAAAATAATGATGAGCATGATGAATTAAGCTACAAGGATGATGATGATCAAGATGATCTTGATGAAGTCATGAAAGGTTGAAGCTTCTCCGATGTTATAGAAGAAGAAAAATGTTGATCTCCCTAAGTTAATAAGGAGCATGGTTAGAAGAAAAGAGCACATCTCCCCAGTTGAGAGGGAGGGCATATTATGATAGTCATTATGGATACATTGAAGAAGAAATCAAAGAATGAATGAATCTGGAATGTATTGAGGATGTCTTGGTGTTGCTAAAGAAATGGAAATTTTTCCGACAATTTGTATACGAATAAGTTACATCAGGATGATTGAGGACCTTGAAGGTTTGTGTTTACTTATATGTATGTTTGAAAGTTTGTTGTTGATTGGGGTTTTTGTTTGAACAAGTAAATCTCTCCATAAAATAAAGACGAACACTTGGGAAGCATAATTGGAAAAAAGGATATATCTAGTTTATTAGGGAGAGATGAAGCATTTAATGGTGGATGGTTGGGAGTACATCTGGTGGATCTATGTGTTGATGTCTAGATCCCAAAGAGGAAGGGTGGTGTTGGTCATGGAGCTTTATCCTTGGATATGCACCTAGATCCCTAGGTTGATGGTTAGTAAGTAAGCCTGATGATACCTAGACTGGTTGAAAGCTTCCGTCCATCTTAGTCCCACTAGGATAGAATACCCTAGCCAGGTTTCTAGTTCGCAAGACTGAGTGTGCTAGAACTCTTTTTAGTTCATTTTGGATATCTTCCATGCACCTCTATATATATTTGTAATTATGAATACCTCCCTAGTTAAGAGGGAGTGTTGAAGAATGTAACTAGTGTCGGTCTTCATAATTATACTTGACTCATGATGTAATGTATTCAAAAAATAATAATAATAATAAAAGAAATTGACTTATTAAAGCATGGGTTTCATGTTTGGGTCAATTGTTTATAGTTAGAAGCCTCCATTGCAAACTTCTAGGGTTCATGTCAAGTGTCCTTGTCCATGTCATAATGTAAAGAACCCTTTTTGGAATTTATTTTTCAAGAAAGAAATTTATTTTCATGTAAATTAGGTCTTTTATGCCTTCTCCACCAAGTCGGCCTAAAATTAGTGTGTGCTCCAAATGAGTGTGAATCTGTGAAGCTACTGGAGGGGCCAAAAACTGTAGAGCTGAAGTTGGGCCGAAATTCTGTAGCTAGGGGTCGAAATTTTGTAGATGGGAAGTCGAATTTATGGATTGTTCCTTTGCTAAAGCTTATGGATAAAAAGAGACTTCTAAATCATCTTGGAAGGTTGACTTGGCGGAGGAGGAAGGTATGTTGGTCTAGGGTATTATTCTGTCTCATTTTGAATCTACTGAAGGAAGATTTATTGACTGGGTTTTCCCCTATATATGGGTTTTAGCCCTGACTGAGTGCCTACATATGGTGTCCATGATCTTCAAGTTTTTTCTTTGATAATTGCTTGATGAGAAGAAGATAAAGAAAGAACATAAATAAGTTAATATTAACATAATAATATCACAAGTAATTATCAGTATAAGAAAATATTTCTGCCTTTCTGATTTTCTAACAGAAGCTACATGGGAAATAGCTTATCATATGCGGGCTATGTATCCTTCATTGTTTATCGGTTGAGGAAAAGGAGTTTTGGTATATGTACATATTTATGTATGGTTGTTATTGTGAAATCGAAATGAGTTGAGTTATAAAGCTCTGATAAGCGGTATTGTTGTCATGTTTGTCATGTTGGTTTTACTTTTCAGAGGTTTGTTTACTATAAGTATTGCATCAAGCTAAGTTATAAAGCTCCATGGGCAGTATGATTTGGTCTTCAATAGTCTTGATAGTTGTAGGTGTTATAGAACAATGAGGATGGTGTTCCCCTAAGGGGGAGGGGTCCGTAACAACCCCGAATTAAAATTTCATGTAACAAAGTTAATAAAGGAAAAATAAGACCAAGTTCATGGGACACATATTCCATGCTTAATGTTGGGAAAAACATCCTAATGAGTGTTCATTTGGTTTATTATGGCTAAGGAAGTTGACAAAGGTAATGGAAAAGGCTTTGAACAGGAAAAGAAGCATTTATTGGCATTTTATTTATGAAATAATGAAAAATAGGAGAAAAGGAAGGTGAAAGGTCACAGGTTGCATGTGAGGAGAAAATTGAAGGAAAATAGAGGAAAAATGAAGAAATTAGAGGCATTAATAATCAAAAGGTTTTTAAGGATTAGTTCATAGCCTTTTAACAATTTTGGGTTGGATATCTCTCTCTCATACTCTTGCACACTTAGAGCATTCTTGGAGCACTCTAGCATTGGAGAATGGAAGGTAAATGAAGGACAAGGAATCAAAGGGAAGCAAATATGAAGCAAGGAAAATTTGGATGAAGCAGCTACAACAAGATCAGTGTGCAGGTATCGAGTTGCATGTATGATTTCTCTGCTAGATTTGGCACGCATGGTACATGTATGTGTGCATTTGGTTCTCTTGATGTAATTTGCATGGGTTTGACCAAGTGTGACAATGGTTTCACCCTTGCCTTGACATTTCCTGATAGCCATGGTGTGATGGGGTTTTGTCATGTGCTTGAGCTTTGGATTGTCGGATGGTTTTGGAATCAGGTGAGGTGGTCTGAGGAAATCTCCTAAGGGCCTAGAAATCCATTAGATCGGTAATGGTGGGATACGCATAAAGCCTAAGGGTGGAGATGAGAAAATTCCTCAAGCTATTGGTGAAGAAATCCAGAGGCATCCAAGCTTGTTTAGGGCCTACTGATCCCTTGACCGGTTTTGGCAGGATTGCGGTAAAGCCTGGTAGTGTATGTTTATTTGTTTGGGCCTAGGAATCTCTTAACTAGTTTTGGGGCCTAGAAATCCCTTGACTAGTAATGGCGGGATATGTGGTAAAGCCTGAGGAAGCCTTGGTTGTTTTGTTGTGAGTCACACATTCATGCTTATAATATGGTGTGGGGATGATTAGCTAAAAGAAAGATTTGGTTAAGCCTAATATATGGTCGGGTGGTACATGGAAGTCCCTAACCATATTGGATTTGCATATGTTAATAAGAGCTTTTTTTCCTCTTGTATTTTATGAGTATTTATATTTATTACTATGTGGCTTTAATGGTTGTTCTATCATTGTTATTATTTTGGCTATATGCTGGTTATAAGCATGGTTTTATGACGTACTTCAATTATGGCTCTCAATATGTTTTGATTAGTCAATGAATGGTTAATGAATGCATGACCTAATAGATGTTATTACAACTATTTTGAGAGGGTATCAGACCTCCTTGATGATTTTCAGATAAGTATGAGACCCCTATGTTCAATTATGCCTTTATGAGCTATAGAATTACACGTTCACTATGTGTTTGACAGAATGTTTGTCTTGGTTAAGCCTATTTAGGTCAAGTCCTTGATCAAGTTTTGTGTTAAAGGGATTTTTTCCTATCTCATCTATTGTTCTGAAAAGTTTCATTAAGTTATGGGCAGTGGTTGGGAGTCAGGCCTTTAAAAAGTGGCTCAAATCTTAGGGTCGTATGCACATAACTGAGTAAATTAGATTGCAGTTGTTGGGAGGAAGGGTCATCCATGTGACTGGAGGGTTACAGTCAAATTTAGGTAGTGTTATGCCTGCATTTGGGTGTCTAGATCACTTAGAAAGAAATTTAACTCGGGGTTTATGCACCAGGAGTGGTTGTTTGGCTCATTGGGGTCCTGTAACTCATGAGGAAGGTTAGTAAAGTTTTGGTCTCTGGATTCCACTTCCTTAACTATACTTAGGAGGTTGAGTCATGTCATAGTAGCCCTCAACTCATGTTTAGCCCAGAAAGCTGATGAAAGTGGGTAGATAATGGAGGTGGTGTTACAAAGTGGCGTTAGAGTGGGTTTCCATTCTCTTTGGGTGATATCTGATACCACATAGTGGTATTAGAGTTGGTTCAACACTTGGACTAGATGGGAAAAATGTGTTGGTCATGTATGCATTTCGGTTGTATATGTTTTTGTTATGCATGTCAATGTCTATATGTTTGTTATGCAAGCATTTTTATGGTTATGTTTTTCATGCATGAGGTCATGGTATGCAATTGATATTGTCATGCATGAAGTCGATATATTGTTATGATTATACATGTATTGTGCTAATATGCTTGATCTTGCAGACAATATATCCTCCCCTGAACTATACTGGGTTATGTTTGTTATGTTTATGTTTGGTTTATCTAACATGATATACTTGCAAGAGAAGAATATCAAAGATGACTAGAAAAATGGTGGATTATAGTTCACGAAACTCTCCTTACAGATCAGATGAGCAACCAAGAGATGAGTACTCTCCTGACATAGCAGACACCTTGAGAAGTTTGAAGGCAATTATAATTAGTTGCAAAGCAGATAATGACAGGATCATTCAATCAAAGAGAGACTTTCCAGGGCACATGGGAAACAAGTAGAGGTCAATAAGATCATCCTTCATAGCTTGTCATATTTACAAAGACATGGACAACTATGGATCAATTATGAGTTGAAGGATATGACTAATGGGGCATACGGTAGTATGTCTTACGCTGAGCATAGGTCAAATAGAGATGACATAGTTAGAGATGGAATATTCTTTGATACACCTGAGAGGAGAGTGTAACAACCACGGGTTAAAAGTTCATGTAATAAAGATAATAAAGGCAAAAATAAGACCAATGTCATGGGACACATATTCCAAGTTGAATGATGGGCAAAGCACCCTAGTGGGAATCAATTGTTGTTTATTATGGCTAAGGGAAATTGGAAAAGGCATTGACAAAGGCTTTGAAAAGGAAAAAAGCCATTATTGGCATTTTATTTATGAAAATAAAGGAAAATAAGAGAAAAGGGAGATGAAAGGTCACAGGTTGCATGTGAGGAGGAAATTGAAGGAAAATATAGGAAAAATTAAGAAATTAGAGGCATCAATAATAAAAAGACATAAAAGCATCAATTTTGGGCCTTTCATCAGTTCAATGTTGGAATTGGTTTCAAAGGAGAAGAGCACCAAGAGGGGAAGTCAAACAAGGAAGCAAGGGAAGGACAAGGAAAGCAAAGGAAATCAAGGATCAATCAAGGAATAGTTGGATCAAGCGGCGTCAACGGGAATACTTGTAGGTAAAAGTTGCATGTATGATTTCCTAGCTGGTTTTGGCATGCATGGTACATGCATGTGCGTATTTGGTTTATTTGATGTCATTGGCATGTGTTTTACCGGGTTTGACAGTGGTTTCAGTCTTTCCTTGCCATTTCCGGATAGCCATGGTGTGATGAGATTAATTCTTGGTTGAGCTTTAGATTTCCGGAAGGTTTTGGATCCGGGTGAGGTGGTCTCAGGAAAATCCCAAAGGTTGGGGGTGGAGATGGTTTTCTCCAGGAAGCCCTCAACAAGTGGGTGGAGATAGGAAAATTCCTCAAGGGATGGTGAATGAATTATGAGGCATCCAAGCTCGGTTTATTTTTATGATCTCGGGACCGGTTTAGGTGAGATCACGGTAGAGTGGGGGTGGAGGTGGTTTAACCTCTCGATTCCCTTGGTTGTTTATGTATTGGTTTATCCCATGAGATCCCATATTCATGCTTGGAATATGGCACGAGTGTGATTTTCTGAAAGAAAGATTTGGTTTAGCTCAATCTATGATCGGGTGGTACGTGGAAGTCCCTAACTTGGTTGGCTTTTTCATATGTTAATAAGAGCTAAGTTCCTCTTTTATTTTATGAGTAAATGTACTTTTTATGATCTGGATTTGATGGTTGTTCTATCATGGTTATATATTTGGTTATATGTTGGTTATAAGCATCATTTTATGTCAGGTTCAAGTTATGTCTCTTATAATGTTTTATTGATAAATGAATGGTTATTGAATGCATGACCTAATATATGTTATTGCAGTTATTGTGAGAGGGCATTATACCTTCTTGATGATTCTTAGATAAGTTTTAGATCTCTATGTTTAGATATGCATTAGTGACCTATAGTTTGCATGCTCACTATGTGTTTGATGGAATGACTATCATGGTTAGACCTAGTTAGGTCAAGTCCTTGTCTAAGTTTTGTATTAGAGGCTTTTTCCTTGTGTCATTTATCATTTCTAAAAGTTCTATCAAGTTCTGGACAGAGGTCTGGATCCTAGCCCTGAAAAAGTAGCTCAGATCTCTGTGTCGCATGCACATAACTGATTAATTTAGTCTACAGTCTCTGGGAGGCAAGGTCATCCATGTGATTGGTGTTCCTTGTTATGCAAGTGACTCAGGCTCCAGATCACTGAAAAAGAAAGTTATCTCAGGGTTTTGGCACCTGGAGTGGTTGTTTAGCTGCTGTGGCTCCTGTAGCACCTGAGGTAAGTCAATAAAGTTTCAAGTTTTCGATTCTACTTCCTTAACTACACTTAGGATGTTGAGTCATGTTATAGTAGCCCTCCACTCATGTTTACCCTAGCAGGCTACTGAAAATGGGTAAAAATGGGAGGTAGCATTATAGAGTGGTATCAGAGCAGGTTGTGCTCGCTTTGGGTGTTATCTGATACCACAGAGTAGTATTAGAGCATGGTTCAAACCTTGGACTAGATGGGCTAGATGTATTCATTGTCATGGTTATGGTTGACATGCATGAGGTCATGGTATGTAGTTGGTATTGTCATGCATGATGTTGGCATATTGATATGATTATGATTATACATGTATTGTGCTAATGTGGACTAATTTTTCAGATGAGATAAGCCTCCCCTGAACGTCATTGAGGTATGATTTTGATTATGGTATCTATTTGGTTTATCTGACATGGTATGCTTGCAGGAAGAAGAGAATCAAAGATGACGAGCAAAATGGTGGACTACAGTTCACGTGACTCTCCCTATAGATCAGTTGGGCAGCAAGGAGATGAGTATTTTCCTTATATAGGAGACACATTGAAGCGTTTAAGGGCGGTATTGTCCTGATATAGGAGACACATTGAAGAGTTTGAGGGCAAAGATCAAAAGTTGCAAGGAAGATAATGACAGATTGGTTGAGGCTCAGGAAAGACTTGCAAGGGCTCAGGAAAGGTCGACAGAGGTCAATATAGTCATCCTTTGTTGAAAATGCAACAAGAAAATCCTAATTTAATTTTGTCCTTGAATTAAATTAGGAATAAAATTGTAATTCCACATCACAAGACAACTTGTACGAGTTAGATAAGTTAATTTCACTTAGTTGGTTCAGATAATTTGAGTTGAGGGCCTAACTTGATTCATGTAGAGTGTCTCCTACATTATAGGAGCTCTGGTTGATTTGAGTTGCAATTAATTAATTCATTTTAACTAACTTAAAATCAGTTAAACTTGTTCCAACTGATGGAGGAACTAGTAGGAGGCTATACAATGGGGTGTTGCTTCATGTGTTCAACCAGTTAACTGATGATTCACTCATAAATAACTCATGCATGTTAGATATGAGAGTTACCCAGTTGACATTGGAGTTCAAGGACAATGTACTACCAGTTGTATAATCATCCAAATTGTATAGGTGGTGCACGCAGTCAAAGGAATGCCTACGAGGATTGCACAATTCATATTGAGGAGTTTCCCTAATTAATAGGGGGCTAATTCCCAAGGAGACAACACAAGGAAATAGGGACATAGGCAAGCCAAAATTTGGTTTAAGTTGACCTGGGCTTGTCTAGGAAGCAGTGAGACAGATAGAGATAGTGCAGAGGTTGCTCAGGTTTGAGAAAAACATTGTAATCTTCTCATATTCTCTGATTAATGCAATATACAGATAGCAAGGGTTTTTAGTTGTGCCTTTCCCCGAAATCATTGTGTAATGTGTTGATTAAATTATTTATCTTGCATGCTTCATGATTTCTCGATCGATTAATTATTTCTGTTGATGAGTAGAGTAGATTCACGTCTATTTTTTTAGTAAATTACAATTAGAAGTTTGAATCTACAAGGAATTTCTACATGGTATTAGAGCAGAAATCACTCTAGAAGAGGAGAATACGAGTTTGTCCTTTGCAAGTGAAATCAAATTTATAGTATCATTCTTCAGAGCCAACATGATGTCGTTCTACTGATTGAGACTCGAATATTTCCTTGAGTGTAGTTCAAACTATATTTCCTGGAAGGACGGGATGGAGGTAGTGTTGGAAGGCAACGAGCTTAAGGAATTCATAGACAAAGATATTCCTAAGCCTCTAGCAACTGATGCTCAAGATCTGACAGAGTGGAGGAAATGTGTTGCAAAGGCGAGAAGGTTCATACTAGAAGGGGTTTGAGATCATATTGTCTCAAACCTCCATTGGAAGGAGACTCCATATGCAATGTGGAAGGCCTTGACAAACTTGTTTTAGAACAATAGTGACCACAAGAAGCTGGCACTGAAGGAAAAGCTCTAGAAAATCAGATTGGAGAAGGGAGACACAATACCAAAGTACTTGACCAATTCACCCAATGTCGGGATGTGTTGCACAAAATATTGTCACCATGACATTCTGCAGTCAGTGTGAGTCTATCACCACTCATACTTTCCTCCTTTGCAAGTCTTAAACCTCAGTTCTTCATGTCAAGCCTTGAAAAATGAGAGAAAGCCCTTAAAAATCTCTAAAACTCTGGTTCCGCACTTTCTCTTAGCATTACCTGCGGTCCCGCACCTATTGGTCATGTCCCCTGTGTACCTGACCGCTCTGTCTCTGTGTAATGGGTGCGGACCCCTGTAAAAGTCAAAAAGGCGCAAGTACATTCTTAAAAACTCACTATGGGTTATTTTTGGAAGCTTCTAGAGGGAATCTTGAGGTAGCAAGTTCGCTTCTTTAAGGTTCATGCATCCCATACCTTAAGGAGCTAACCCCTTGATGTGAGGAGCTTATCCCTTTGAAGGAGGACTCTATCCCTTCATAGGTGGATCTATAACTTCCTTCCTCTGCACTATAAAATGAGGCATTGGGCTGGTTACTGAAGAGGTTGAAAGCTGAATATTTTTGAGGTGAAATGATGTTGGAACATAGTCTTCCTAATTGAGCTTGAGAGGAGAGATTACATACCTTTTTTGATCTCATTGGGAAGAGTGTGAGGCTTGTCGAAGTAGAGGAGATTCTTGCTTGGACCCTGGGAGGAGCTTGTACAACATCAAGGCACCAAGGTTGTAAAGTTCTTCTATTTTCGAAGTTAATACAATCAAGTTTATTTTTCTCAATAAGCTGTGTTTTATGGTTTATTTCATGGATTCCTTGATCACCATGATGAATATGATTTATTATATTAGCTATGCAGGTGTTATTTGATGTGTGCTTGTTTGTGATTGCAGGTTCTTAAAAGGAAACTCTTTCAGACGATTGAAGCGTGGCTGCCACAAACTAGTGTTGGACTTAAGGTAGGGTCTAAAACACCTCTTGGTTTTTATTAATAAATCGCAATATATTTAGAGAAAGGTAGATTTGCTTGTTCTGCTTGTCGCTAGATATCTGTTGATACTAGGGAGATCGGTCTTGTCCGCAAGAACGATTTATCTGGCTGATAGGATGACCTTAGAAGTGCTGATGTTACAGTTGCTGAAGATGATCTGGTCAGCCTAGCACTTCTTGGCCTTCCCAAGAGATGGCACAACTACCAGGATGTGCTAAATGGGAGGGAGAAGCTACCAGAGTGGGAGAAGTTGTGGTCTGACTTGGTGCAGGAAGAGATTCGACAAAACACCAAAGATGGATCCTCATGCAAGTATGATGGTGAGGAGAATTGTGCCTTGGCTAGAAAGGTAAAGAAAGGGAAAGGGAATGCCATGAATTTCCCACACAAGAAGGCCAAAAATAAGCCCTTGGGAGGAGCGACGGGTGAATCTCTTGCTTCACAATTTGAGTTCGATTTCACCCTCATTTCTTTCATGGTGACATCGAAGATGGGTAGTGTGTGGTATCTGGATAGTGGATACTCATTCCATATCACCAGCAACAAATAATTCTTCAGTGACTTGGAGGAGAAGGACCTGCAGATGCACATCAAAATGGGAGATGATGGAAGGTATAACACGAATGACATCGATACTGTTACTTTTCAAAGGGAGTTTGGTTCTCCTTTCACATTAAAAGATGTCATGTATGTTTCGGGTCTAAAGAATAATTTGGTTTCAGTTGCTATGTTGGAATACTATAGCCATGATGTGATATTTAGCAAAGGAAAGGCTTTCCTTAGTCACATAGCCTCAGGACAAGTGAAGCAGATCGATGTTCAGGTGAAGAACCTCTACAAACTAGATGTAGAAGATTGTGTTGTTTTGAGCACAAAAACAGAGAAGGTGCAAAGTAGAGACATCTCTGAATTATGGCATAGAATATTGGGCCATCTTCACCATGGATCTTTGAAGATAATGCAATAGATTTCTACAGGACTTCCCAAGGGTGCACTACAACAAAGAGATACATGCAAAGGGTGTACATCAGGGAAGTACACCAAATACACCTTTCATGATAAGGACAGTTGAGTGCAAGCGATCCTTGAAAGAGTTCAATCAAATGTGTGTGGATCGTTCAAGGCAACCTCCACGGCGAAGCATAGGTATTATATAATATTTGTAGATGATTTCTCATGTAAGTGCTAGATTTTCTTCATGTAGAAGAAAGATCCGACGTTCTCTAAATTTTGTGAATTTAAAGCGCTTGTTGAGAACTACATTGGCATGAAAGTGAAGGCTCTTAGGAGTGATAACGGTGGAGAATATGTGTCGAATGAATTCAAGAAATTATGTGCATCAGAAGGCATTAGATGAGAATTAATAACACCCCATAACCCACAGCAGAATGGGATGGATAAAAGGAAGTATAGAAGTATTGTGGGAACTGCGCGGGCAATGTTACATGATCAGGGCCTACCGTTGCAATTGTGGAATGAAGCATGCAACATAGTTTTATATGTGTAGAATAGAAGTCCTCATTGGATTCTCGCAATGAGTACACCAAAAGAAGCTTTTTTGGGGTAAGAAACCATATGTGGCACACTTCAGGTTCTTTGGTTCATCAGTTTATTGTCTTGGTACCAAGAATGCAAGGAAAAAGGTAGAGCCAACAACTAAGTTGGACATATTTGTGGGGTACACTGATACACCTAACAACTATTGGGTGTACCTTCCATCTCACAAGATGATAGTGGTTCGTAGAGATGTGAAGTTCGATGAAGAGAAGGCCATGAGATGTTCCCTTGAGAGGGAGATTTTGTTACATGCAGATGAGGATATTTTACCTCTAAAAGAAGAACCTTAGGATGATGTGGAGCAACCACATGCAGAGCAATAGAGAGTGGAAGCACCCACTCATGTAGAGACTTCCAAGGATGGGAGGAAGCACACCAGAGAGGCCGACAGATTGATACATGATGCTAGAGAGAATGTGGGAGCACCCACATCACAACATAGGCAAAGGAGGTCACCATATCGGTACACTAGCTACATGGATCTAATCATTGAGTGAGAGTGTAGAGATTGAGACATCCTCATTTGAGGAAGAAATACAAGCAATACAACAACCATTGTGGGTTAATGTCGTAGTAAAAGAGTATGACTCCATTATCATAAACAATGTTTGGGAAGTGGTCCTAAGACCAGCAGACAAGTCAGTGGTGAGTTCCAGATGGTGTTACAAGGTAAAGCAAACAACAGATGGGAGTGTGGAGAAACACAAGGCCATATTTGTGGCCAAAGGGTTCTCTCGGGTGGAGGGAATTGATTACGAGGAGACCTTTGCTCTAGTACCAAGGTACTCTTCGATTAGATCTATTCTAGCATTTTCAGTGCAGATGGGATGGAAGATACATCATATGGATGTGAAGACAACATTGCTCAACAAAGTGATTGAGGAAGAGGTGTACATTGAATAGCCTGAAGGATTTGAGACCTTCAACAGAGAGTCGCATGTGTGTAGACTCAAGCGAGCATTGTATGGATTGAAACAAGAACCTCATGCTTGGTATACTAGGATTGACAGTTATTACACCAAGTTGGGCTTCACCAAAAGTGAGGCAGATGAAAACCTTTACCATATTATGGTTGAAGGTAAATTGTTGATTATAGTATATATGTTGATGATTTAACTCTAACAGGTGATGAGAATCTGGTAAAATATTGCAAAGAGGATCTTGCAATAGAATTTGATATGAAGGGCCTGGGGCTCATGCATTATTTCCTTGGTATGGAAGTATGGCAAGGAGATGAGGAACTGTTTGTCTCTCAAGGAAAGTATGCCAATGAGATATTGAAGAAGTTCCACATGAAGACTCCTCTAGTAGGGAATTGAAGGAAGGAAGATGTTACTTCAGGTGAAGTAGTGGAGGCTACTATTTACAAGACGCTGGTGGGTTCTCTTATGTATTTGGTGAACAAATGACCAGACATATGTTTTGTAGTTAACTAGCTTAGTCAAGCAATGGTTAAGCCAACCAAAATCTATTGGAAAGAAACTAAACATGTGTTGAGATACCTCAGAGGCACCACTTAGTTTGGTCTTTAGTACAAACAGATAGAGGGAGTGAAGTTGCGAGGCTTCACAAATGCAGATTGGGAAGGGAGTCCATCCGACAGGAAGAGCACACCAGGGGGAATCTTTAGTAGTGGGTCAATAACAGTTTCTTGGTATAGCAGGAAGCAGAGATCAATTGCACTTAGTTCAACAGAAGCTGAGTACATGGCTACTAGTCAAGCAACTTGTGAGGCTATATGGATGAGGAAGATCCTTGTTGGGTTATTTGGTCAACATATGTATCATATAGTGATTTACTGTGACAATAAGAGTTGTATCAAACTCTCTCAGAATCCATTTTTTCATGATCGGTCCAAGCATATCGACATCTGATATCACCATCTACGAGATTGTTTGTAGAGGAGAATCATGTTGCTGGAGTACATTCCTATAAAGGAGCAAGATGCAAACATCTTGACTAAGGCACTATCAAGAGGAAAATTTGAGTTCCATAGAGGTAGGATTAGGGTATTTGATCATCTCTTTCTTATTGAGAGGGGTGTTGAAACTGCAACAAGAAAATCATAATTTAATTTTGTCCTTAAATTAAATTAGGAATAAAATTGTAATTCTGCATCATAAGACAACTTGTACGAGTTAACTAAATTAATTTGACTTAGTTGGCTGTAGTATACCTAGGGGGATAATATAGGGTAGAAAGGGAGGTACCCAAGAGAATAATGTAATGAATAATGTAAGGATGATAAATAAAGGGGCCATAATTAATAAATAAAGTGGTTAACCTGCATTATGCAAGGGACCACAATTAGTTAGGAAATAGTGTGATAAGCCCATGGTATTGGATGTATGGTATTTAAAGAATCGTAGTAATTACCCATGGAATTGTATGTATGAAGCCTATATAGAGGCTAAAGACTACCCATTCAGAGATGTGAAGTATTATTGTATTGACAAACATATGGCTTGTGGAGTGTTCTCCTTCCTTAAGGAGTAATTGTATGGTGTTACCCTACCTTAAGGGTTTTTCTGAAGATATCAATAAAGAAGCATTTTCATTCTAGAAATATTTTGTATTGTATCTCGGGTTTATTTTATCAAATAATTTATTTTCAATTCATATCTACTACAAGTGGTATCAGATCTCTTATTTGGGCAAAGCAGGGATAAATTTCTTCTTCTTCTTTTTTTTTTTTTTTTGCAGGACTTTTTTGGGCAGCGAGTTTGCATATCATATTTGAAAATTTTTTGCAAAAATTAGATATATGAATTTATTGCGAAAATATACCCAAATTCAAAAAAAAATCAGCTGAATCAGAGTCCGAATGAGGGTTATATCACTGATTTAAAATCAACTGTGTTGCAAAAAAATTTCTGATGACAATTCGTGGACGGTGTCACTCCAGTCATTTTTTGCAGGTTTTGTGCATGATTTATGAAAACATATTATAGATTTGAGCCCCTTTTGAAACATCGCCCAATTTCAACATAAAAATCAGTTAGATCGAAGTCCATATGAGGGAGATATCGTTGATTTAAAATCAGCTCTTTTTTTCAGAAATTTTTGTGACAGTGGGATAGTTGCAACACGAATCTAAGTTTTTTTGAGTGCCCAGATCAGGATTTCAGTAACTAAAGAAGATGCATAATGGCCATTCCATTTCTGAAAACAAGTTATAAGAAGGATTCTGAGTTATGTTGACCAAGGTATGCCCATTTTAAATTTTCGCCAAAGTAAGTGATTTCCTTCGAAACCCTTACTCTATTTTAAGGGTTCTAACAAGATGATGTTTTCAGGAAAAGATGATGGCACTACTATTGAAGAATTCCTAAAATGGGTGAAGTCATCATTTAAAGCTTGGAAAGATGTAGCATGGTTTAATTTTAAAGATGAGGTTTCCATATGGTGGAACTCACTTGACACAAAGAAGTTGGTAAGCCTTCCTGATGAAGAATTTGAAAAAGTCATTTTGGACAAATGGTCTCATGCTAGAAAATAGGATAATGAGAAACATAAGGGGTTATTTTCTTCTGGTGTCTCCTTATTACAGGTTCATATATATATTCAGAAAGAGAAGGTCATTGTGAATATCAATTCTAGTTGCCAACATAATTTTATCAATGTTAATTTGGCAACAAAAAAGTTGGAAGTTCTAGCAACACACATTCAAAACACACAGGTTGATAATGAGGATGCTCAAATTTATAATGATTTGAATATTGATATAGATAAGTATGTGTTGCATTTTGATTTTATACTTCAGATATGGATAATGTGGATGTTGTTTTGGGATACCCTTGGATGAAATCTGTTGGTATTGTCAATATTAATGTGCAGAAGAAATTCCTGAAGCTCTGATATAAAAATAAGAAAATTACATTGTAGGATATATCCACCAGTAAGCAAGTAGAGTGCAAGGAGGCCCAAGCAAAAATCTTTATAGCTACTGACACATCAGACGAGGAATTCGTGGTGGATGTAATAATGGAAGATAAGAAACAAAAGCGGGTACCACTAAAGGCACCTGATACCACTTAGGCTCCATCAAGTGGGGAGTTGAAGGAAGCTACACCATCAATTAACGCTTCAATATATCACCACCCACATCACCCAACAAGACAACAAACAACAAGGTGGCAAAGAATTAGCAGCAAGGACGACAACACCTTGAAGGCACACATAGAGGTGCGACGATCCACCCACAACATATCAACATAGAGGAACCACAAGAACCAACTTCCATCTCAAGTGAGCAAGGCACCAACCAGATCGAGTGTTCACCTTTCTCTGGGATGGCTAGATGCACATACATGGTACTAATGGACTAATCTTTTGAGTAGATCTTATTATTTGTGTTCTTCTCATGTTTCGGGGATGAAACATGTTTAAGGGGGGTGGAATGTAGTATACCTAGGGGGGATAATATAGGGTACTGAGGGAGGCACCCAAGAGAATAATGTAAGGATGATAAATAAATGGGCCATAACTAATAAATAAAGTGGTTATCCCACATTATGCAAGGGACCACAAGTAGTTAGGAAATAATGTGATAAGCCCATCGTATTGGATGTATGGTATTTAGAGACCCATGGTAATTACCCATGGCATTATATGTATGAAGCCTATATAGAGGCTAGATACTCCCCATGAGAGATGTCAAGTATTGTTGTATTGTCAAGCATATGGCTTGTGGAGTGATCTCCTTCCTTAAGGAGTAATTGTATGGTGTTACCCTACCTTAAGGGTTTTTCTGAATATATCAATAAAGAAGCATTTTCATTCTAACAATCTTTTATATTGGTTCTTGGGTTTATTTTATCAAATAATTTATTTGCAGTTCATATCTACTACATTGGCTCAGTGAATTTGATTTGAGGGTCTAACTTGAGTTATGTAGAGTGTCTCCTACATTATAGGAGCCTTGGTTGAGTTTATTTTGAGTATTATTTAATTAATTTAGTTTACTTGAGTTAAAGTCAATTAAACTCATTCCAACTGATGGAGGAACTAGTAGGAGGTCAAACAATGGGGTGTTGCTTCATGTGTTCAACCAGTTAACTGATGATTCACTCATAAATAACTCATGCATGTCAAATCTAAGAGTTACCCAGTTGAGATTGGAGTTCAGGGACAATGTACTATCAGTTGTATAATCATCCAAATTGTACAGGTGGTGCATGCAGTCAAAGGAAGGCCTATGAGTATTGCGAAATTCCTATTGAGGAATTTCCATAATTAATAGGGGGATAATTCCCAAGGAAACAACGTAAGGAAATAGGGACTTGGGAAAGCCAAAATTTGGTTAAGTATTGACATGGGATTGTCTGGGAAGCAGTGAGGCAGTTAGAGATAGTGCAAAGGTTGCTCGAGTTTTGGAAAAGCATTGAATCTTCTCATATTTTCTGACTAATGCAATATACAGATATCAGGGGTTTTTACCTGTGCCTTTCCCCAGGAAATCATTGTGAAATGCTTTGATTAAATTCTTTCTCTTCTATGCTTCATGATTTCTCGATCGATTAATTGTTTCCATTGATGAGTAGAGTAGATTCAAGTCTATTGTTTCAGTAAATTACAATTAGTAGTTTGAATATACAAGGAATTCCTACATCCTTTAGAGTTTGTTAGACTTGTAGAGACAAGGATAGCTGAGGATTAGACAAGAATAGGGAGAGAAGACTAATGGAGCATATGGTAGTAGGTCTCGGTCAGGATGCAGGTTGGATAAAGGGGACACAGTGAGAGGTGGCATATCACTGGATACCTCTGACAGGAGGACTAGTATGTATGGGTTTCATTCTAGTTCCTCATCTAGGAGACACTATTATCATCACTACCATCATCCTTATAGGAGGAGTGAGTGCTTGAAAAAGGATTTCAAGAAAGTCAAGCCTCCTACATTTGATGGCGAGATGAAGAAGTCAGAAGATGCAGAGGCATGGTTGCTTGGAATGAAGAAATTCTTCAAATTGCATAACTATTCAGAGAACATGAAATCCAATATAGCTACCTTCAGTCTTAACGAGAAAACAAATATCTTGTGGGAAGATGCAAAGAATGTCCGAGGCATTCAAGAAGAAGAGTTGATTTGGGATGAGTTCAAGGGACTCTTCAAGAAGAAGTACCTATCTAAAAGATGGTATGATGACAGAGCTAAGGAGTTTTATGAGTTGCAGATGAATTCCATGACAAATGATGAGTATATTAGTAGGTTTTCGGAGCTATAGAGGTATGTGCCTTACCTCAAGGATGAGAAAGCAAAGATTCAAAGTTTCATCAGTGGGTTTCCAACATCATATAAAAACCGAATTGAATTTGAAGAGCCTCGGTCGCTGGAGGAAGCCATCGAGAAATTAAAGCATTGTTATGAGCAGTCAAAGCGTAAAGCTGAGCCTAAGTGTGATTTGAATGAGAATGAGAAAGTTAAAGGGAAGTGGCCACTGAAGTGGGGAAGACCTTAGGATGCATGTGAGCAAGAGAATGTGGTTCCTTATAAGAAGTTTAATGTAGTTGAGAAGGGACATGGATCACATCCTAGAGAACAACATAATAGAGGTGATGGTAGGGGATTGTTGCAGTGTTGGATTTGTGGCAAGGATATTCACAAGAAATATTGTCCATTGCACCAGGGTGGCAGGCCTCATATCTATAGTGCTAAGGAGGCACAGACAGTTGGGGATGTTTGTCATAGCATTCCTCAGATTTATGTAGTTGTGGACAACAAGCAGGCAGATCATCGAGCATCCATTATTGAGATGGAAGGTAAGTTATGTGATTGAGCTATTTCTATTTTGATTAACCCTGGATCGAATTATATTTATGCTAATCCTAACCAGGTGGACTAGTGTGGTTTGAGAAAAGAAGTGCATGCAAAGTCTTGGTTGGTGCAGTTGGCTACAGGTACTAAGAAGAGAGTTCATCATTGGGTAAGAGCTTGTGCATTTGAGCTAAATGGTATGCCTACATCAACACATATAAATGTGCTTCCATTGGGATCATATAGTATGCTTTTGGGTATGGATTGGATGTACCTCCACATGACCAAAGTAGGTTTTTATGACAAGGTTATTAAATGCCTGGATGATAATGGGGAAAAGAGAGTCTTGCAGCAGTTTCAGGATGTATTTCTAGCAGATATTTCAGAGTTTCCTCCTCACAGGGAAGTGGAATTTTCTATTGAGTTGGTACCAGGATCAACACCAGCATCAAAGGCACCTTATAGGATGAGCACTCTAGAGTTGGTGGAATTGAAATTGTAGTTGAAGGAAATGCTTGATAAGGGATACATTAGGCCAAGTAGTGTTGTTCATGAAGAATAAGGATGGTACTCTTAGATTGTGCATTGATTATAGACAGTTGAACAAGGTGGCCATCAAGAACAGGTATCCATTGCCAATGATCGATGACTTGTTTGACCACTTGAAGTGAGAAATAGTGTTCTCGAAGATTGATTTGAGATCAAGATACCATCGGGTACACATAAAAAAAGAGGACATCTACAGGACTGCTTTTAGACTAGGTATGGGAATTATGAGTTTGTTGTGGTTCCTTTCTGTTTGACTAATGCTCCATCTACTTTTATATGCTTGATGAACAGTGTGTTGCATCATTATTTGGACAAGTTTGTGATTGTATTCATTGATGATATATTGATATATTCTAAGAATGAGGAAGAGCATGCAGAACACTTAGCAAAAATATTGAGATTGCTAAGAGAGCATCAGTTGTATGCCAAGCTTAGTAAGTGTAGTTTCTTTTAGACAAAGGTACATTACTTGGGACATGTGGTTTCCAAGGAAGACATAGTAGTGGATTCGGAAAAGATAAGAGCTATCATGGAGTGGGAAGCTCCTAAGAATGTGGATGAGGTTAGATCATTCATGGGGTTAGCAGGTTACTACAGGTGGTTCATTAGGAACTTCTCAAGAATTTCACATCATATTAAATCATTGTAGAGGAAGGGAATGAAATTTGAATGGATAGAGGAATGTGCTACATGTTTGGAGCAGTTGAAGCAGTTTCTTACAAATGCTCCGGTGTTAAATATTGCAGATCTAGATAAAGAGTTCGTGGTGTGCACAGATGCTTGCAAGAGAGGACTTGGTGGATTCTTGATGTAGGAGGGACAGGTGGTGTGCTATGAGTCAATGAAATTGAATGAGCATGAGGAGAATTATGTGACGCATGACCCTGAGTTGGCAATGATCATTCATGCATTGTATCTTCTTGGCATGAGGTTCATTTTGATGAGTGATCACAGTGGGTTGAGGTACTTGTTTAACCAACTGAATCTGAATGCCAGTAAAGCTAGGTGGTTGGCCACCCTTAGTGAATTTGACTTTGAGATCAGATAGATTAAAGGAAAGGAGAAAAAAGTTGCAGATGCTCTTAGTAGGAGAGTGCAGGTAAACCATGTTGCAGTTATGAGCTCATATGGGATAGATCTACAGGATCAAATCTTACAAGCAGAACAATAGGATGATAGGTATCAACGGCTTAAGCACAGGATGTGTATTATCATCTCACGACAGATGGCCTGGTGAGATTTAGGAACAAAAGATATGTGTTGGATGATAACGAGCTCAAGAATCTTATCTTGAGGGAGTTTCATGTCAAGATGTATTAAGGTAACGTGGGATATCATAATATGTTGACAGTTGTAAGCAAGTTCTAGTATTAGATGAATTTGAAGAAGGAACAAGAGGAGTTTGTTGCCAGATGTTTGGGCTGTCAACATGTGAAAGCTAAGTGTAGGCACCCAACTGGTTTTTTACAGCCTATTCCAATTCTAGAGTGGAAATGGGAGGTTATTTCAATGGATTTCATCATAGGTTTGACGATAACATCAAAGCAACATGATTCCATCATGTTCGTGGTTGATAGGTTGAGAAATATAGCTCACTTCATTCCAGTGAAGACTACTTATTAAGCTAGTGAGGTAACACAAGTCTTCATCAGGGAGATAGTTAGGTTGCACAGTGTTTCGATGAAGATTGTTTCAGACAAAGATGCCAAGTTCACTTCTAGGTTTTGGAAGGATCTATTTGTAGGTTTGGGGTACAAAGTTGGACCTTATTACAACTTATCATCCACAGACAAATGGATAGACAGAGAGGGTCAAGATGATACTAGAGGATATGTTGAGGATGTATGTCATGCATCAACATAGGAGGTGGGAGGAGTATCTTCCACTAGTTGGGTTTGCTTACAACAATGGTTATCAGGAGTCGCTGAGGATGAGTTCGCTTGAGGGACTCTTTGGGCGGATTTGTAATACTCCCATCAACTGGAGTGATCGAGTGAACAGGGTACTTATAGGAACAAATATGTTGGCAGAGATGGAACAAGAATTGTAGGTTATAAAGAAGAATCTAAGGGAAACATAGGATAGGAAGAAGAGTTATGCGGATCAACACAGGGCATTTAGGGAGATTTAGGTTGGGGAGCATGTGTACATGCGCATCAAGCCCAAGAAGAGCTCCTTGAGGATTATGTCATGTGCCAAGTTGGCACCTTGGTATTGCAGGCCTTTCGAGATCATTGAGAGGATTAAACCAGTGGCCTACAGACTTGCATTGCCTCCGACAGTGAAAGTCCATTATATTTTCCATGTTTCATTCCTTAAAATATATGTGAAATATGTTGATCATATTATTGATTGGTTTGTATTATAAGTGGAGCCAAAAAGAGAATTCTAGCATGAACCTCAATGCATATTGCACTAGAAACAACTCATGCTCTGAAATGAAGCAATTGAGAAAGTTAAAGTGTAGTGGAAGCACTTTGGGCTCGAATAAGCTACATGGGAGATGTTTGATAAGATGCGGGCTATGTATCCTTCATTATTTACTGGTGGAGGAAAATGATTTTTTTGGTATATGAATATTTATGTATGAATGATATTGTAAATACTGAAATGAGATGTGCTATAAAGCTCTAATAAGTAGCATGGTTTTCATCTTGTCATGCTTGTCACGATGGCTTTAATTTTGAGCATGTTGTTCATTGTAAATACTGCAACGAGTTGGGTTATAAAGCTCCATAGATAGTATGTTTTGATTTTCAGTGGTCTTGTTGGTTATAGGTGTCATAGAACATCGTGGACGGTGCTCCCCTGAGGGGAAGGGATCTGTAACAACCTCGAGTTAAAATTTCATGTAACAAAGATAATAAAGGAAAAAGTAAGACCAAGGTCATGGGACATGTATTCCAAGTTGAATGTTGGCCAAAGTATCCAATAGGCATCACTTGTTGTTTATTATGGCTAAGGGAAATTGGCAAAGGCTTTGAAAAGGAAAAAATGCATTATTGGCATTTTATTTATGAAAATAGAGGAAAATAGGAGAAAAGAGAGGTGAAAAGTCACAGGTTGCATGTGAGGAGGAAATTGAAGGCAAATAGAGGAAAATTGAAGAAAGTAGAGGCATTAATAATAAAATGAAATCAGAGCATTAGTTTGGGGCCTTTTGTCAGTATAGTGTTGGAATTAGTTTCAGAGAGGAGAAGAGCACCAAGAGGAGAAGGCAAGCAAGGAAGAAAAGGGAAGACAATCAAAGCAAAGGAAAGCAAGGATCAAGCATGGAAGAGTTGGATCGAGCAGCTTCAACGAGAATACTTGCAAGTAACAAATTGCATGTATGATTTCTTAGTTTATTTTGGCATGGATGGTACATGCATGTGTGTATTTGGTTTATTTGTTGGCATGGTTTTTCTGGGTTTGACAGTGGTTTCAGCCTTGCCTTGACATTTCTAGATAGTCATGGTGTGATGGGATTCATTCTTGGATGAGATTTGGATTTCCAGAAGGTTTTGGATCCATGTGAGGTGGTCTCAGGAAGATCCCAAGGGTTGGGGGTGGAGATGGTTTTCTCTTGGAAGCCCTCGATAGGCGGATGGAGACAGGAAAATTACTCAAGGGATGGTGAAGGAATTTTGAGGCATCCAAGCTTGGTTTGGCTTTTTGATCTCGAGACTGGTTTAGGTGAGATCATGGTAGAGTGAGGGTGGAAGTGATTTAACCTTTGAATTACCTTGGTTGTTTATGTATTGGTTTATCCCATGAGATTCCACATTCATGCTTGGAATATGGCACAAGGGTGATTGGCTAAAAGAAAGGTTTGGTTCAGCCCAATCTATGGTCGGGTGGCACGTGGAAGTCCCTGACTTGGTTGGCTTTTGCATATGTTAATAAGAGCTAAGTTCCTCTTGCATTTTATGAGTAAATGTAATTGTTATGATGTGGCTTTGATGGTCTTTCAATCATGGTTATAAATTTGGTTATATGTTGCCTATAAGCATGGTTTTATGACAGATTCAAGTTATGGCTCTTATCATGTTTGATTGATAAGTGATTGGTTATTGAATGCATGTCCTAATAGATGTTATTATAGCTATTGTGAGAGGAAATTAAACCTTCTTGATGATTCTCAAATAAGTTTCATATCTCTATGTTCAGATATGCATTCATGGCCTGTAGATTGCATGTTCACTATGTGTTTGACAAAATGACTATCATGGTTAAACCTAGTTAGATCAAGTCCTTGTCTAAGTTTTGTGTTAGAGGCTTTGTCCTTGTGTCATTTATCATTTCTGAAAGTTGTATCAAGTTTTTGGCAGAGGTCCAGATCCTAGCCCTGAAAAAGTGGCTTAGACCTCAAGGTTGCATGCACAGAACTAAGTAATTTAGTCTACAATCGCTAGGAGGTAGGGTCATCCATGTGACTGGAGGGTTATAGTGGTTGATTTTCCTTGTTATGCAAGTGACTCTAGATCCAAATAACTAAAAAAGAAATCTATCTCAGGCTTTGGGCACCTTGAGTGGTTGTTTAGCTCTCGGGGATCTTGTAGCACCTAAGCGAAGTTAGTACTAAGTTTCAAGTTGTCGATTCCACTTCCTTAACTATACTTAGGAGGTTGAGTAATGTTATAGTAGCCCTCCTCTCATGTTTACCCCGATAAACTGGTGAAAGTGGGTAAATGTGGGAGGTAGTTTTATAGATAAGAAGTGGACATGGGATTTACTCTAGTTCTGGTTTAGACAGGTATCATGGCCATCATTGCTATCATCCTTACAGGAGGAGTGACAGGGGATATTTTCCGAATGAGTTTAAGAAATCCAAGCTACCTACATTTGATGGAGAGTTGAAGAAGCCAGAGGATGTAGAGGCATGGTTTCTTGGAATGAAGAAGTTCTTTGAGCTGCATGATTACATAAAGAATATGAAGGCCAAGATGGCTATTTTCAACCTCAAAGGGTAAGCGGGCATTTGGTGGGAAGATGTGAAGTGGGTCAGAGACATCAAGACAAAGGAGTTGAGTTGGCATGAGTTCAAAAGGCTTTAGCACACTACTCATAGCACACTACTTGTCCTTCTTGCATGAGAACTCCACCAAGTCCTCTCTTGCAAGCATCTGTATACACTACAAACTCCTGGTCCAGATCCACAATCTTTAGCCATAGTGCATGTGTCAACAACTGCTTAAGGTGCTCAAAACTATCTTCACATTTTGTCTTCCATTGAAACTTATTACCTTTCCGTTGCAATGATGTGATAGGATATGTAATGCGTGAGAAGTTTCTGACGAACCTCTTGTAGTAACCTTCCAATCCCATAAATGATCTCACCTCATCTACATTCTTAAGAGACGCCCATTCCATGATGGCCCTTATCTTTTTTGGATCTACTACTATGCCTTCCTTGGAGACAACACGTCCCAAGTAATATACCTCAGTCTGAAAGAAGTTGCACTTGCTAAGTTTAGCATACAATTGGTGCTCTCTTAGCAATCTCAACACTGCTGCTAAATGTTCAGCATGTTCTTCCTCATTCTTAGAATATACCAGTATGTCATTAATGAATACAATAACAAACTTGTCCAAATAAGGATGCAACACACTATTAATCAAACACATGAATGTAGCTGGAGCATTAGTCAAACCGAATGGAACAATAACAAACTCATAATGCCCATACGCAGTCTTGAAGATATCCTCTTCCTTGATGCGTACCTAATGGTATCCCGATCTCAAGTCGATATTAGAGAACATTGTTTCACCCTTTAGCTTATGAAACAAATTATCAATCTTTGACAAAGGGTACATGTTATTGATTGTTACCTTATTCAGCTTCCTGTAATCAATGCACAATCTAAGAGTACCATCTTTCTTCTTTACGAACAACATTGGTGCACCCCAAGGTGATACACTGGGTCTGATGTATCCTTTTTCCAACATTTCCTTTAGCTGCAACTTCAACTCTACCAACTCAGGTGTGCTCATCCTGTAAGGTGCTTTCGATGCTGGAGCTTCCCCTGGCACTAACTCAATAGAAAATTCTACCTCCCTGTGAGGTGGCAACTCTGAAATGTCCTCAGGAAATACATCTTGAAACTGCTACAATACTGGGTACCTTCTCAACACATCAGCATCCTCAACCTCCTTACCCTTGTCACTGGAAATGTGTACTGCAAACATCACACAACCTTTTCTACAACTACACTTAGCCTACATAGTGGTAACCATCCTTATTGATGTAGGCTTCTTCTTTCCCTGCAAGGTCCTCTTTTCCCCACTATCATCCACACACTCAATGGCCTTTTCGAAGCAATCCGCTTTGGTTCTACGAAGGTATAGCCAAACCATACCCAAAATCATACTATACAATCCCAATGGAAATACATTTAAATGCGCTATTGTAGGCATACCATTTCACTCAAATGCACAAGCTCTTACCCAATGGTGAACTCGCTTATTTGTACTAGTAGTCAACTGTACCAACCAAGATTCTGCATGCACTTCTTTTCTCAAACCACACTTATCCACTAGGTCAGGATTAATATAATTATAGTTAGATACAAGATTAATCAAAATAGAAACAACTTGATCACAAAGCTTACCGTCCATCTCAATGATCGATGCCTGATGATCCGCTTGCTATTGTCCACAATTGCATAAATCCAAGGAATGTTATGACCAACATCACCAACTGTATGTGCCTCCTGAGCACTGTAGATCTGGGGTCTACCACCACTCTGATACTGTGGAAAATCCCTCTTACGATGATCCTTACCACATATCCAACACTGCAATGGTTCCCTACCACTGCCTCTAGTTTGCTACTCTCCATGTCCCTTCTCAGCTGCATTGAATCTCTTGTAAGGAATTGCATTATCTTTCTCACTTGCATCTTGAGGTCTTCCTCACTTTGGTGGCCATTTTCCTTTAGCTTTTTCGTTTCTCTTCAAGTCATGTTTCAGCTCAACTTTGCATTTTGACTGCTCATAACAATGCTTCAACTTTCGGATGGCCTCCTCCAATGATCTAGGCTCATCGAACTCAATCTAGTCTATGTATGCAACTGGAAATCCATTGATGAATCTCTGAACCTTGGCCTTCTCCTCTATGAGGTAAGGTACATATCTCAACAGCTCCAAAAATATTCTAGTGTACTCCTCATCTATCATAGAACCCATCCGCAACTCTTAAAACTCCTTAGTTCTATCATAATAATACCTCTTAGACAAGTGCTTCTTCTTGAAGAGCCTTTCAAACACATGCCAAGTCAACTCATCCTCATGTATGTCCTTGAAATTATTCACGTCTTCCCACCAAATATTCGCTTTACCTTTGAGACTGAAAAGGGTTATCCTTGCTTTCATGTTTTCTGAGTAATCATGCAATCTAAATAATTTCTGCATGCCAAGCAACCAAGCCTCCACATCTTGCGATTTCTTCATCTCTCCATCAAAGGTAGGTGGCTTTTCCTTCTTGAACTCATCCGGAAAATATCCCCTATCATTCCTCTTGTACAGATGATAATGATGACGATCATGATGTCTATCAGAACCAGAACTAGAGTAATACCTGTGTCCAGTACCTCTCCTATCCGGAGTGTCCAACAACCTGCCATATCTAATAATGTAAGATCTATATGATCTGTGTCTACTATGAGACATGTTGCCATATGCCCCATTAGTTTTATCCTTGTGTCCATGGTTGATCTGAAGAGGTCCCTGCCGTTGCAAATCTGACAAACTCTAAAGTAATATCACATTTACCTATGCTTGTTTCTCTTGTGCTTGCATGATTTTGTCATTGTTTGCTTTGAAACTCCTTATTTCTTCCTTCGGGCTTCTCAAGTTGTATGCCAAGTCAGAAGAGTGCCCTACACCATGCTACCCATCTGATGTATAGGGATATTCTATGTAGTCTGCCACCTTGTTGGCCATCCGATCTCTTTCCTGCAAGGCATACTATGTCAGCTAAACCAAATCACCATAAATCAACGTACCTTAACATACTCAAGGAGGATACCTTGTCTTCAAGATCATCAAGTCAGCGTGGTGCATGTACAACCATAACCATAATAACATATAGACATTTATTAATAAGTGCATCAACGCATAACCATCATACTAACTAGGGTCCAGTCATCAATGCAAGACCATATCAATAATGCATGCTCTGACCTAATGAATGAAAGCAACCATACTCCAGTAGACACAGTGCCTCATGCAACTATCCACCTACATAAGAAATGCCTAATCAACTACACATACGCATAACCGCATGTATTCAAGCATAAGCGATCAATTCTTGTAATCAACCAACAAGACTGATGCATGCAATCAAATAACCAAGAATGCAACCTAATGTACAAGGATGTAATCAAGTTGCATATAATTGTATAACCAGCCATATACTCATGATGATGAATTCCATAAAATTGACATAATGTTCCTCATGATAATTTACTACTACCATGATCAATATGATGCAGTGCAACAAGCACATGGAGTGCAAGTGTAAGAGCCACACACGAAAATGACATGCATGCATGACCAACAACACATTCACCCATATCTGTAGCACCATATATGACCCAAAGAGAGCGTAACCATGCTCTGATACCAATCTGTAACACCCCCTCCCAAGTCTACCCAAAGTAACCATGCCAATCAGGGTAAACAAGAGAAGAGACGCTACTATGATCCAGTTCGACCTCCTATGTCACCTTAAGGAAGTCGAATCATCGGAACATCACATACAATCAATCAACATCATCAACAGACCCCTTAGGAGACAAGTCAGCCACTCAGAGAGCCTACCCCTAGGTCCAAATGCTATTTTGTAGCTCTTAGGCCTCAGTTGTTCTCATTTTATCAACAAGGGAAGACCAACAACCTAAAGTCGCTCTCACAGGCCTACCTACTAGCGACTATGGTCCATAATTTCCATTTTTGTGCCAACGACCCTGGGATTTGAGCCACTTTTCTAGCCTAGAATCCTGGCCTCTGCCCAGAACTTGTTGTAACTTTCAGAAATCATTAAAAACATGATAACCATGTTGATCAATAAAAAATCACCCTCAGGACTAGGCCTGAGCATCCCCAACTAGGACTGACATTATGTCAAACACTTGGCATCAATGCAACCTACAGGTCTAGGATACAAGACAAAGCATAAACGACTGAAACAACTTATGAAACATAACCATAAGGATCACCTCCTTATCCATTGAACTACTACATCATGAGTTAGGTCTTGCATCCATCCATTTAATAGTTACAAGTAAATATATGAAATAACCATGACATGAACTAGTCATTCAGCCATGCTTATAACCAGCATAAAACCATATAAATATCAGAGATATGACAACCATTAAATCCACATATAAATCAGTGCAAAAGTAAGATAACTTAGATTTTATTAATCATAGGCAAATCTGACTAGGTTCGAGACTTCCACGTACCACCCGACCATAGACATTGTTGAACCAAACCTCTCTTTCAGTCAGTCACCCACGTTCCATATTCCAATCATGAATGTGGGATCTCATGGAACAACCAATCCAAGAACAACCAAGGGAATCCATATGTTAAACCACCTCCACCCTCATCCAACCATGATCACACCAAAATCGGTGCTTCGATCACAACCAAACAGAACTTGGAATGCCATTCGGAATCCATCACTATCCTTGAGGAATTTTTTGTCTCCTTGTCTCTCAGGATTTACCGCAATCCAAACTCGAATCACTAGGCCCTAAACCGAGACTGCTCCCTTAGGCTTTACATGTATCCCACCAAAACCAGACAAGGGATTCCTAGGCCTTTGGGAATGAACCTTGAGACCACCTCTGCCCTAGATTCCAGAATCCATCCGACAATTCCAAAGTTCCAAAATCGAAATAAACATCCCAACATAACATGGCATCCGGAAAAAGGCTAGGCTAGGTTGAAAACCATTGCCATAATCTGGCAAGACCATTCCATCAACAACAAGAGAACCATACACCAACATGCAAAGCCATGCATGTCCAAACCAGCTAGGAAATCACACATGAAAAAGGTTGCTTGCAAGTACTCTTGCTGAAGCTGCATGATCTTGCTTTCCTTCCTTTTTCCTTTCTTGGTTTTCCTTTCCTTTCCTTTCCTTCCCTTTTCTTTCTCCAAACTAGAGTGCTCCAAGAAACTCTAAGTGACCAAGAGAATGAGAGAGAGAGAGAATAATGAGAAAGCTCCAAACTTGAACTTGACAAAAGCCATGAACTCATCCTCAGAAGCCTTGTTATGCATGAGGCCTCTAATTTCTTCATTTTCCATTATTTTCCTTCAATTTCCTCCTCACATGCAACCTGTGACCTTTTACCTTCTTTTTCTCCCAATTTCCTTTATATTCATAATTAAATGTGCCAAAAATGCCTTTTTTCCTTTTAATGCCTTTGCCAATTTTCCTTAGACAAAACACACATCCAGTGATGCTCTCTAGGATATCTTTACCCAACATTCAGCTTGGAATAGGTGTCCCTTAAATGTGGTCTTATTTTGCCTTTATTAACTTTTATTACATGAACTTTTCACCAATGAACTTTTCACCAGGGTTGTTACAAGGCCAGTGGCCTACAAACTTGCACTACCCTCGACAATGAAAGTCCATGATGTTTTCCATGCTTAATTGCTTAAAATATATGTGAAAGATTTTGATCATGTGATTGGTTGGTCTGTATTGCAGGTGGAACCAAAAGAGAATTCTAGCTGGAACCTTAGTGCATTTTGCAACAGAAATAGCTCATGCTCCGGAACTGAGCAATCAAGCAAGTTAAAGTGCAGTGGAATCACTTTGGGCTCGATGAAGCTACATGGGAGATGGTTGATTAGATGCGAGCTATGTATCATTCATTATTTGTCAGTTGAGGCAACTGAGTTTTGGTATATGTACATATTTATGTATTGGTTTTTATTGTATATACCCCAATGAGCTGAGTTAAAAAGCTCTAATAATCGGTATGGTTTTCATGTTGTCATGTTTATCATGTTGGTTTTTCTTTTCAACAATTTGTTCATTGTAAATATTGCATCGAGCTAAGTTATAAAGCTCCATGGGCAGTATGTTTTGGTCTTCAATAGTGTTGTTGGTTATAGGTGTCACAGAACACCGAGGATGGTGTTCCCCTAAGGGGGAGGGGTCTGTAACAACCTCAGGTTAAAATTTTATGTAATAAAGTAAAAATAATACCAAGGTCACGGGACACGTATTCCAAGATGAATGTTGGGAAAAACATCCTAGTGGTGTTCATTTGGTTTATAATGGCTAAGGAAATTCACAAAGGAAAGGGAAAAGGCTTTGAAAAGGCAAAGAGGCATTTATTGGAATTTTATTTATGAAATAATGGAAAATAAGAGAAAATGAAGGTGAAATGTCACAGGTTGCATGTGAGGAGGAAATTGAAGGAAAATAGAGGAAAAATGAAGAAATTAGAGGCATCAATAATAAAAAGGTTCATGAGGATCAGTTCGCAACCTTTTGATAGTTTTGGGTTGGAGCTCTCTCTCTCATACTCTTGGACACTTAGAGAATTCTTGGAGCACTCTAGCACTGGAGAAATGAAGGACAATGAAGCAAAGATCAAGCAAGGAGAAGTTGGATCAAGTGACTATAGTGAGATTACTTTGTAGGTATCAAGTTGCTAGGTGTTACAGTGGTTTTAGCTTTGCCTTTCCATTTCCAGATATCCATGGTGTGATGGGGTTCTGTTTTGTGGTTGAGCTTTGGATTTCTGGATTGTTTTGGAACCGGGTGAGGTGGTCTTAGGAAAATTCCCAAGGGCCTAGAAATATCTTAACCGTTAATGGTGGGATATGTGGTAAAGCCTGAGGGTAGAGACGTTAAATTTCCTCAAGGTATTGGTGAATAAATTTAGAGGCATCCAAGCTTGTTTGGGGCCTAATGATCCCTTGACTGATTTTGGTGGGATTGCAGTAAATCCTGGTAATGTATGTTTCTTTGTTTGTGCCTAGGAATTCCTTGACCGGTTTTGCGGGATTGTGGTAAAGCCTGGTTGTATAGGTGACGGTTTTGGGCCTAGAAATCCCTTCACCAATAATGGCAAGATATACGGTAAAGCCTGAGGAAGCCCTAGTTGTTTTTTTGTGAGTCCCACATTCATGCTTGGAATATGGCATGAGGGTGATTGGCTAAAAGAAAGATTTGGTTCAGCCCAATCTATGGTCAGGTGGTACGTGGAAGTCCCTGACTTGGTTGGCTTTGCATATGTTAATAAGAGCTCATTTTCCTCTTGTATTTTATGAGTATTTATACTTGTTATTATGTTGCTTTAACGATTGTTCTATCATTGTTATTATTCTAGTTATAAATATGGTTTTATGACAAACTTTAACTATGGCTCTCAATATGTTTTGATTAGTAAATGAATGGCTAATGAATGCATTACCTAATAGATGTTATTGCAACTATTTTGAGAGGAAATCAAATCTTCTTTATGATTTTCAGATAAGTATGAGACTCCTATGTTCAATTATGCCTTTATGACCTGTAGAATTACATGTTCACTATATGTTTGATGGAAAGTATGTCTTGGTTAGGTATGATTAGGTCAAGTCATTGATCAAGTTTTGTGTTAAAGGATTTGTTCCTATATCATTTATTGTTCTAAAAAGTTTCATTAAGTTATGGGCAGTGGTTGGGAGTCAAGTCGTGCAAAAGTGGCTCAGATCTCAGGGTCACATGCACAGAACTGAGTAAATTAGACTGCAGTCACTGGGAGGGAGGGTCATCCGTGTGACTGGAAGGTTACAGTTGAATTAGGCAGTTATATTCCTACATTTGGGAGTTCAAATCATTGAAAAATAAAGCTAACTCATGGTTTGGGCACCTAGAGTGGTTGTTTGGCTCGTGGGGCTCCTGTAGCTCCTAAGGAAGGTCAATAGAATTTTGGTTTGTTGATTCGAGTTGCTTAACTATATGTAGGAGGTTGAGTCATGTCATAGTAGCTCTCAACTCATGTTTACCCTAGCAGGCCAGTGAAAGCAAGTACATATGGGAGGTGGTGTTACAAAACCAATCAATTTCTTATGATTTTTCATAAAAGTTTAATAAACCAAAGTTAGTCTTAATGGATGTTAATAGTCATCGTCATCATAAATATTTATTTCAATATATGAAAATTTATTTAAAATTTATTTAATAATTAGTTAAAAATAAGTTAGTCATCGATGGCGATATAACGTGTGACTTGTCTAATTGATGAAAGTAGGTAATTAATATAGTTTTTACAAAGGTTAAGTCTTACTAGTGATATTGTGATATTTTTGTGATGAAGTTCACTATTATGGCTAAGTATGTCTTAATTAACTTTATCAAAATAAATACCATGCACAAACTATTTAATTAAAAAACGTTCAAATTAAATTGATATAATAAATTATCTATAATACTACATTTAAATTTATTAACTTATTCATAATAATAAAACAAGTATAAGCTATTATGCAACTAGTCTAATAAATTATTTGTACTTCTAAATTTAAATTTATTAACTTATTCATAAAATAAAACAAGTATAAGCTATTGTCCGACTAGTCCTTACCATTGTTTAACAGTTGTTAGAATTTAAACACACAATGGTCAAAATCGACATTTAAGAGTTGATGCTTAAACACTCTTTGCTAATTTTGATCACATTTGTACATTTTAGCCAACAACGTTACATCTTAAAGGACATATATAATCCATTAAATAAAGGTTTCTTTAATGCAGTGTTAGAAATATATCAATTTAATGATTAAAAAGGTGTTGATAAATCTAGGGGCAACTTAATTAGGTGATTTCTCTTTCTTTGATTTGCTTTGATGTTATTTTACTTAACTTGATCTACTTGTATTTAACTTCTTCTTATCTTGGTTATTATAGTGTTCTTTATCATCAAACAACTACCAAACAATGAAGATCAATGAGACAAGAGGACACAATATATAGGTTGCTAGTCAGGGCAAAAACCTCTCATCTTAATAGGAAAACCCACAAGAATTCTTCTCTTCTTATAGAATCTTCAAATGACGAATTCCAAGACCTATGACCCTTGACCAAGACCCATCCATGACCAATTCAAACCTTTCCTTTGATTAGCTTCTCTTGCACAAAGTCAACGCTAGTCAAATTATTCCAGCACTTCAGATTTTTTGGCCCTTAATTCATATTTCAGTCACTGCTTTAGAACTATACTTTTCAGCCTCTACTACAAAAACACTAGCTGACACATGTGAGAGAATAATGGTGAATTTTACCTCCTTTCTCCTTCACTTGGTTAGCCTTATCTCCCTTGACAACTCAGCCTGCAAAATTGATCTATTTAACCCCAAACTTCGGCTTCATAAGGTGACTGCAATTTATGTTCTTGTTGCAGCAAAATTGATACCCTAATTTCGCACATGTGGAAGAGAAGCTAATCACTGGCTATTCCTTGTCTTTCATGTGCTTCAAAGAGTTTCTTGGATGTGTCTTCAATTGAGGTCAAGTATCTCTTATATATAGGCTTCCCTTGAAGTTCGAACAACCCTTCATGAGGCTGGCTTCACTACTAGGAGGGTGACTTGTTCCTTGTAGGCCGACTTGGTTTTGGATGGAGTCTTTTGACTCCTTTTGACATACAAAAATTCTTTTGACATGATACAATATGCCCAATGGGGTCTTACATATATGACAATGAATCAATTCGTGGCTCTATGACAAACCCTATAAGCATTCAATGGGTGCTTTACCTAAATAAATTTGACCTTGAGAATGAAACTTATGCTACAAATAATAATAATAATAATAATATTTATTTATTTTTAAAATATACAATAATCAAGAGTACATTTCATATTTATGAAGATCAAACCTAGTTACTTATTTCAACACTCCCTCTTAACTAGGGAGGTATTCATAATAGATACAAGGTACTTGGACATTCTCATGCTGAAGAATTCTCATAAGAAGAGCTGGATTGGTAAGCCATCTCATAAGATATCATTGCATCTCATCATACCAACCAACATTGTCATATAGCAAGGCCTTGACTAACAACTCTATCTACCCACAATATTAAATCATAATGTTGGCAAGACAATGACTTATAGACAACATCATCATTGTCTCTAAAGGCACATACCCCATCCAGATGTTCACAAGGTATGTCCTTCTAGTACCATCCCCATCTTGGATTTACACATCCTCATGGAATTTCCTCTTCGACTACTCTTGCCTATTGGATGTCTTACCTCATCCTCAAAGAGTATCGGAAACCAGATGCTTACCTAATCCTCCATTCTTTCTTCATAACATGGAGACAAGAATGATGTTTCTATCTCTTCCTCTCAACTAGGGAGGATCAACTCATTCCTATAAAAGGAATATACCCAAATTCCCTCTTAAATAGGGACTTTCCCAAGATCCCTATTAACAAGGGACTTGTTACCAACAACAACTATCTGCTCTTCAGTGGAGATAATGGTACTATCAGCTGCTTATAGATCTCCTCCTTTCGACATCATGTCATGAACTTCAACTTCGTCATCACTTCTTCATAGGGAATCTAACATATTCTTCATCACTTCCCTTCAACGAAACATAGTGTTGAACCAATAGTCATGTCATCCTTTTCTTCATCAGGAAGTGACCTTCTAGTCCACATCTGAATTTTCTTTATACAACTACCTTTTCCAAGTCATGTTTCTTTTAGGATCTTTCGTACTAGTTGTAGGTGACTTTCTACAATCCTCTTTCGGTAACCTTGTTTCAAACCAGCCAGATGATTTCTCAAAACTCAATTAAATCAAAGTTACCTCTTTATGATGACCTTTTGTCATGACATCAACTTCTAGCAACATCAACATCTTGCACATGTATGAATCCATCTCCAAGACATTCATTACCAAGGTTCTCCGTTTCTAGCATACACATCAATGCCTTCACACCTTCTTCATGGAGATGTCATAACTAATTCTTATAGTTATCAAATGTTGATCACTTATTTTACCTTATGTGACTATATATACATCTTTCATGAACTCTTCTTTCATATTATTCACATATTGCTTCCCCAAGAACTTTCATACATAGTTCCTTCATCATAGGAACCATAGTTGCCAACCACCTGTTTTTCTTCAAGAGTTCATATCATGTTGATTTCATCTTGTCAATATGTAGGAGAGTTCAGGGCATATTGTCTACATGTCTTCGTATCTTTCTAAAGGAATAGTTTTCTTCATCATGCTCATGAGATAGAGCATTCTACCCATTCTATCTGTAACCATATGATGACATGTATTTATCTATCTATTACCAAATATATACATACCTCTTCCTTCATGTGTTCATCTAGACTTCCTTCTGAAAACTTCCTTTTCTTGCTTGAATATGAAAGTACTTCAACCGAGTTGACATGCTACACATCTTTGTCATCATACCATCATTCTTATAAACTATGGATCCCACAATATGTGGAATGTAGATTATCTGTGTGACACTTGGTTCTTTCAAAGAATGATGAACCCTTCAAACTTGGATTCCAATGAAGGATCTTGATGATCCTTATTCTGCAAATGTATCCTTTCTAATGATGATTTATGATGATCTTTTTATCTTCTATTTTGCTAGATGACTTTCTTCAGCCATGTAGATTTCTACTTCTGTTATCCTCCTATGATTTTAATGATGATGTCATGAGCTACATCCTTCCTATTATGTGAGATGACTTCTTCAACCATATAAACTTCTACTTCGACTATCCTTCCATGGCTTTATGATGATGTCATCTCAATCTCTGCTATAATGCATCCTTTATATTTGTGATGTTATTCATCATGACTGCTAATGTTTGTATGCTTGAAAGTAGATTAAGTGTGTGAGAGACCTACTAATAATGGAGGTCTATCACTTCTTCCTTCTTTGACTTCTTATTTTCAGGTTCTTCTACTTCTTCGGTGACATGGGATTCATTCCTTTCCTTTCTTTTCTTGATGTCCTTCTTGATTTTAGGACAATTCCTTTTGAAGTGCCCATATTCATTGCATCCGTATCATTGAATCTTTGACATGTCGATCTTCTTTTGAAATCATTTTCGAGACTTTCCTTTCTTCTTTACCATAGTTGTAAATGCTTGAGTTTGTTCACTTGATCCAACATCATTCTTTGCCTTTAATCTAGTTTCTTCAATCTTGCATAATGATCGAAGATCAATGAATGGAGTGGTTTCCTTCTTCCCATAGATTCTTGATAGAAAATTGCCCCATTCATCAAATAGTGCATTGAGCACAATGGTGGGAATATCTCGATCAAACAATATTTCTTCAAGTATTTGATCTCTTATTTGAGATACCCTCATTAGGTATTAGGCTACCCATTCTTCCTTTGATACCTTCATCTTATATAGTTCGGTTCTTAATGATTTAATTTCTCCTGCAATGCTTACGGAGAACAATTCTACTAGCTTTTCATAGATCTCTTTTGTTGTCTTCAACTTTTCTACATAAGGGATGAGAGAATCCTTAATTGAATCAACGAGGATCCTTTTAGCCATTATCTATCCTTTCATATATTTTTATAAAGCATGAGATTATTCTTGAGGAGGTTTGGTGATTGATCCTGTGACATATTCACCAACTTCATTCTCTATGAGGATCAAATATATTCTCTTGTTCCATACAATGTAATTCGATGAACCAACAAGTTTGTTGCTCTCCTTGCAAAAAAACGTCATTGTAGATTGATACATAAAATATGGAATACTTACTTGTCAAGTGAAGATGATACTTTGATGATTATATGTTTAGCTTGATGCCTTCTTGACGATGTTGATAGTTGAAGATGCCTTTTTGATAATGATTGCTTCCTTGATTACCTTCTTCAAGGATGTTTGAGATGTGATCTTTTCTTCAATGTGAGGGAGATCACTTTAATTCCTTTGATGATGATGAAATTCGTCTTCCTGCTTCCTTTGGTTGATGATTATAGAATGTGTAATATTGCCAGGAATTATTCAAGTGTAGAGTCCTTCTTTTGAATGGAGGTAGAGTCTTTGAGGTCTTCTTCTTCTTCCAAGAGTTGAGATGATGTGATGGATAGTCCTTCTTGATGCTTCTTAGTTATGCTTTAATGATCTCCTCGTGCTCGGAACTTATGTATCATTCTTCAATTGGATGATCTTCAATCTTCCTTTCCTTGTTGTTGTCACCTTTTCTTTTATCCCAAACAATGAATATCAATGAGACAAGAGGACACAAGATATAGGTTTCTAACTAGGGCCAAAACCTCTCCTCTTAAGAGGAAAACCCAAAAGAATTTTTCTCTTCTTATATAATCTTCAAATGACGAATTCCAAGACCTAAGACCCTTGACCAAGACCCCTCCAAGACTAATTCAAGCCTTTCCTTTGATTATATTCTCTTCCACAAAGTCAACGCTATTCAAATTACTTCAACACTTCATATTTTCATCCCTTACTTCAGTCAATGCTTCAAAACTATACTTTTCAGCCTCTACCGCAGAAACCCTAGCTTGCACGTGTGAGAGAATAATGGTGAATTTTACCTCCTTTCTCCTTCGCTTGGCTAATCTTCTCTCCCTTGATAACTCGGTTTGGAAAATTGGTCTATTGAACCCCAAACTTCGGCTTCATAAGGTGAGTGCAATTTATGTTCTTGCTACAAAAAAATTGATGCCCTATTTTTGCATGTGTGGAGGATTCAACCCTAAAACAATCCTTTTGATCCTTCACTTCTCCTTCCTTTGTTATTCTTCTTTCACGTTGGTTATTCCTTGTCTTTCTTGTGTTTCAATGAGTTGCTTGGATGTGTCTTCAAGTGATGTCGAGTATCTCTTATATATAGGCTTCCCTTGGAGTTTGAACAACCCTTCATGATGCCGACTTCACTTCTAGGAGGCTGACTTGTTCCTTGTAGGCCGACTTGGTCTTGGGGGAGTCTTTTGACTCCTCTTGACTTACAAATATTCTTTTGACGTGATACAATATGCCCAATGGGGTCTTACATATATGACAATGACTCAATTAACTTCTTGACTCTGGAAAACCCAAGAAGCACTCAATGGGTGCTTGACCTAAATAAATTTGATCTTGAGCATGAAACTCATGCTACAATAATAATAATAATAATATTTTTTCTTTATTTTTATAATATACAACAATCCAGAGTACATTTCATATTTATGAAGACCAAACCTAGTTACTTATTTCAACACAAGGACCAAAATAGTGGCAAAAGTCCCTATCGAGAGAGGGAATAAATATTTCATGCATAAATTAATAGGGAATAAACACTACAAAAATAAACAAATTATGAATAAATCTAAAGCAGTATTAGAAGAATTCTAAAGCTCAATGAAAAAGTTCAAGGTGTAGAGAAACTAGTTTCACTAACACAATATACCTAAAATTGTGCAAAGAGCCTAGTTTCACTGACACAATAGACCTAAAGCATTGTTGAATGAAGTTTCGAGCAATGTGTATTGCATTGCAGATATCCATCCTTGCAGTATATAATGATGCAACTAAGAGTACAATTAATAGACAAAATCCTCTAAATGCTAATAAGAAAATACTAGAATTTAAAGTCCATAATATTAGCTTCAAACTAAATATACCACAAAGGAAATTCAAACTAACTGTACCACAAAAAAACAGAGTAATGAGTAAGGATTAAATGGATAATCTAACGTGCCGGGCAACATGATAGAATAACTCCTTCCCCTATTGAATAACCAAAAATAATTGAATAACCAAGAATAATTATTGAATAGCTAAAAATAAAGTAAAGATCAAATGAATAATCTCACTGCATAGCAACATGGTAGAATAAACAATTCCCTATTAAATAACCTTTATTAACCATCAAAAATAAAACAAGCATTATTACTATAATTTCATTATTTCAATCAACAAAATTCAGAAGAATCATACAACAAATTAATTGGCATTCATACAATTATTATCATTCAATAAACCAAACTTTTAGACAACACATTTCGGAATAAAAACCAAAAACACACAAAAGTATAAAAAAGATAACATAAATAAAGGTTATTTCCCAACATATTGGCTTGACCATTACGATGTATTGAAATGCTATGGAAAATATTTTTTAATAGATGGTGTTGCAAAATATTGTTGGCAGTAAAAAAGGTGTTCGTGCAAGACCATATACTTGTACCCTATATACATGAAAGTGATTCAAACCATGATCAATGTGCAGGTTATTTTGTTTTGTGATAGGTTAGGTCGAAAGGTTAGTAATGGCTATCCTTTTGTGTCCTAATAAATTTAGGGAAAAGGAACAAGGTGTTCCAACGAATAGGTTATGTGGTCTCTTTCAATAAATAACATAGAAGGAAACATTAATAATAGCTATCCTTTTGTATCCTAATAAATTCAGGAAAAAAGAACAAGGTGTTCCCAATGAAAGAAATGGGTTAAAAAAGTAACATAAATATTTCTATTGACAATGTTGGGACATACTATCAACATTAGATATGTCACAATATTATGAAACATTGTGGTAGTAGTCCTTGTAAATGAAAATATTTTAGACTTACTTTTTGTCTTTTTGACTCTTGGTAACTTTACTTTTCTTAAATAGTAACTTTACTTTTTCTAAATGGATTGCAAAATGGGATTTACTTTTTGTAAATGGATTTCACAATGGGATTTACTTTTTCTAAATGGATTGCACAATGGGATTTTTTAGATTACTAATTCTGAATACAAAAGATTAAACTACATTTATATGTAATATATTTAGAAAAACCGGGGAAGTAGGAGAGGGGTTATTTTTCACTTAAGAAAGGGAAATTCAATTTACCTAGGGATTAGGCACATCAACAAACAACCAAGTTGAATAGTTATCATTATGACAGGGTTTGGAATTGGTTTACTCCATGGGACTTCATCAATTAATGATCTTTAGTTACTCAATTGTGATCCAACTGGAAATTAAAATCAAAAGAAAAGATGAGCAGATTCCATTTCCTATGCTGCATAGAATCAAATTAATAGTGGATACATTTGATATGATTAATTTTTTTCACATCAAAAGAAATCTCAATATGGTGGTTGATTCTTCGACTAATCAAGGTGTTCTCCTGGAACAAGGCTTATTAAGGATTGATGAAGGTGACCTGATCCCAAAAGCAATACCATGATGATTTGAATCATACATTGTGTGATTTCGATGCTCATGCACATTAAACGTGGATTAAGGAGTCGGTCATATAATTTGAATCGACCTTGCATTACTCTACAATCCATTTTATATATGTTAATTTGAGATAACTTATGGTTAACATGGAGAGTTGTGCCCTTGCAACCACATGGGCAACAATCCTCACAATCTATTGGGTGAAGTATAGATGTAGAAGAAAAAATGTGTTTATTAATGCCATTCGAATGTACGAAGCTCATTCCTTTGCCTACAAAGTTTAGTTTACGTGTGTGTATTCCATTTGCATTGAAACCTACCTTGGAGTGCAATCTTTCCATTATGGTTTTTGAACATTTAGGATCTGAGAGTTGAGGTAGTACTAGTGGTGTATGTAGCGGTTCCAAATCAAGGAAGATGAGTTTGATGGTATATATACACTGCTGGGGTGACCAGGGACATAAAGAACTTGCAATCTAATTTTTATTATGTCAAGTCTGTAAACAGGTTTGGAGTGTTATTTCGGGAATTTCGAGGAAGAGTTTGGTCTTGCACTTGCAAAGATGACAAACACCCTGGAGTTTATCATTTATTTGATTTCTAGGCATGCGGAAATGATTCTGGCCAAATCTCAAGCTCGGAATAAATTTTTAACTGCTCAGAATGAATTGTTAACTTAGAGATTGGGAATCCTAGGAATTAAGATGGGTTGTCTTTAGTTGGTGAATGAAAAGTTGGTATTTTGAATGGAAAATATGGGACAAGTTGAGACTTGTAACAATGACGGGGTTGGTCATGGCGATGGGGTTTGTATTGGAGTTAGCAAGGATAATATGGATGATACCTCTCAACTCGAGCTCGAACAAGACGAAGCATAGGTCGCTTCTGCTATGGAGAACATGTAGTATTTTGTCCAGTTACAATGTTTTTTATGTTTTGCAAATAATCAATATTTTTATGTGTTTTTTGGAGAGTGTATGGAGAAAACTAGTTTAGAAAAGTTATATGTAGTCCACGCATCAGTAGTGTCATACTTTATGGAGCTTTTGGAATGCAAAACCAAAAAATTTGGATTATGTTGTACAAGGTCTTGGCCTTCCAACTCGACTTTTTTAATGCAAATCATAATTGTTCCTTATTAATATGATTATGATAACCTACCATTTGTATATTTTCAATAGCCTTAGTTGGATGGGTGGCCATAGTCTATAGATTTCCATAAGCATTAGTTGGATGGCTATCCATTGTCATGCTTTGACGAATCTCTCATCCAACAAACCTAACTCTCTCCCTTGCCACCTGTAACTTAGTATAGCTAGTAAACCCAAGCCAACCCATTTCTTCCTTCTTCTTCTTTGTATGGATAGTAGAGGAGAGAAATAAGTCAAAATCACAACTTGGACTTCTATAAGAATCTTCAATCCTTTCCAATTTATTTTTCCATTTGCTTAGCAAATGAAAATATTGGTGCAACGAATATGGCAAAGAAAACTCTATAGGGATAAATTTTCATTTCTTTCCAATAACTATCATCTCATGCATAAATAATCTCATCATAGTTATAGTGGATTTCTTTAATAGAATAAACAATGGATGAAATCATGTGGGACTCTCTCTTCAACCTAATTGAATGTTTGTTAGGAGGGGAAATGATGGGCTAGAGCTTAAGGCAAGATGAGAGAAAAATTAAACTAAGGCGATGTCTCATAATAACTCTCAATTTATACTAATACTATAGGGTAATGCATATGTGTTCACAACGTTGATTGATATGGATGTGACGTCACGTAAACAAATTAATTTGTCTTAATATTAAAACACACATCAAGCATGCTACCATGTACTACTAGCAAGATTATATGTTAACACATGCCAATTACATGTGATCCACCTACTATGGTCAAAGTGGCTTTGTACATTCCTTGGTTCTTGCTGTGTTACCACATGTGCTTCGCTCATGCCTTGGTGCTTGCTTCATTACCACATGTGATATTGAAAGGTGGATCTACCCGTACCTTTGCTTTGTTAACATATACAAAGGTGAAAAGTGGCTCTACCCATGGTGCAGATTATTACTTGATCTACAACACCTTCATTGCTAAATCATATGCCACCTCTTCCCGTAGTCTTGCTAACGCTTAAGCCCGACCTCTCGAAAACACATTTGTATAGTCTTAAGTTCGAGTTACATTTTTAGAGAGGCATTTTTCAAAGGAATTTTCATCAAGGGGTTGGGAGCTAGAAGAAAGATAAATTTTGGAAACATAGTTTGGAAGCACATTTATCGAGATTTTTATCCCTTAATATATAGAATATGGTTTCACCCACTCAATAGAGTCAACTGAACCATACAAGGGCAAGCATATAAATCGTGAGTACATTTGAGAAAATTGATAACATGTACTTTACCTTTAGATTTGGCTACCTTTAACAACATAGTCTAATACATAGCCCTAGTCCTCACACTCTCCATTGATTTAGATCTTAGTGCTCATGAGAGATATGCATGGATATTTTCATGCAAAAATGGTTGAGGATGCAATAAGTTTTAGATTTTTTGGATGTCGTATAAGCAACCATGAGTCACAATAAATCAAGTTGTATTTGTCTTTTGGGCTCAATTCAATAAGGCATACCTCCATTACTTGTTCTGAGTGGTACCCTCCCTTGGTGCAAGGCAAAGTAATTGGAAATTTGTTCTATGGGCTCCATTGCAAGAAACTAGATTATATGATGTTCAGTGAATTAGTGCAATCAATTCCTTTTGGAGTGGAAAAGCATATGGACTAACAACTGCTCATACTTTACTTTACCCAACTGAAAAAGGGGCCAAATACCTATTATCCAAGTTATGTAGGGAAAAGTTTGTTGGACCCATATGCGAACTATATTATATATATGCTCGAAACCCCACTTGAGTCCTTCAAGGGTTGTTTCCTTCTTATTTAACAAAAGTTTGATTCTTAACAATTAATCATTCTTTCCATCTCAACAACTTTTATAATGGTAATTCCTCATAAGAATTAAACACTTCTATCCTATGGACTTATGTATAAGTTACTATAGAGAAAGAATCTTCAATTAAAGGACAAAAATCAAGAAATCTACTGAGTGAAACTATATTCTCGTCTACGCAGATTAGGGAAGATTCACATTGTTTTACAGTATTTTGCAACTCTTTTAGATGGACCCACTTTGGTTGCCTTATATTCTTTATAATGGCTACATAGTACCATATTATTTCAAATAAAAGGAGGTAATCCAATTATGGATTTAGAGTTGTAGTTCTTATTTGATTTTCCTCCTCTTTATATGTTGGTTGAAGGATAGATCAACCAGTTGGGTCATCTATCGTAATGAATGGTCATGGGTCACCTCTCCAAATGGATGGTCGAAGGATAGCTCAGTTGGTGCAAGTTCACCTATCCTAATAAATGGTCATGAGTTCAATTCTTGTTCACTGTACCCTTGCTTTCAAGCTAGACTGATAGAGCTATATTTGGAAAAAGGTTGCAGTAGTTGTACATATTCGTGAATAAATCTTGCATTGGACCTTTGCCATATTTCAATGTGTTATATATCAATAGGAAATTCTACTCTACTCTAAGAGTATGCATCTCTCAATGGATTCATATATGTTTTACTTTTTTAGTATATAAGTCTTATACATAGAAAAAATTTCGTACACACAAAGATTGATAACTAGAACCATTCTTTCCAGCAATATTGATAGAACTCTACGAGGAAAAAGATTGCAACAATTGTTTCTTTTTGTTTTGCGAGAAAATAAAAGATATATATATGATTTACATATTTAGGAATAAGTCTTGCATTGGGCCTTTGCCCTATTACAAAGTACTATATATTGACAAGAAACTCTACTCTAAGAGCATGCATTTCTCTGTGGCTTCATGTATGTTTTGTTGTTTCTAGTATATAAGTCTTATCCATAGAGAGAAATAAAAAAAATTGATAATCATTCCCATTCCTCTCCTTACAACAATCATCTTAAACGTTATTGTTGAATTTTCCATCTACTCATCCACAACCCTCCAAATTACCATAGTATTTCCAAGTGTTCTTAGTGAGTCCCATGAACCACAATCTCTTCTGAAATAGAGGCATTAAACATACCCTTTTTGTCTAGAATTTAGAGAATCAATTGTGCCCAAGAGTCATCATTGATGTTGTTGTTTCAATATATGTTAATGTTAATCATATGTTAATGACAATCTACTTGTTAGGTTCATCCTCTACTTGTACATAATTATGAATCAAATTAAAGCATCATTTTCTCCATAATATTGCTCTACTTGTTGATATTCATTCTCTCGCTGTAAAGAAGCATGAATCAAATCAAAGTGTCATAGCTCATTTACGTGTAAATAAATATTGAAATAATATGAATCAAATCAAAATGCCATTCTTAACTATACACGAAACAATGTAACAAATCATTGTAGGAAGATAACATACATGTGCTAAGATAATGGGTCATCTCTACTATCTTTGTTGTAAAATATTAAATCTCTTATTAAAAAAGAGAATGCATTCATAATTCACATTGATGTTTAAAATAAATATGTAATCAGTTGTGATGTTTAGAAAATTAAACATAAGCATAACCATTGCCATTGCAATTGAAACCTTATGATCTTACAAAAGAAATTTGTAATTAGCAATGATATTTAAAATAAATATGTAATTAGTTGTGATGTTTAGAAACTTAAAGCTCAAGAATAGCATGAAAAATGTTTAAAACAAATTTGCAATATCTTGATGTTTTTTAAAGAGAAAAGTAATTCAAAATTCGATTCACCATTTAAGGGTTCTGATACTCTTTTGAATATAGGATTTTGATATTTTATTGACTCTACCAAATTTTGAACCCTCGTCACATTCAACTTTTAAAGCTTTCTTAAAAGTTAGATTAAAAGTTTTCATACTCTTTTGAATTTACCGAACTTGAACCCTGGTCATACAACTACTTGCTTAAAAGATAAATTAAAAGTTTTGCATGTGAAAGATCAAATACATAATTTTATGCTAATTAACTTTTGAAAAAATATTGTGACAAGTATTTATTAGGAACAAGGATCTTGTCTACTCACAAACCTTTTTTTCTTTCTTTCTTTTCCTTTTTTTCTATCCTTTCAACTTATTAATTTGAAGGTTGCAGCTAATAGAGATTGCATTCCATTATTTTTGTCCTTCTATCTCATTGATTTGAAGGTTGGAGCTAATGGAGTCTCCAACATTACTATTTGCATAATGTCTATATAGTTAATGAGATAGAAGGTTGGAGCTAATGAAGTCTCCAACATCACTATTTGCATAATGTCTATATAGTTACAACAAGTATTAGTGATCCAAATCCAAACTATAATCAACTTGAAAGGTTCATTGTCTACTCTCAATGTATGGCGTGCAGCCAAACAAGGAAACCTCTATAATATCACAACGTTTTAATGAGTGATAATTTATGAGAAGTGCAACAATAAATGTATATACTTTATAATTTGAAATGGAGCTTATGTGCTTTAGATCAAAGAAGATGCAATCTAAAATAAACAACATTTATTGGACCAAGCAAGTGTTTAATAATCACCATAATCTTCAAGTATAAATTTGAATGAAAATAAATTGAAGCTTTACTTTAAAATATCAATAGAGAGCTAAAATTTGAATAATTGAATAACAATTTGAATAATCGAATAACTTGTAAAGGATAAATATTTGAATAATTGGATAAATGTTGAGCATGCAAATTTGAATAATTGAATAGATTATTAAATTGGCCCTAAGTATTTGATCTTTTAAAACTTGAAATCATGAGTATTGAATTAGGCAGAAAGTGTCTCTACAAATGTGTAAGCAAATATCTTTTTAATTAATATTTTTCTTATATATAATATTGTAGGTGATTATTCTAGTTTGAAATTTCATACAAATAGGATGTAAGTGAATATTCAATATAAAATATGTAATTTACTATTAAAATTGGTAAATTTTTGGCATATGTCATCCATTTATATATATATATATATATATATATATATATATATATATATATATATATAAGGTAGGTGAATTTTTAACCAAATTGGTGAATATTTTTTTTCATAAAATGTCCGAAAAATAACTCATTTGCGAAATTTCGCCCCTAAAACTTTCCCTTTCTAACTTATGAGAATACTTATCAAAAAGCTCTAAACAAATAACCTACCAAAAATATTTCAAATAAAATTTTATGAAAGATAAATAATGTTCACCACTGCTAATATGTAAAAAAAAAGAAGTAAAAGTATATCTAAAATGTAAATAATACAATACATCCAATGTTAAACTAAACTACTTTATTGTACTTAGAGTAAAATATTGTTTTATATATATATACACATCCAATATTAAAGTAAACTACTTTATTGAGTACCAAAGTATTGTTTTATATATATATATATATATATATATATATATTTTGTAAGTTTCCTCCTAATAAGTCCTACAAAAATCTACTTATATAGTAAACAAAACTCAACAAAATTAATACATTAATTATACTTCCCTAATGTAGACTTTCAAATTTCATCATATATAATTTTTATTTTAATAATCGAGTTTAATTTTTATTTTAATAATGAAAACTCGATTAGTATTAATATGACTTCCATAAATATCAAACACATCAAAAAGCATTATTCAATTACAAGTATATATAATATTATTCATTATTTAACCTATTTAAAATTTAAAACATATAACCATATTATTACTATATATAAAACATTATAAAGAAAGAAATTAAATGCTACTGATTAAATTTAATTTTTTATATATATAGAAAAGGGATAAAAGCTCAACGCCATCGCGAGTCTAGATATTTGAGTTACAAATATAATATTCACCTTAATTTATGAAAGAATGGACAATGTAATTCAATAAGCATAGGATAATGATGATTTCTTTTTGTAAGTTTGGCAATAATTTTTTTTATTGATTATATATAATGTAGGCAATAAATTTATGTCCAGTGGCCTCAATCTGTCTGAAGGAAACCAGGTCTATTGGCCATCGATCAACATCATATGCCGTCCAAAATTTAAACAGTTTGAGCATGTCCATCCAGGCTAAATACACTACTGTGTCTACTATATGTTTAAACATATTGCCATCAAAGTAAATGCTATCCGACCAAATCATTATTGCAAACAACAAAATTACATTACTTCAGTCATTTGATGATTCTATGGGAGTCAATTCCTTAGCACTCGATCCTAGCATTTCATTCTACAACAGGCTTTGAATTTGTTTCTCCATTCGACCTAAGCAGACATTCTGGTGGTATTGCTACACCCGTACTGCCTGGATCTCCCTTTGAATATCTTTTAAGCTAGGCCCCTCTTGCTGGGTTTGTGGCGGTTCCTCCAGATTCCTAGTTGTTGTCATTGCTTTTGTCAATAGGTTCTTCATAACCCAATAGAGCTGGATTGTCTGTTTGAAGAGATTTTTCCTACCTCGGGTGTGTCCCAGGTCTATGAGCAGGGGTTCCCAATCCTCCGTTGGTAACGGCTCTGCCATAGCCTTGGCATTCAATTCCACCTCCCATGACAAAATTAGGGACTTGACCTGTGCTGGAGTTCCCCCACTGTATGCATGCATGAGGTTCTGCATATTTTCCTCCCCTGTTTTCCTGCCCCTCTTCCGCTGAGTCTTACTGGTCGAGGCAACCAACATTTTCTTTTTACTGTCAGAGTGTTTACAGTTGCAGCAGCGCCATCTTCTCCCCGACCCCACTTCTACCTTCACCATTTTGTCTTCGATAAGAGTTCCTTCCAACCACGAGCACTCCTAAACTCTTGCCTTATCCCAAAGCAGGAGCGTCGGAGTCGGAGGGGGAAGAAGATTAGACAGACCTGTAAGAGTAGTGTAAGAAGAAAAATTAAAACCAAACCAAATGTTAGTGTCACCATCCAACCATTCCCTATGGAGCGCAATTACTGAGTCACGTTTCCGGGTTTGAGGAGTGTAACTTGATTTCCCCACAACCCCTTCATCAATTGCCTTCATCCTCATTGTACCCAGGCTTAGATGAATTCCTTCCCTTTGGCTCACAGTTCTCCCCTCGGTCTAGCGAGCCCTCTGACTCCCTGGATTAATCCCTGCCATAACCAACTTGACAGACTCACATGTGTTGGGACACTCAGGTATTGGGATGCAGGTGGTAGACCAAACCCTAACTGAATTGACAGACTCACCGAGGTTTGGTGACCCTGACACACCATTCATGCCCCTCTGGACCTTGAAATTTCCATATAACCCGACCTTGACGGAATTGGAAGACATGTTGGTAAAGGGTGTGCCCAGGATTGATAACATTCCCTCCCTCCGGCTTTTCATTCTACCCCCGACCCTGCCAGGTCTTTGGCTCCACGAAATTAACCACACCGTTGCATAATTGACAACCGCACCGGGGTTAGGGTCCCCCAAATCCCCTTTAATGCCCCACTGAGCCAAAGGTTTGCCTGGAAGCCGAACAATGGCTGATAGGTCAGACACCCTGGTTTTAGAAGGCCTCGACAATCCATTCCTAGCCTGCTAGACCACAAGATAAACCAAAGACCAAAAAAAACCAGACTGAATAAACATGCAGGTAGTTTGGACCTTGGACCCCCCTTTCTTTTGTCTATGGCCCAGAGAATTTCTAGGTGACCGCTGGCACTCAGGGCTGCCTCGGTCCTGCCCCGGTCACAGACACCTGGTTTTAACGAATGTAGGAGTGAAATTTACAACCCTAGTTCCAAGAGTAGACCCTGAACCTCCATGCATGCCCTTTTTTGCCAACAAATTACCATCTAATACAGAAATTAAAATCTCGGACATCAACAACATTGAACTAAAACAAATTCCACCAGAAACATGTGGAACCATCACCATTCTTTGCCAAACCAGCCTCCTTTCTTGCAGCATAGACTCCATATCTAGAACAAGGCAGGCCTGAAATACATACCAGTTTCCCTCCAAAGTGTTGGTGGCATCTTCCTGCTGGTGGTGACGATCTCTCCTTCCGCAGGAAAGTTCCACCACCTTGCTACCAGTCTCGTCTCCCGCGGGCAAGTTCCTCCTCAGACCATGCATGCAAACTCTAGCACCCCTCACCACCTTTCTTACTCGTATACCTCCTTTCTTTACCATTTTCCTTCCCAAGGCAGCTGCCACTTGTGGCCATCCTCTCCAAGTTCTTAATGTTGCGCGCGTGTGGGGTCCTTGGGTGGGCCGCCCACCAACCCTATCCTCCTTCTTCTTACACATGTCTTTGATCTGAAATGGGGATCTCCTATCCTGTCGCACCCCGATTGGGGTTCCTGAATTTCGTCCCTACCTTTTTCTAGAATCTCCCTCAGAGCTTCCATTCCTTCTACCCAGTTTGTCCCTTTCCCGGATATCTCCAGGTTCTTTCCTGGGTTACCGCATCCCCATTTTTCTAGGAAATCGATTGCAGCATTCCCTGAGTGACATACATGTGTTAGGATAAGGTATGTTATATCTTGGATGAGGTCTCATATTTCCTGAACTAACCTCATTGTTCTCCAACTCTTGCTTATTTTTTCCCAGTGTGTACTGTGTTGAAGCTTTTTTACGGTATCTATCACCAGGGTGGAATCACCTTCCACCACCAATTTCTGAATTCTTTCCCTTCTTGCAATTACCAATCCATATTTGATTGCATTGAATTCTGCCTCGTTATTGCTCGCGATTCCACAATCTGATGTGAACAACCAGACTACTCGACCCTGGTGATCTCTGAATATACCTCCAAATCTAGCTTCACCGGGATTTCCTTTAGATGCTCCATCGAAGTTCAATTTTATGAATTCCTCAGGAGGGCATGTGAAGTGTGAGGGGGATTGAATGGGAGGGGTTTTTAATTTCCATGAATTGGGCATTAGCATTTGCGGAGACAAGTTGAGCATTGCCAGGATTCGACCCTCCTGGGGCGGTGCTTCCCAATCCTCTGGATACCATTTCTCTGCTAGAATGGTTTCACGGATGTTTTGGTTAATAGTCTTCCAGACCTCCACTACGATATTTTTTCCGTCTTTGAATACCCTCTGGTTCCTTTCTTTCCACACCACCCAAAGGAGGAATCCTATAGAAATGTCCCAGGCTCAATTGAGAATGGGGCTCTTATATATTCTCTTTCTCCAATTTTCCATTGTTGCCTTGATGCTTGAGAAATCTTGGTCTGAATGGCCAAAGAGGATTTCATGATTCTGCCATAGTTGGTTGCTAAAGGGACATGAGTTTAGGAGATGCTCCATCATTTCCATTTGTGCCTCGCACATACTACAAGCTGAAGGTCCCTGAACCCCTCGTTTTTGTAATTGGTCCCACGTAAGAGCTCGGCCATGGTGAACCAACCAGAGGAAGAAGGCTACCTTCGTCCATAGTTGTCCCATCCATATTCTTCCCCAGATGGGTAGAAAATGTTATTGTTGGTGTTCTGCTTTCAGTTGATATCCCTCCTGTATTGTAAACATACCTTTATTCCTATATCCCCATTTGATGATGTTTGTGCCTTCAGAGATCGTTAGTCTTCTAGAATTGACCTCCTTATCATATGCTTCCCATTGGGGGAGTCTGGCGCATTGGGCTAGTGTTGTCTCCTTTTCCACTCTCTCCAGGTTGATCTAACATCCACATCCCAGAATTTATTCACAGTCAGGTTTGTTGGTTGGTTTGTGAATAGGAATATCTCCACAAGGTCCTGTCAACTAAATATTTTTTCCCTCTATTGTCAAGTATACTTCGAGAACCTTTCTTCCCCCCCTGATCTCCTAGAAACTGTGGTTCCTTATCAGATCTCGGTTTTCTGCTGCTAGGTTCCATATGGTTGATCCCCTTGTTATTTCCTGAGTTCTCAGTCTCCCTTCCATCGATGTTGGCGTTCTGTATTTCCTTTCCCAAATTAACTTCCATAGGTCATTTCCTCCCTAGATCCATCTCCACCATAGCTTTGCTCCCATGACCTGGTTTAGAGTATAGGGATCCCTAAGACTCAGACCCCCTACTAATCTGGGCTTGATTAACCAGTTCCAAGAAAGGAGGGCCCATTTCTTGGATTTTTGTGTCCCTTGCCATAAGAATTTCCTAAAGATATTTGTCATTTCATTGCATATTTTTTGGGGCACGGCTAGACCTGAGAGTTGGTAAATGGGGATCGATTGTCGCAACGCTTTCAAGAGGATAACTCTGCTCACCATATTGAGGGCTCGAAAGGTCCAGTTCTGAAGATGGACTTGAATTTGGTCAAGGAGAGCCTTCCAGTTTGACACTCGGAGGCGATTGAATCTAAGGGGGATACCCAAATATTTTGAGGGAAGGGTGCCTATTCGAAAGCCCATAATTCTAGCCAGGAAAGCTTGTGATTGAACAACAATGTTGAAGAAAAAAATATCTGACTTTTCTTTATTAATCTGAGTTCCTGAGGCGTTCATGAAGTCTTGTAGGATAGATAGGAGAGACCTTGTCTGTCTGAGGGTATCTTCGCATAACATCATGATGTCATCAACAAACTGTTGATGTGTTAATGGGAGATTATTCCCCCACATGCGGAGTCCTTTAAATTTCCCTTCTTGAGCCTTCACTTTGACATATCGCCCCAGGCCTTCAGCTACTAAGATAAACAAGAAATGGGAAATCGAGTCGCCTTGTCTACGCCCTCGAGTGGTATTGAAGGTTTGAGTGGGGGCTCCATTGAGGAGGATAAAGAACACAGGGGTAGATATAAAGGAGGAAATCCAGTGGATCCAGCAGGGGTCAAAACCAAAGTCTTACAGAATACACAACTAGTAGGTCTAGCTCAGGCAGTCATAGGCTTTAGATAGGTCCAGCTTAATCATCATACCTTTTGATTTGAAGCGTTTGAGGGAGTGGATGGCTTCTTGGGTTGTTCCTATGTCGTCCAAGATTTGGCAACCTTTGACAAAGCCAGTCTGCTCGTGGGAGACTAAATCTAGGAGGATGATCCAAATTGGATCCATACAAGACTGTCAAAGAACCATGATTGTATTAGGTCGAACAAATCTCTAAAGAAATCCAGAACAACGATAAAAAACACCTTGAACCAGTGGCAATGGCATCCAACGTGGAACGACGAGGACCTTGGTCAAAGCACGCTGACCGAGGCCCATGGAGACTGTGCGGGAGGCTGAATTAGCCCCTGGGAGCCCCGGATCGGGAAACAGAGGTGATTTTTGATGCGCATTGGGCGAACAGGGCCAAAATGGAAAAGCCCAAGCACTCAGTCGCGTGGGGGAACCGGAGGACCGCGGGCAGAAAAGGGAAAAAGCGCTAATCGTACAAGGCGGGACCTGCGCTCTGGAAACCGACGGTTTTGATCAGGGCGCCCTTAAACGGTAAGAGGTTTTGGACGAAAGCGGAGTGATTCCATACAACGATCGACGCGTGGCAGGCGAAGGTGAGAGAAAACTGTCATTGATCACGCACTATCGGTTGAGCAAGTCAACCACGCAAAACGTGCATATGGCGTCAGATCTGGAGGGCCCAGATCAGACGGCTGAGATCGCGCCCGATGGAAGAAGCGAAATCGACAGGGAATTAAGCTGCGTTTTAGAGGGAATTTGAAATCCGTTTGATCGCCATGATGGAGGAAGAACACATCCACGATGTAACTAAAGAAACGAACCGACGAAGCATGCTGGCGCCGTTTAGAGGAAGACAAGTGGCAACTCCTTGAGCGCTGATGATGACGCCGAATAGGGAACTCCAAGCGCAGCTGCAGAAGGTGAATCAATAGAGGCGGAAGAGGAACCGAATAGGAATAGGGATCGAATGGCTAAAGCCATGAACAGAGGCAATCGAATTAGGGGGAGTCAAGGTGGACATAGAGAGACAGAAGTCGAGAGACGAAGAAGTGGAACAGTGAACCCTGAGAGGAGGACTGAACACAAAGAACAGTAAAGCAGAGCAGAGGAGACAGAGGGCCGAGCTGATCAACAGCAGCATCGAGCACCAGAGAGCTTGAAGATTCAAGCCATCCCATAGAGGATCTGTCTGGGTTGAGCACCACATTGGGCTCTTGCCATTGTAGACCAGAAGGTCATAGAGCTGGTAGGAGGAAGAAGAGTCTATGTACTCCAGTGGCTTGGGAAATCCAAGGACCACCCTGCCAAGCAAAACCTGCTTCAGGTGAACTCACATTGAGTCCCTGTATTGTAAATTCTCTGCCCAAAGGCACAATAAAACAAGGCCACCACTAAAAGCTGGACTAGAGACGTAGCCCTGGAGCATAGGGTGAACTCCTTATTAAAATTGCTTGTGTCTTTGTGTTTGCTTACTATATTTCTCTGCTGTCTTTCCATTTTATTGTCTGTGTATTGGCAATCTGATCGATCCGTTGCTTCAATAACACAGAACACACACCAGCACGTGAGTCTATAATACCTTAGTTTAATGAATCTTCAACTGATGTCATTCATAGGGTGAATATCAGATCAAGTGGTATCAGAGCCCGAGGTTGTAAGGTTAGACAAGCTTGTGTTGGTTTAGCTGTGAATGCTCACAAGATCAAAGCTCAAATTAGGAGAAGGAGAGTTGGTGGAAACTAATCCTGAAATTGGGAGAGTCTATTCTTGAAAGACAATGTCAAAAGAAGGTTCTGTAGGGCTAGACCCTCAATTCGTAGAGAATTTCCTAGCTATAAAGTCTATGGTTGAAGAAATGTACAGAGACTTTAGAAAGAAAAAGGTGGAAGATGCATCAGGCTCTAAACAAGATAAAGAAAAAGATGAGTCTCACTTCCATGACAACTCCAAAGGAAAGGGGAAAGAGGAAAGCTTTCTCACACCTTCTAATAGCCCTGTGCATAATAAGAAAGCATCTTTGATTAAGTTAGATGTTAAATTTGATTTGCCTATATATGATGGAGAGCTAAATGCTGAAAAGTTAGACAATTTGATTAGACAAATTGATGTGTATTGCAAGGTACAAAACATAAACTCAGGCAAGAGTAAGATTCAGCTGGCAAGCCTACGCTTAGGAGGCACTACCTTGGTTTGGTGGGAAGGCAGAACCCAAGCTGATATGAAAAGAAATGGTAAGACCATCTCTGTCTGGAGTGACTTTGTTTCTACAATCAAAAAGCAGTTCTATCCATTGGCCTACATGCAACAAGCCATGATGAGTTGGAAAACTCTTCGACAGTTGAAAGGGCAAAGTGTGCAAGGGTATACTCAAGAGTTCAGAAAGAGAGCATTGATATTGGGTATCTCATTTGACTCACCAGATAATATTTTGAAGTACATTGGTGGTCTACACAGCTACATGAGGCATACCATCCTCATGTTTAATCCCACTAGTATAGATGAGGTATCTGTACAAGCTACTCATCTAGAAGCTAGAGGAAAGAATGGAAATCTAGAAGTTGGGGGACCATCCCAACCCACTGTAAGCAAGAGCAAGGAGAAAAGAAAACAGAAGTGGAAGGCAAGGAAGGCTAACACTGCACAAAAAGCTAAAGCTTCATGCACTCACTGTAAAAAGGAGGGGCATGATGATGAGCATTGTTGGATTCTGCATCCAGAGCTGAGACCTAAGAAGTCCGAGGGCAAGAAGAAGAAGACAGCTGCAGCTATTCAAAAAGATTTGAGGTCAGACTTGGGAGATGAAACAACTATAGCAGCCACAGGTATAAAAGGTAAGAATTCTGAAGAATCTATTAGTAATTTTTCTCAATCTGTTATTGATGAAGAAAATGAGAGAAAAAGACATGAGCTTTTCCATATTCGAGTTATTTCCAAAAATCAAAAGATTGATACTTTGTTTGATAGTGGCTCACAAGTAAATTTAGTTTTGAAGCAATTGTAAAGAAATTGGGATTAGCAACTACATCTGACAAGAAACCATACCCATTAGGATGGTTGAATGATAAAGCACAACTACAAGTGACTAGACAGTGCAAACTCAAGTTTTCTTTTGAGTCAGCATTTGTAGATGAGGTTGAGTTAGACATAATTCCTTTGGATATATGTTGAATTGTTTTAGGAAGTCCCTACTTTTATGATAGAAAGGCTATTTTCTATAGAGCTAAGAACAAGTATCTACTTGTCAAAGATGGAATCAAATACTTTGTAAGAGCTCATAAGGTCAAGAATAAGTACACTCTCATAAACTCAGGACAGATGAAAATAATGATTAATTCATGCAAACAATTCTTACTGTTGGTTATAAAGGAAAAGGAACCTGATAAAACCAATGTATTTGAGGGCTGTAATGCTGAACAACAAGTTGATATAGAAAAGGTTGTTTCAGAGTATGATGTCTTGTTTCAAGAACCTAAAGGTCTACCACCCAAAAAGGGAATAGTACATGATATTATTTTGCAGCAAGATGTTCCATTGCCTAACATTGGGATGTACAGGTTGTCTGCTTTAGAGAATGCTGAAATCAAGAAGCAGGTGCAGTAGTTGCTCGAGAAGGGCTTCATCAGGCCTAGCACATCACCATGTGGGTCACCAATCGTTTTGGTGAGAAAGAAAGATGGCTCTTGGAGAACGTGCATAGATTATCGAGCACTGAATAAGATAACAATCAAGAATCGTTATCCCCTTCCTCGCATAGATGATCTTTTAGATCAATTAAAGGAAGTTGTTTATTTCACCAAGCTGGATTTGCACAATGGATACCATCAGGTCAGAGTTACAGAGCAAGATGCACGGAAGACTACTTTCAAAACAAAGCAAGGATTGTATGAATGGTTGGTTATGCCTTTTGGCTTGACCAATGCTCCTGCTATTTTCATGAGATTAATGAATGATGTACTCAGACCTTTTCTTGATGATTTTTTTATTGTGTATCTGGATGACATTATAATTTTTAGTAAAACATGGGAAGAACATTTAAAGCATGTTAAGCAGACATTGGATGTTTTGAAAAGAGAAAAACTTTATGTTAAACTCTCAAAATGTGAATTTGACAAAACATCTCTAAACTACTTGGGTCATATAGTAGGGGGAGGTGAATTAAAAATAGATCCCTCTAAAGTGGCAATGATTGTGAACTGGCCTAAACCCGAGTCTGCTACAAAAGTGAGAAGCTTCTTAGGAGCAACACAATATTGGAGGAAGTTTATTTCTAACTTCTCCTCGATTGCAGCTCCCTTACATGCTTTAATAGGATTGAATAAGGTGTTTCAGTGGGGAGGCAAACATCAGAAAGCCTTCAACACCTTGAAAGAAAAAATTAGTACAACACCTGTACTAGCACTGCCTGATTTACAAAGACCATTTGAGATCCAAACTGATGCCAGTGACTATGCCATGGGAGCAGTGTTGACACAACACGGTAAACCCATATGTTATCATTCTGAGACTTTTAATCCTGCAGTAGTTAACTATCCTACATATGATAAAGAATTGTATGCATTAGTTCAGAGTGTGAAAAAGTGGAAACATTACTTAATGGGAAAAGAGACAGTAATACATACTGATCATCAACCACTTCAATATCTACACTCCCAAACTAAGCTGCAGCAATCAAGACATTACAGATGGATGGGTTTTCTACAACAATTTAATTTAGTCATCAGATATAAAAACGGCATACACAACAAGGTTGCATACATGTTATCTAGACCCATTATAAATGCCTCTACCATACTTAAGCATAATTCAGTGCTACATGAAAGCTACATAGAACAATATGCTCAGGATATGGACTTTAAAAATGTATATGCAACTTTGAGTCAAGGAAAAAGAGTAGAAGAATTGGACTATCATATAAAGGACTGACTTTTATACCATTGTGAGAAACTCTACATTCCACAAACCGAAAGAGTAAAGATAGTTAGGGAAGCACACACTACAATGATATCAGGTCACTTTGGGGTAAGTAAAACAGTTGCACAGCTGCAAAGATTCTGCTATTGGCCGAAAATGAATGAGACAGTTTCTAGGTATGTAAGAGGGTGTGCCATGTGTGCTAAAAGCAAGCCCAGCAATAGAAAACTAGGCTTGTACACTCCATTTCCAGTTCCTTCTCACCCTTGGGAAAGTGTTTCCATGGATTTTGTTGGAGGACTGCCTAAATCTAGGAAAGGTCATGATTATCTATATGTTTTTGTGGATAGGTTCAACAAAATGTGTATTTTGATACCTTGTAGTAAACAGATCACAGCTGAACAGACTGCAAAATTGTTCTTTGAACATGTATGGATTCATTTTGGATTACCCACTTCCATTGTATCTAATCGAGACACCCGATTTGTGAGGAAGTTTTGGTCAAGTCTGTGGGAACTGATGGACACTAAGTTGAAGAAAACCACAACTCTTCATCCACAAACAGATGGCCAGACAGAAGTAGTAAACAAGACAGTGATCCAGTTACTGAGAGGATATTGCAACAAACATCCTAAGCTTTGGGATGAACACTTGTGTTATGTGCAACATGCTTACAATAGAGCCAAGCACTCTTCTACACAAAGATCTCCTTTTGAGACCTATTTTGGTTTCATACCAAGGTCTCCTTTGGATTTTATCTTTGGTAAAGACACCATGGTTGAAGGACACAGTGATGTGGAGAAGGTAACTAGGTTCATTAAACAGATCTAGGAGATCCACCAGGCAGTACAGGAACAACTGGAAAGGAGCCAAGCCAAGTACAAGGCTAGGCATGATAATCATTGGATGGAGCAAAGTTTTCAAGTTGGAGACCAAGTCTGGCTGTATATTAGCAAGGACAGGATGCAAGGTGAAGGTAAAAAGCTAAAGCCTATCAGGTATGGACCTTTTAGGATACTTGAGAAGATTGGTGAAAGTGCTTTTCACCTTGATTTACCATCTTACATGCACATCTACTCAGTCGTAAATGCAGATTGCTTGAGATTGTTTGAACCTTCAATGATTGAGGACCCTGAAGAGAAAAGTCAATTGCCTTCTATTGATGACCTGCTACCTGAGTATCTTAATGAGTTGCAGGAAGACACAGTGCTGGACAAGAAGGTGAGGAAAACATGCAGGGGAGATGTTGAGTACCTCAGGATTGGGCTCAAAGGTTCAAAGCCGAGCAGCGCAAAGTGGATTGAGATTGGACAAGTGAAGAAACAGTATCCTCACTTAGTCGATGCTTAAAAACCAACTTTTGGTGGTCCAAAAGCTTTTTCAGTGGGAAGGCCGTGATCCGAATTGGATCCATAGAAGAATGTCAAAGAACCATGACTGTATCAGGTCGAAAAAATCTCTAAATAATTCCATAACAGTGATCAAAAACACCCTGAACCAGTGGCAATGGCATCCAACGTGGAACGATGAGGACCTAGCTCAAAGCGCGTTGACCGAGGCCCATGGAGACTGCGTGGGAGGTTGAATTAGCCCCTGTGCTAGCTGGGCGAACAGGACCAAATTGGAAAATCCTGAGCACTCGGTCACCTGGGGGAATCGAAGGGCCGCAGGTGGAAAAGGGAAAAAGCGCTAATCGTACAAGGCGGGACCCACGCTCTGGAAACTAGCGGTTTTGATTGGGGTGCCCTTAAACGGTAAGAGGTTTTGGATGAAAGTGGAGCGATTCCATACAACGATCGACGCGTGGCAGGCGGAGGTGAGAGAAAACCACCGTTGATCGCGTGCTATCGGTCGAGCAAGTCAACCGCGCGAAACGTGCGTATGGCGTCGGATCTGGAGGGCCCAGATCGGACGGCTGAGATCGCGCCCAATGGAAGAAGTGGAATCGACAAGGAATTAAGCCACATTTTAGAGGGGATTTAAAATCCGCTTGACGACCACAATGGAGGAAGAACGCATCCATGACGTAACTGAAGAAACGAACCGACGAAGCATGCTGGCGTCGTTTAGAGGAAGACAAGTGGCAACTCCCTAAGTGCTGATGATGACTCCGAATAGGGAACTCCAAGTGCAGCTGCAGAAGGTGAATCGATAGAGACGGAAGAGGAACCGAACATGCATATGGATCAAATGGCTAAAGCGATGAATAGAGGCAATCGAATTAGGGGGAGTCGAGTTAGACATAGAGAGACAGAAGTCGAGAGACGAAGAAGTGGAACAGTGAACCCTGAGAGGAGGACTGAACACAGAGAACAGTAAAGCAGAGCAGAGGAGACAGAGGGCCGAGCTGATCAGTAGCAACATCGAGCACCAGAGAGCTTGAAGATTCAAGCCATCCCATAGAGGATCTGTCCAGGCTGAGCACCACATTGGGCTCTTGCCATTGTAGACCAGAAGGTCACAGAGCTGGTAGGAGGAAGAAGAGTCTGTGTACTCCAGTGGCTTGGGAAATCCAAGGACCACCCTACCAAGAAAAACCTGCTTCAGGTGAACTCACATTGAGTCCCTATATTGTAAATTCTCTGCCCAAAGGCACAATAAAACAAGGCCACCACTGAAAGCTGGACCGGAGACATAGCCCTGGAGCATAGGGTGAACTCCTTATTAAAATTGCTTGTGTCTTTGTGTTTTCTTACTGTATTTCTCTACTGTCTTTCCATTTTATTGTCTGTGTATTGGCAATCTGATCGATCCGTTGCTTCAATAACACAGAACACACACCAGCACATGAGTCTATAATACCTTAGTTTAATGAATCTTCAACTGATGTCATTCATAGGGTGAATATCATATCAGAGGATCAGTTTAAGCTAATTTACCATAATGGTTGAGAGGATCTTGTATATGACGTTACACAAGGCTATAGGCCTGAATCACTGAGGCTCGTTAGAGTGATCTGATTTAGGAATTAAATCTATGAAGGTAGAGTTGAGGGCTGGATGTACCTGTCTCGTCCTTTTGGATTCTTCTACCACCTCCAGGATGTCATTACCCAGAATTGGCCAAGTTTCTTGAAAGAATTCTGCTGTGAATCCATCTAGTTCCGGTGCTTTGGTTTTTTCCAGTCCTTTGACCACCTCTTCCAATGTGACAGCTCTCATGAGGGCCAGGTTCTGATCTCTACTGACCAGTTGGGGTATATGCCTGGTTATCCAATCAATAGCTTCTAATATGTCGGGCAACAGTTCTGACAAGATATTTTGGAAGTGGTTAACTAGAATATTTTCCATATCTTCATTCTGCACCAATTAGTTTCCTCCTAGGTCTAGGACAATGATGATTTTGATTTATATCTTTCTTCATACATTATATGGAAAAAAACTATTTATGTACACACCCATAGTTCCACTCTCCATAAGCATAGGGTCGTATTTCAAGATGAGCATAAATACCTCCTTCTTGTATTTCCTTCAAAAATCTCACCAAGTCTAATCTTCCTTCAAAAGTATACTACAAAAAGAAATACATGTAAAATTCCTACATAAAATCTTCATTTTCATTTTATTGACAAAATGAAATATACATATACCACACACACACATATATATGTGCAAGTCCACAGTTCATCTAAGTAATATTGGGATTATCATTTGGATTGAAAACCACAAGTTTTCTACCAATGCCAAATGTCACAAAGAGATGTGGATATGCCTTACAATTGACCTAGCTTTAATAAAATAGTTAAGGATAGGAGTTTTGTAATTTTGATGTTGCCCAACCTTATTAATATGATGACGATAACCTACCATTTGTATATTTTCAATAGCCTTAGTTGGATGGGTAGCCATAGTCTATAGATTTCCATAAGCATTAGTTGGATGGCTATCCATTGTCAGGCTTTGACAAATCTCTCATCCAACAAACCTAACTCTCTCCCTTGCCACCTGTAACTTAGTATAGATAGTAAACCCAAGCCAACCCATTTCTTCCTTCTTCTTCTTTGTATGGATAGTAGAGGAGAGAAACAAGTCAAAATCACAACTTGGACTTCTATAAGAATCTTCAATCCTTTCCAATTTATTTTTCCATTCGCTTAGCAAATGAAAATATTGGTGCAACGAATATGGCAGAGAAAACTCTATAGGGATAAATTTTCATTTCTTTCCAATAACTATCATCTCATGCATAACTCATCTCATCATAGTTATAGTGGATTTCTTTAATAGAATAAACAATGGATGAAATCATGTAGGGCTATCTCTTCAACCTAACTGAATGTTTGTTAGGAGGGGAAATGATGGGCTAGAGCTTCAGGCAAGATGATAAAAAAATTAAACTAAGGCGATGTCTCATAATAGCTCTCAATTTATACTAATACTATATGGTAATGCATATGTGTTCACAACATTGATTGATATGGATGTGAAGTCACGTCAACAAATTAATTTGTTTTAATATTAAAACACACATCAAGCATGCTACCATGCACTACTAACAAGATTATATGTTAACACATGCCAATTACATGTGATCCACCTACTATGGTCAAAGTGGCTTTGTACATGCCTTGGTTCTTGCTGTGTTACGGCATGTGCTTCGCCCATGCCTTGGTGCTTTCTTCATTACCACATGTGATATTGAAAGGTGGATCTACCCATACCTTTGCTTTGTTAACATATGCAAAGGTGAAAAGTGGCTCTACCCATGGTGCAGATTATTACTTGATCTACAATACCTTCATTGCTAAATCATATGCCACCTCTTCCCATAGTCTTGCTAACGCTTAAGGCCGACCTCTCGAAAACACATTTGTATAGTCTTAAGTTGGAGTTATGTTTTCAAAGAGGCACTTTTCAAAGGAATTTTCATCGAAGGGGTGGGAGCTAGAAGAAAGATAAATTTTGGAAACAGAGGTTGGAAGCACATTTGTCGGGATTTTTATCCCTTAATATATAGAATATGGTTTCACCCACTCAATAGAGTCAACTGAACTAGACAAGGGCAAGCATAGAAATAGTGAGTACATTTGAGAAAACTGATAACATGTACTTTACGTTTAGATTTCGCTACCTCTAACAACATAGTCTAATACATAGCCCTAGTCCTCACACTCTCCATTGATTTAGACCTCAGTGCTCATGAGAGATATGCATGGATATTTCCATGCAAAAATGGTTTAGGATGTAATAAATTTTAGATTGTTTGGATGTTGTATTAGTAACCATGAGTCACAATAAATCAAGTTGTGTTTGTCTTTTGGGCTCAATTAAATAAGGCATACCTCCATTACTTGTTCTGAGTGGTACCCTCCCTTGGTGCAAGGAAAAGTAATTGGAAATTCAAGACTCAAGAAATCGTCAATCCTAGGTCTAAGGATCTATAGCTTGTTCCTACGTCGGTGGAGATTATAGATCTCTTATACCTTGCGACTTAAGAGCCAATATCATGTATAGTTTTATTTGAACCATTTACAAGTTACCCTATTCCAACTCCCCTCAATATTATTTTATATCCATCTTATCAAGGTTTATTAAAAATCATTTAATGGATAGGATTCTAAGATTTCAAGAAGAAACAAAAAATAGTTTCACTTCAATAAATCACATCCTTGACAATAATGTAAAAGTATAGAATTGTGTTATCTATGACGTTTCTTCAATATCACCTACCTTAATGGATTCCCGAGTATATGATTTAGTGTTGATGATAGGGTAACAAGATTTGTAGGTCTCTTTGTCTCTCTATATCTCTTTTATTCGTTCCCTATGTCTTTCTCTTTAATAATTGGTTCAACCATAATGACTTTTGATATGCAAACGATTGCTCAAGAATATTTGCTTTTGGAAAGCTTGAAAATAAAGAAAATCAACCACCACAATAGCTTTAGTAAGTACTTCCTTCAACTAAATGAACAACTTAGAGATAGAAATGGTAATTTCTTATAATACATGACACTTGTTGGAGTAATGTTAATGTCCTAGGATTGTTGTTGCAAAATTGGCAAATTGTATTCCCTTGAAAAAGTCATAGACAATGTTGTGATGTTTTCATTTTAATATTAAATTTTGTTGGACTTCTAGACTAAGTTTATTAATCACATAGAAAAACAATATAACTTACTATTTTGTTGTTAGATACACTTTCGAGGGTCATTAAGAGTGTGAACTATGAGTCAGAAACTCCATATCATATCATTAAGAGTGTGAACTATGAGTCAGAAACTCCATATCATATCACTAAGAGTGTGAACTATGAGTTAGACATTCCATATCATATCATTAATCGTGTTTTCCAATTTTATAGGTCCTTGAAATGGTTATTGTAATCATTCCATTTCTTAAGAAATTAATATTGACAAACTTTTTTTCTTTAATACTAGAAGCTACAATCGGTGCTTAGAATTTGGAAATGGAATTCTGTGCACATGTTAATATTGGTAATGGTATGAATGTCACCTGCAAATAGGTAAATAGGACCCTTTTGTATATTTAGGATCAAATACTAGTATTGGTTGCAAAACTTTCACTAATCTATGCTCTTTGGTTCTCGAGACCAAAAGCTAGCCACTAGGAAAATAGCAGAAGTTTCACTGATCTGATTTAGAATATTAGATTGTTGTGCTAAGATCCTCCTCAAATTAGAAACAAAATGGTTTCATTGTGCTTAAGGATTCATGTATTTTTGCAAGTGAAATACTGATTTTTTATGTTAGTTTTATGAGAAATTTAACATAAATAAGAGACTGAACAACTGCATAAACATGTACAAAACATCATCAAAAACACATTACAACAGGAACATGATAAAGGAGTTCAACCCTCCTGGGTTACATCTCCTTGGTCCAGCTTGCAATGGCTTGGGCCTCTCTAGTATGCCCAAAACTGTAAAAATATGTGTTTATAATGCTCAAATGCTTCTGAAACCTACTCCAATGAGTCTAGAATATTCAAAAATGGTTATCTAGCCTCTTTTTGCTTCCGATCTGGTCGAAAACTGAAGAAGTTATGAACTCTCCTAATTAGTCCACTATTCGCTCCACGAATTGCTCTAAATCCAGCATGGTCCTCCAATTTCGCCCCAAAAAGCGCTAACTAGGCAAAGATTTCACTGCGCAGTGAGCAAAATTGTAGGATGGCTAATTCCTCCCATAACCCTGTTGGTGGTTATAAAAAAATGTCACGGCTTGCAAATAAGGTGGTCACATGGGTGTTTGGACTGGTGGTTGGCGATGTGGTTACCATGGTGGCAACATAACTGTTGCGGGCTACGGACAAGGTGTTCACATGAGAGGTCTACCGGTGGTTATGCTAGTGGTATTCCCCTAACCTAATGGTCAACATAATTTAAAAGATAATCAGCGACCATAGTTTGTTAAGTCACATGTTGCGAGCTCAACGGTAAACCTTGGCATCATTATATGGGAGGTCACAGGTTCGACCCTGGCCTCTGACCTGTCTTTCCAACCAAATTTTTAGCCAACCATTAGGAGGACACGTGGCAACCATAAACTATTGGTGCCAATAGTTCCATCACAAATCGCAATCGGCCGAAGTAGGGGTAATTCTCTGTAACAGACCATTGTGTTGTGCGATATGCAATTGCGATATCACAATCGCAACCTGACTTCGTCGGGGACGATTCTGTAAACGCACTTGATCCATGCAATGTGTGATTGTGATTTATCTCGCCGCACTCTGGCTTCGCTCTGGGGCCGATTCTTTACCGTCAACCCGCCTCCGATCTGTGGTTGCGATATTGCAAATCGCAACCCAGTAGTGCTGGGGGTCGATTTCCTTAATCACAGACCTCTTCCTTCTGCGATATATGAAATGCGGGGCCAATGGAAACCTTCCACTTGGTTATTTCCCATTCGTTGAAGTCTCTGCCATGTCATTTCCTCTGCCATATATATATTTTTAGCTGTTTGACAAAGTGAACACATCACGTTTCTGGGAGCATACGGTGTCTGTTTCATGCAAACCGAGTTGCATCAGATTCAAGATGATGAGAACTATGTGGTCGTTCAGGTTCCACACCATTCTAACAATTTTGTTTTTTGAACATAATTTTGAGCACTTAATCATTGACTAATTTGTGTTTCTTCAGTTCTATAAAGTTAGTTGCTAGGAAAATAGTATATTATCTTCAATTGTGGAAGCATAGGTTTAACTAATCAGTGTTTTGTTGAGTCTCTCAACCATAGGTTAGTTTAAAGAAAAATAGTACTCAAAAACTATGGAATCTTTGTCCGTCTAATTGTTAACTGTGATTATGCTAGGCATAACAACTAAGGTGTAACAACATATATGAGACACATGCTATGTCAAAGCACCACCTCTATGTCAAGGTACGAAGATTATGCCAGACGTAACAACTTAGGAAACACATGCTATGTCAAGGAAAAACATCCTTAGGGTCCTATGTCAATGTGAAGCATCTTCATGATCCTATGTCAAGGCACTACCACTATGTTAAGGCACTAAAAGTATGCCAGGTGTAACAAATTAGTGACACATGCTATGTCAAGGAAAAACATCTTTAGGTATTTTTTTCTCTAATATTTGCAACTCTATATTTCTAGTTGGGGGAGAACAACATAAATAAATGAATACATACATTTATATTCAGACAGAAACATTTAGGAGTAAATGAATCCATATGTTGGCACAGAGGGGGTTGACATGGTTTTAACGTGAATTAGCCAATAAAACCACTTCAGAAACCAACCCTTTTGGCAACACCTGCAAGCAGGTGAAGTCTCACCTAAGGCATCTATTGGGGACTGCAGGAACCTGAACAATCCATCAATGATGAAGAAGACGAGGATCATAAGCTAACATTTCCATATTGTACATATTATTACTTATTACTATTTATAAAAATAAATTGATCACATTCTTAAAAAGTATAATGTCCATGTCACCTTTAAACCACTTAACACTATCCGTAGCTCACTTAGATCGGTCAAAGACCCCATGGACCCTAAAAACATGAAAGGTGTTTACTTGATCCCATGCTCCTGCGAGACACCCTATATTGGACAGACTAGTTGCTTCATCAATAAGAGGATTCAGGAGCACGCAACCAACATCAAACATAATAGATCACACTCATTTGCCCTAGCCAAACATGTAGAGGAAACTAAACATGACATCTATGTTGAGAAGTCCCAGGTCATTGCCAAGATCAATCACTTCCATCATAAAAACTTTAGTGAAGTTATCAAAATTGAAAAGTGAGTTAGCAATCTCAATAGGGATGAGGGGTGGAAGATAAGTAGTAGTTGGATTCCTGCCTTTCTTCCGTAGTAGTTTAGGTTATCCCCTCATTTTTCTTCCCTTTCCTTTTTTTTTAACTAACATGAAATATTTATACACAATTCATACATATATAGAATTTATTAAAATCATTAATTAAATTTAAATAGAATTATTAAATTTATTATAAGTAACTCACATATAATTATAAAATTTATTGAATTAAATTTAACTAATTATTAATTTAAATTTTAAATTTAAGTAAATAACATATAAGTAATCTAATTTAACTAACTTGGCACAGAACGCATGTTAGTTAGTTATATTTTTTTTGTAAGATTGGTAGGACTACATCTTCATCATGTCAAACTTCTCACTCAATCGGGGAGGATAGCACAAGAATTGAACCCGAGAATTCCAATTCTATGAGACTTCATTTCCACGACCGTTGTCAATTGAGCTACCCGAGGCAGAGGTTAATTATTTATATTTAACTAACATATATTTTTTATATTTTTTATCTAACTAACAAAAACCAGAATTAAAATATTTATACCAATTTGTACATTATATTGTATAAATATAATATTAACGTCTTAACAATGTATTAGCATTGGGTTATAATATTGATATTAATATATTTTTGTTATTAATATTAATAAATTAATTTTAATATTTAATTATTAATATTAATATAATTGATTAATATTAATACATTAATATTAACATATATTCAAGTATATTATTAATAGTATTATTATTATTTCTCAATAATATATTAGAAAATTATTATTTATTTATTTATTAATCATTTTAATGATTGTTATGACTTACTTTGTATACATTATTATTAATTCATTAATAATATTCTTAAAAATTCTTTTAAGATTATTTAATCCATTAGTTATTAACAATTAATATTATTATATAATAAAAAAATTATGTTCAAATTTTGAACTTATTATATTATTTATTTTGATTTTTATGAATTTATTTTTTTCCAAACAACATTTTACTTTTGATTTTATTATTTTATTATTTTTCTTCTCATGGTTATTTCATTTGACTTTTGACCCTATTATTTATTTCTCAAGGCTTCTCCCTATTTATACACCTTGTTGGATCAAATTCTCTTCATCTTTCTATCCTAGCGATGAACCACATTAGCTGGTTCAAAACACATCAACCCCAGAATATGCATGTGATTGATCCAAAATAGTTATTTCTCTAAACATTATGAATCACAAAAGCTTGAGTTCAAATAAGCTTAAAACATATCTTTCCATTAATACAACTTTTTCATTACAATCAATTCCATAACGCTCAATAGCCTAGCAAAACAACTAACATTACAACACAAGACTATATGTATTCATTGCAAGATGTACCAAAAATTATTCAAGATTTTTCTTTTCCCTCACGACCTTGACCTATTTATAGGTTTACATTTGGCACAAGCCAACAAGAAACCCTTTAGTAGTAAATTATTACTACGAGTGGATAAACCTTACTATGGGCTAGGAAGCATTACTATGGGTTATTACATCCAAAATTAGCCCAACAAATTTCCTTTTTCTTTGCATTTCCGTGTGTTATCCTCCGATTAACCTTCTTGTGTAGTACCCTCTTATGTGATGCTCCTCTGCGTAGATCCCAAAAACTTGTGCCCCAAAAACATTGCTCCAAGAGGACCCCAACACTCACTTGTGGCTCGTCATCAAGCCACTTAGTCTTTCTCTTATTCAACTGAGGGCATTGTCTCCTTTGTTGTCACAACAATTTTTTTGAAGTTTTGCTTCACAATATCCACCTTTGTCTTGAATTCCTCTGCTTTCACCAAAATCCATTCAACCACCTCCACTATAACATGGGTCTTTATTTTTTCTTCCCCTTCTTGCATTGCTTGTTTTATTGTCTTATGTTCTATCCCAATCTCATTTGTGGCCTTGAGTGCTTCATGTTGCAAGGTCTCAATCTTCTATGCCAATGTCTACTAATCGACTCATATTGGATTGATCCACTTGCTCGACTATGCATTCTCTAACATTGCGACCACATGCTCATTTTTTGGCAATGTGTTGAAATTGTCTTTGAGCTTATGCACCTTCTCATGCATTGTTTGGATATTTTTCCCCACTTCTTTTATCTCTTCACTCTTTAGCAACCTTGTCTAGATCTTCTTCACCTCTTCATAAATCTTGCTACACTCTACATCCAATCCTTTGATCTACTCAACAATCATTGTTGTTGCCTACTCCTTCTCTCTGTGAATGTTGTTCCTCTGGTGGAGTGCTTGGATTCTCCTGTGACTCCAACTCTACAACTCTAGCCTTGAGACCTTGAATGGCCTCACCAATCTTCTTCAACTTCCCCTCTATTGGTATATCCACCTCCATCCAAGCCTCTGGGAGGTTGTTGTAGAACTCCTCCATTTCTTTCATCAACTTCTCTTCTCTTTGTATCACTTTCTCTTTTTACACTACCAACTACATATTTTCTTCTTGTAGGGCCTCATGACATGTTGACAATTGTGCCAACTCTACTGTTGTTGTAGCTTCGTGGAACTATATTTCCTGTATAAGACTTAGTTGTGCTAATGCAAAGTTTCCTGTTATAAATGTGACAAGACCTTAGCTTAGGCCTTGTGTGCACTATTGTATATATACACTTGGGAAGTCCATCACCTCTGGCAATATTTGCATTGTGTTGTTCTCTTCTAATGCCGAAGATGGTTGGGAATGCGTTATTATTTTTTTGGTCACCTTATTTATGCTTTGCACCTCTGTTTGTTATGTCCCTATCTGTTGTACCATGGAAAATTTACTAGATTCCAACAATAGTTGTAGTTGCTCCAACTACTCCTGCGTTATTATCTACTTTTTCAAGCACTTCTTCTATTTTCTCCTTAACTTGGTCCTCGATCCTTTCCAGATCATCATCATACAATGACTGGATTTGGGTGATCACTGGTTTCATTTATTTCCTTTTCATTTTCATGTGGGAGGTTCCTTCTTCTACTGTCTACTGCTACTTTTGCTTATCTCCCACCTACGCAATGTCTTCTTCCTGTGATTCCCTTGCATCATCTCCTTGCCTTATTTCCTACGTAGACTCATGAATGAATTGATCCTTTCTTATTTTGATCATCTTTGCATCATTTGTTTCCTCCATTGGGACTTTCCATTCTGCTTCCCATTCATTGATGATGTAACTCACTTCTAACTTTTTTAGCTTATAATAGTTTTTGGAGCCGCTGCTTCATAGGATCTATTTTTGGATGAATATACAGGAAATGTGGGGGGCTTTAAATTGTGAAATCTCCTTGTATGCTTCCACCACATGCAGTGGGATTCATGGTATTCTCTTGATCATCTACTTGACCACCTCCTTGTACACACAAAATGTTAATAGTTTTCCAGCTACCTATGTTTACGTGCGACATTCCATAATGAGGCATATTGGAGTACCAAAAATGGTTTATGCGCCATGTTTGGAAACTATGTTTCATCTGACTTCCTCCATGATACTAAGGTGATCAAAATAAAGAGCCACACATAGTGGAACTTTTCTTTTTTATCCTGCACTTCTCGACAATCTATCAAAAATTGGTTTAAAAGAATTGTGGTCTAGTTCATATAAACCCCTATTATGCACTTCATTGTTTCCACAATTACTTCTACTAGTACCTGGTATTTGGAAAGTTTTGGTAGTCATTTTCATTCCATAACATGTGACGTAACCATGACCGCGTCTCATTGATGTTGGGTATGTCGAAACTACACACCCCAATGTGTGCCATATTTTTCCTTCACCTCCTTGGCTATGGATTTCTCCCTGATTTTGTTTGTGACAAATGGTTCTGACTCTTCACCTGTTGTAGGTAACCTTGTGATTCTTGAAATAACATTGGTTTTTATGGAAACCAACTGGTCCAACCAAAAGAACCCTCCATGGATGCAACCCAACAAGTATTTGACGTTGTTGGAATGAGCAGACCAAAGTGAAATATAAGAGTGAATTACTTTATTATTTACAAATATGTTACGTATAGATACATTTTGTGATCATTGCATTCATATTCTAATATCTCTTGGATTCCCTATGATGGTTCACCTTCCACGCCATAATCCTTAGTGGATTAGGTGTCCAACATTCCCCCCTTAATATGAAGGGGTATATATGAGTCCAAGAAGAGAGATGAAATACACAAATGGAAAAATGCATGGTAGCAAGTGGCTAAATATGCCCTCTAAAATGATTGTATATGGTGGGAGAACTCTAGGCCTTAATTGGTGGTGTTTTAAGGCTGACCACCAATATTGGAACACTTAGTGCAGTTCCTAGAACAATTCCAAATCTGGCTAGAAGCTGAAGTCTTATTGTACAGGAAGTGCTCCCTAATGTTGTGAAAAGGGAGACCACTGGGGTCTCAACTTGGAACATTTGATGTGGTTCCTGAATCAATTCCAAAACTAGCTAGAAGTTGAAGTCTTCTGCTAGAGGAAGTACTCTCTAATTCTTGGAAAAGCGGGACCATTGAGGTCTCAACCAACTGTGGATTAAGGCTAACCACCAACTTTAGAATGCTTATTTCATTTCTTGGAACAATTTTAAATATGTCTAGAAGCTGAAGACTTATGTTAGTGGAAGTGTTAAAATTGGAAACTAGGTCCAAACTCCATGTGGGTCACCTTATTTATGGTTGCTGATATTTTTCCTAGATTCCTCTTGTCGAGAGGTGTAGGATTGATCTAAAGATCATCCGATTCCGATAAGTATTTATGGAGATATTAATTTATTTTGATTATGGAAAAATTGTCAAGGTCGACCAACAAACTTATGTAGGCTCAGAAGCCCAAAAATCACGTCTATTCATCCTCAATGTTTGCATATAAATACAAGGTGCCTCCTCCTCATTTGGACACTTCATTCACTCATCTTCTCTCTCTCTCCTACGCATAAAAGGAGCCTCTCTCTCTCTCACATGTGTGGCTGAAAGGAAGACATCCTAGGGCAAGGAAGATGCAGAAAGAAGGACGCTAGGGAAGCAGGTCATCTCTTTGACCAACGTTGACCATCTAGAGGTGCAGATTGGGTGTGGCTGCCTCTCTTACGTAGGCCGCAATTTTTGGCACAAAAACCGAGGCAATCTGACCTCTGGTTTGACCGATGTTGACTACCCTAGTTTAGGGCTGCAAGTTGACTTCAGAAATCTACAAATTGACTGTACTTTTGGGGCTATTTAACGATTGTTTCTTCAGGTTGTTCGAGGACAAGTTGACCATAAATTGACCAAGCATTTTAGAGTTCAATTTCAACTAGTTTGACCAAGTTTGACTTTGCTGATCTAGGGTTTGCTACTACTAATATAAAATTACAGAATTCAGATTTTGTACTATTTCTCTCTATTAAACTATTGAAGATAAAAGAAGATTTGATCAAAGGGTTTCCCCGCATTAGGGTTTGTCCCTAGCTAGCCGCCACATCTTGTGTCTGTTGTCTTGGCTTGTTTTCTATTGATAGTTTAATGTTCTATCTGCACTTTACTTAATGTATATGTGATTGCTAATCTATGTCTAATAAGAAGAAAAATAAGTAAACTTCTCTAAGCATAGAACATACCATAATTTAACATGGTATCAGAGCTGAGGTGAAGACAAAGCCCAAGAAAGAGCAATCACTGAAGAGAAGGATTGGCAGGCAATCTTAAAATCATGGGGTCCTCAACACACTTCCCTCCTAAAGACAAACTCCATGAGAATTCTGACTATCATGGATGGAAGATGTCTCTCGATCTAACGTTAGAAGAGCAGGAAGTGTTGGACCATGTGAGAGGCGGAATTGTTGAGCCTCCATCAAATGCATCCACTGCTGCTAGGAACAAATGGACCAAGGGAGAATTAAAAGCAAGGAAGATCATTTGGGACCCTATCAACAAGCACTTGGTGGCCTATGTTTCTTAGCTGACCACCTCCAAGGAAATCTACGATAGACTGGTGAGTTTATTTAAAGTTAATGATGCAAAGCAAGTCTTGTTTCTTAGAAATAAGCTAAAGGAAATTAAGAAGGGAAAAGGTGAGAGTATGCGGGCATATTTCTTAAGGATCACCAGGATCAAGAATGATCTCCTATCTATTAGGGAAGTAATTCCTGACAGGGAAATGAAACTCATAACTCTTGGAGGATTGCCATCTGAATGGTATATATTGAGGACTACTCTTCTCAACAATAATGTAATTCTTGGATTTGAGGAATTGATGGCTAGATGCATTCAAGAAGAAACAAGGATGGAAAAGCAAGAGATGCCCATACTTAAAGGTCATCCCTCTGCCTTTTCTTCTCAAGCTAAAAGAAGAAACAATTCCTGGGCTAAATTCAAAGGAAAGGCTGGACCAAAGGGTGGAAGAAAAGGACGATGTTACAATTGCAATAAAATAGGTCACTATGAAAGGGAGTGACCTAATAAAAGGGACTCACACCGGGACGATGATCGAAACCCCTCTCAACGCAATCAAAGGAATGGCAAGTCAAATGGCAGAGGTAAAAGAAATGCCGGAAATAAAGGAAGAGGACCACCATTCAAGAAGGCAAGAAACTCCAGGTATGAATCTAACAATGTTAACAATAAGCAAGATGAATATTATCTACCAGCAGCTCTCTCTACTACTGCTCCCCCGAACTCGTTGGGAAATTGGCTTATTGATAGTGGTGCCTCAAGGCACTTCACTGGTTACAAAGAAGCTCTCTATAATCTGGTAGAGAAGGAAACCAACCTGGAAATTGTTCTTAGAGATAATTCAAAATATCCCGCGAAAGGCATAGGAAATGTCACTTTTCAATTAAATCAAGGGAATACAATCCATTTACAAGATGTATTATATGTACCTGATCTCAAAAATAACCCGGTGTCCATTTCGGCAATGGAAGACAAAGGCTATAACGTGGCCTTCAATGATGGAAAGGTACGTGTATGGAAAAATAACTTTAAAGATGTTTTTACTCTTGGGTTTTGAGTTGATTCACTATATCAGGTCGGAGGAAGTCCGTTGGGTGTCATGTCTTGTGACATATCTCTTCAGTTCGAATTATGGCATCGAAGATTTGCTCACCTTCATTATAAAGCTCTACCCGATGTGAGAAAAATGGTGACCGGGATGCCCGAGTTCACATTAGAGCAAGAAGGTGTATGTCCAGGATGTGTCGAAGGAAAGCTCAAAAGGGGACCATTCTCCTCAAGCCAAAGAAAGACCTCCGATTTATTGCAGTTGGTTCACTCAGATATATCCGGTATGATGCCTGTGAACTCCTTGGGAGGATATTTATATTACCTCACTTTTACAGATGATTATTCTCGCAAGACTTGGATATACTTCTTGAAAAAGAAGGATGAAGTGTTCTCCTGGTTTCAGCACTTCAAAGCCTTGATCGAGAATCAAACCGAAAAGAAGATCAAGACCTTAAGGACTGATAATGGGACTTAATATGAATCCAATGAGTTTCATGACTTTTGCAAGGAGGTTGGCATTAAGAGGAAGACTACTACACCATATACTCTTGAACAGAATGGTGTGGCGGAAAGGAAGAATCGTACAATTGTGGAAGCTGTCTGTGCTATGCTCCATGATCAAAGACTTCCGAAGTTTCTATGGGCCGAAGCTACAAATACTGTTGTATATGTACAAAATCGATGCCCTCATCAAGTATTGGGTTCCAAGACTCCCGAAGAAATGTTCACTGGTAAGAAACCTAACGTATCTCATTTTAAAATTTTTGGAAGCCCTGTATATTTTCATGTGCCAAGGAGGAAAGGAATAAATTGGGTGCATCTGGAAAGAAAGGAATCTTCGTGGGCTATAGCGAAAATACTAAGGGCTATAGAATCTATGTAGCTGGTCAAAGGGAAGTCAACATTAGTCATGATGTCACCTTTGACGAAGATGTGGCTCTTATCAAAGTAGACAATCTTCCTACTTTAAGGGGATCTAAAGAAGCTGACACCAGGGAACCGAAGGAAAAGGAAGATGAGATGATGCCCAATGTGGAAGAACCTATGGACCCTATTGATCCTCCTCCGCAAGAGCCTTCCTCTTCTAGGAAGAGGCCTTCATGGCTTAGGGGGACACTTGATGATGTTGAAGGACACATTGCAACCAGAGGAACCTTTCGTGAAAGTAAGAAGGCGAACAGGCATCAGGGATACCTGACCATCATGAGCACAATCATCCAAAATGAGCCTTCGTCATTCACAGCTGTTGTCAAGCATCAATTATGGAAGGATGTTATGACCAAGGATATCAGTCCATTATGAAAAATGATGTTTGGGATGTGGTCCCCAGACCCCAGGACAAAGCAATTGTCACTTCAAAATGGCTTTACAATATAAAGCATGTAGTTGATGGAAGTGTAGAAAAATATAAGGCTTGTTTTGTTGCTTATGGCTTCTCCCAGAAGGAAGGTATAGACTATGATGAGATATTTGCACCTATTGCTCGATATACCACCATCCACTCAATCATAGCCCTTGCTGCTTCGCAAGGATGGAACCTACATCAGATGGATGTCAAGACTGCGTTCTTACATGGTTCAATCAAGGAGGAGGTCTATGTGGGGAAAGCCGAAGGATTTGAGATTTTTGATTGAGAATCTCATATGTGCAGGTTGAAGAAGGCCCTCTATGGGCTAAAGCAAGCACCTTGAGTGTGGTATGAGAGGATCGATAGCTACTTGATGAAGCTGGGATTCACTAGGAGTGAAGTCGACCCTAACCTTTACTTTAAGGTTATAGATGACAAGCCTCTCATACTAGTGCTATATGTTGACGACCTCTTTCTAATAGGGGTAGACCCTCTCATTCAAAAATGCAAGAGGGAGCTGGCTTCTGAGTTCGAGATGAAAGACCTAGGACTTATGCACTACTTCCTAGGACTGGAAGTCTGGCATAAACCAGGGGAGATTTTCCTATCTAAAGGAAAATACGTGGTGAAAATATTGGAGAGACTCGGCATGGTGGACTGCAAGCTCGTAACTACCTCGATGGAGCTTGACTTCAAGAAGTTAAGTGGGAGTGCTACCGGACCTGTTTTACGAAATGCTACCGAGTATCTTCAACTCATCAAAGCATTGATGTTCTTGGTGAACTCTCGTCCGGACGCATGCTTTGCAGTCAACACATTGAGTCAACATATGGTTGAGCCTCACCACTCACCTTGGATTGGTACCAAGAATATGTTGAGATATCTTTGTGGCACGATCACTCATGGGTTTAGATACACTGCAGGAGATGTTAGACTACTTGGATATACCGATGTTGATTAGGCAGGCAGTGTGGTGGACCGAAATAACACTTCCAAGTGCTGTTTCTCTTTGGGATCTGCCTCGATATCCTGGATGAGTAGGAAGAAAAAGTCGTTAGCTTTGAGCACCACCGAGGCAGAGTACATTGTTGCTAGCACAGCCTCGTGTGAGGCAGTCTAGTTGTGAAATCTCTTCAATGAGCTGTTTGGATTTACATTGGATACCACCGTGATCCTGTGTGACAACTAGAGCGGGATCCGTTTATTAGAGAATCTTGTATTTCATGATCGCTCCAAGCATATCAATATCAGGTACCACTATATCCGAGATATGGTGCGGCAAGGAACAATAAGGCTCCTACATATCGGTACAGATGAACAGGTCGACGATATTTTGACAAAGCGCCTGGGAAAAATCAAATTCCTGACTTTCCAAGAAAAACTTGGTGTCATTCAGAGACCCTCTTATGAGGGTCGAGTATAATTTATTGAGCTCTGGGAGCTCCGGGGGGGCGCGGGGTACTTCTTGGAGCAACATATGACCACAGGGAGACTCCCTATGCTAGGATGACCTCCATTTATCTGGGATCAATGAGAGTGGTACACACTCTGACACTGACTTTGGGTCAGTGGAGGATGGTATGATACATCCTCGATCATTTCTTCTTCTTCATAGTTCAAGCAGAGCAGAGCAGAGTGGGGTCAAGATGTGTAGAACAGTGTATTTGGTGGATGGATAGCAGCAACAGTGAGACGGATTATAGATGGAGTTCTCCCTAGTTGAGAGGGAGTGTTAAAATTAGAAAATAGGACCAAACTCCATGTGGGTCACCTTATTTATGGTTGCTGATATTTTTCCTAGATTCCTCTCATCGAGAGGTGTAGGATTGATCTAACAATCATCCGATTTCGATAAGTATTTATGGAGATATGAATTTATTTTGATTATGGACAAATTGTCAAGGTTGGCCAGCAAACTTATGTAGGCTCAGAAGCCCAACAGTCACGTCTATTCATCCTCAACGTTTGCATATAAATACAAGGTGCCTCCTCCTCATTTGGACACTTCATTCACTCATCTTCTCTCTCTCTCCTATGCATAAAAGGAGCCTCTCTCTCTCTCACGTGTGGCTGAAAGGAAGACGTCCTAGGGCAAGGAAGATGCAGAAAGAAGGACGCTAGGGCAGCAGGTCATCTCTTTGACCAGCGTTGACCAAGAGTTGACCATCTAGAGGTGTGAATTGGGTGTGGTTGCCTCTCCTAGGCAGGCCGTAGTTTTTGGCACAAAAACCGAGGTGATCTGACCTCTGGTTTTACCGGTGTTGACTGCCCTAGTTTAGGGTTGCAAGTTGACTTCAGAAATTTGCACATTGACTGTACTTTTGGGGTTGTTCAAGGGCTTTTTCTTTAGGCTGTTTGACCACGTTTGACTTTGTTGATCTAGGGTTTGTTGCCGCTGATATAAAATTACAGAATTTAGATTTTGTACTATTTCTCTCTACTGAACTATTGAAGATAAAAGAAGATTTGATCAAATGGTTTCCCCGCATTAGGGTTTGCCCCTCGCTAGAGGCCACATCTTGTTTCTCTTGTCTTGGCTTATTTTCTGTTGATCATTTAATGTTCTATCTACACTTTACTTAATGTATATTTGATTGCTAATTTGCGACTAATAAGAAGAAAAATAAGTAAACTTCGCTAAGCATAAAACATACCATAATTTAACAGGAAGTGATCCTAATTCCGGTATGAAGATGACCATAAACTGAATCATGATTATAACTTTGACTCTGGTTGTAACTTTGATTCTGGTTTAGGCTTAAGGATCTGGTTTTCACTATTGCTCAGGCTCTTCAAAACTAGTAGCTGGTCATCAATTCCCCCCTATCAGATACTAGGTGAGAAGATGATATCAGTATTACTTAGGCTCGCTTATACATGCTAGATTGATAGGGTTTCAAAGCAAGAAGTCTCACTGTCAATCCCCTTTTATCTGAGGATGGATATGTATCTAAAAAATGTTCACATGGATGAAAGTAGAAAAACCATGATCTTCCATGCGAGAAACTCAAGAAGGGTGTCAGTTTCTATAAAAAATGCACCCATTTACAATGTAATTTAACTGGAAAAGTCACAAAAAAACACCATTTTCAATTTACCATTATATTAAGTTGAATTCCCAAGATAGTACAATGCTTCTAAAAATGAAAGAAGAATACTCAAAACCAACAAACAACCCAAACTCATGGGTGTAATATTCCCATAACAACTCATATATATTGTCACAATACAAAGATAAAACACAATCCCTTGTTTCTTTACCTGTAAGCATCTCCCTCTCTTTTTACCACTTCCTACCGCCCAATTATCTTCCAGTAAATTTGTTTTCATCTATGGTTGAGAATGGTTGAATGAAATCAAATCCAAATATATCTTGGAATAAATTTCAAATGCACAGGTGGGCGATTGAAATTATTAAGCTAAGCTGAATTTGGAATATATTAACCTCTCTGAAGAAGAGTAGGGGCCAAAGCCTGTAGAACTCCTCTAACTACTCCATTTTCCTCTAGATTTCCACATATTTGGAGGACCTCCATTTGTGGCAACGAATTGTCACTGGGAAACTTATAAAACTCACAGTCTATTTCATTAGCAAAACCACAAGGGTTCTCCTTCTTGACACAAGAGAAGTGAGAGCTATAAGGCAGAGGGATTTGATGACATATCATGGATAGGTGTGTACGAAATCGATGTGGATGCTGACTATACAACAAAAAATACATGGCAGGACAATTCGAGGAGGTTGATGTTGATTGAGATGACACGAGACTCGTTAGATGTGCTTGCATAAGTGTCATCTATGTCTACAAATTCACAACCTATTGCTTCAAGGAATGAATGTGAGTAATGCATCCATAAACATGATCATGGAATTGAGCATGTGCCTTGTATGATATGGCAAAAATTGCCTCACAACGCTCAAGCATGGGGATATCTAGTGAAATCTTGGATACATTACTTGCTTAGGAGCATTAAATTTCAGTAGAAAAAAACACAATTGCATGGAGCCACTCTCCATAGTCTCTCATCCATTAAGAGATTAGAGATGGTAGATGTGGGGGTTTGGCTCACATTCGAGGAAGAAGAAAAAAAATGAAACGAAACTTAGAGCTTCCAGAGGTAGCAGAAGGGCATGCAAAGGAATAATGTACTAAAAATATAGTTCTGAGGAGTTCCAGGGTTTTCAAATAGATTTTTGGTGGGCTAATGGTCAAGGATTTCAAGATTACTCAGAGTGGCAGATCTGAAAAACTAAGAGAGGCAAATCTGATGGGTTTCTGAGCAAGACCCGCTTTAATACCACTATTGGAATGAGTAGACCAAAGTGAAAGATAAGTGTAAATTACTTTATTATTCACAAAAATGTTACATATACATACATTGTGTGATCGTTGGATTCATCTTCCAAGATCTCTTAGACTCCCTATGATGGTTGACCTTCCACGCCGTAACCATTATCATATTAGGTGTTTAATAGACACAAATATTAATTTCAGTGCTGTGACTGAAATGTGACATTTCAAGTAGGTTTAGGATACCTAACTGTGTCAAGATGCACCCCCAGTCCAACGGCTCCATTACGATGAATTGGTCTAAGATGGTAACATGTTTTAGTTTGATACTTCTCAGGTGCTAACTCCAAGAATATTTTTACATCCTTGATATCATGGTCTGAGTACTTCAAGTTTTCCACTGCACCGAGCATGTTCCCCTATTAGAGAACTCCATGTGGAATTAGGGGCATCACCATTGAGTATTTTGGATCCTTTTTTTAGGTGTATTTATGTTATGTTGGGTTTCTTGGGTGGCACATACACTATTTGAAACTAACCCTAGAGTGACCTCGACAAACCTGGTGCAGGTTTTGTGGTTTGACCTATTCATGTTGTGGGCTATGTAGGGTGTGAAGGTGCTTGTGATCACCCTACCGTTAATTTGTAAAATATCGTGGATATTCGACTAGACAATTCGTCACAACAAATATGATAATATTATATTTAAAATCTAAACTTCTACACTATTACTGTTTTATTAGATTTTTAGATTTGTAGATTTACTGTTAATAATGCATGCATGTGAATTAAAATTATGGAGAAAATAGAGAACAATAAAATAAAATCTCAAAAACACATTTGACACAAGATATGCTCTAGGAAATCCTTTCAGGACAAAAAACCAACTAGAAGATGAGGGCACTTCGCTCTCTTTCTCTGAATGGAAATATGGTTGCTTGTGGCCCATGCGATGCTAAAGTGCACACATCCTCTGTGTGTTCTCTACCTCCTATCCCTCTTAGTTATTTTTACTCAGTTATGGAACAAATGCACTCAAAAGTGCACACATCCTCTTTGTGTGCTCTACCTCCTATCCCTCTTGTCTATTTTTTCTCATCTATGGAACAAATGCACTCGAAAGAATGGAACCCCTTTTCCACCTAGTGACCTGGTTATAACACAAGCCAATAACCTACTAGTAAGTTAGGTGTGACTACCTCAACTCTTAACTAGATTTATAATATAAACTATTCTAGAGTCTTCTATATCATAATTACGTGGCCAACCCCTTTTCCATGAATAATGGGAGTTGACAAGGAATCCTCTCAAATTATGGTGGTGAAAACAGGAAGGTCAACTTCTGAGTGGAATAAATTTCACATACGGAATTTGATTGACATGGTTCTTGTATCGTTGTAAAGGTCTCTATGCGTAGAATAACATGAAAATTTGTGTTAAAGTGAAAAAAATTTACCATCTAAAAACATCGTTTGATGCCTCATAATGCTCCCAGAAGGTTTCACACCCTATTTTACCAAACTAGGTCCCGCTAGTAAAAATGGTCTCGTGAGATGATTCCTCCACTTTTTCCACTCTGAAATCATCAATATGGATGAAAAATAATATAATGATCCAATCTAGATCACACCCCCCATTTTGGGAGGATTTTGGGAGGATTTTGGTCCCCAAAATATTCTATTGAATGAGGTGAGGAAATTTTTCCTCCACCTTCTCTCTAGTGTACCATTTAGCTTTGCCAAGAAGTTATCCTTTCAACCCAATCTACCAAAGGTCTTGTTTCCCATGTCTTGTAGTTCTAGACCTCTTCTGCAAAACTGTATCTTTTGTTAACTCTGCCTAAGAATCTAGTGCCAAATCCTCCATAGACAGTAGGACATGTTCCTATTCCAGATCTAGCATGGAAGTTTCATAGAGTTTCAAATTATCTATATTCACAACTGAGTAAATGTGCATATATGGTGGTAAATTGAGACGATAGGAAATTATCACCCACATTTTCCAATATCTCAAAGGGACCATACCTCAGAGACTTGATTTTATTAAAAGGCCTCTGCAGCTTCTCCTTCTTCAACTGTAGCCATACTCTGTCTCCCACCTTGAATGATTTGTTTGTTCTATGTTGATCATGTCTAGCCTTATATTTCTCCTACGACTTTTGCAGTGTCTCTTGTACCTATATATAGATAAGCATGATATTTTCTATAAATTTTTCAGCCCTCAAGGGATCTCTTATAATATCTTCCCTCACTCCTCCTTATTTCCCATATGCAATGTCCATAGGTGAATGCGAAAAACATCCAAAACAAGTTTTGTATGGGGAATTTCATGTAGAAGTGTGGACTGCTCTGTTGTAAGAATGTTCTATATATATTAGATTTTTAACCCAGATATTCAGATGCTTCTGGTTGTATCCCCTCAGAAGTTGCACCAGAGTCCTGTTGACTATTTTTGTTTGTTCATCTGTCTATGGATGGAATGTTGTAGATCTCTTTAATTTTGTGTCCATCTTCTCCCATAATGCACTCCAGAACATTGAGAAATATTGTATCCCTATCTAAAATTATGGTCCTTGGTATCCCAAAGTGCACCTATAACAACCACTGGTTGAATTTCCATGTAAATAAAATAAGACTAATGTCATCGGACACATATTCCAAGCTAAATGTTGGGAAAAACACTTTAATGGGCATCACTTGTGATTAATAATGGCTATGGAAATTGGAAATGGAATTGGAAAAGGAAAATATGCAATAATTGGCATTTATTTATGAAAATAAAGGAAAATAGGAGAAAAGGAAGGTGAAGGGACACAAATTTGCATGTTAAGGAAATTAGAGGAAAAATGAAGAAAATAAAGGGATCAATGATAGAAGGTAATCAAAGGGCATCAGAGAATCAATTCACAACATTTGTACAACTTTTGGATTAGCTTTTGTTAGTTCAGTTTTGGATCTCTCATTCATTCTCTTATTCTCTCATTCTATTGCACACTTAAAACATTCCTGGGGCATGCTTGGAGCATTCTAGCATTCACTTGGATTAGAGAAAGAAAGCAAAGGAAAGCAAGGAAGCATAAGGAGATAGTTGGATAAACAACTACAGTAGGATAATTTGCAGATAACATGTTGCATGTGTGATTTCCTTGTTGATTTTTGGATGCATGGTATATGCATGTGGTTCCTTGGTTATGTGTTATCAACGACATGCATATTTTCCTGGATTAACAGTGGTTTCAACCTTTCCTTGCCATTTCCTGGATAGCCATGGTGTTGTGGGTTTTTTCACTTGTTTTTATGATTGGTGCTTAGATTCCCTATGGCTATGGGTTGGAACAAAGGTTTTGGAAGCCCTGGAATAGTTTAGGTTCAGGTACTAGTTCATGGAGTCGTAGGTTCAAATAAACACTCTGTAGCCCTTGGTGGGTTGAGATAATAGTCCCTGGCACTACGGTTAGAATAAACGCTCTAGATCCATGGAAGGTTGTGGGTTGAGTTACTAGTTCCTAGACCCCTAGAAAACTTGGGTAGGGACTAATCTGGTTGATGTTAGTGATTTCTGGACCATAGAGGTGGAATCATTGTGGTTGAGGGTTGAGGTGGCTTGGCCTTTGGAAGCCCTGGTTAGTTTTGTCTTGGTTTATTCCATGAGATTCCACATTCATGCTTAAAATATGATGTGGGAGTGATTGGCTGAAAAAGAGATTTGGTTCAGCCCAATCTATGGTTGAATGGTACGTGGAAGTCCCTGACTTGGTTGGCATTTCCAAATGCTAATGAGAGTTATTTTCCTATTGTAATTTATGAGCACCTGCAATGGTTATCATGTTGACATTACGGTTGATTTTCCATGGTTTCTATGTTAGTTATATGCTAGTTATATGATGCACTCTATCTATGGATCATATCATGTTTTGATAAGTTATTGAATGGTTAATGAATGCATGGACTAACAAGTGCCATTGCAACTTTCTAGAAAGGGATTAGAGCCTTCTTTGTGATTCTCAAATGAATACTATCAATTTATGATGAGATATGAATTCATGACCTGTAGATTATATGTTTACCATATGTTTGAAGAAATATCTATCATGTTCTAGGAAATCTAGGCCACGTTTTGGATTCAAGTTTAAATGATCGTCATTATCGTAATGTTAATTATGGTTCTAGAAAGTTACAAGAAGTTATGTGTAGTGGTATGGAGGCTAGCTTGAACAAGTGGCTCAAATCTCGAAACTGTCGGCACTGAGTTGGAGGATTTGGGTTATAATCGCATGGAAACATGCTTGTGCATGCAATTGGGGCTTCATAACCACACTCTTGCCTTGTGCGTGCAATTGGGTTGCTAGTTTAGATAAAAAGGGTTCCAACTCAAGGATTGATCATTTGGGGTAGTTGTTCATCTCCTAAGTGATCTCTAGACCTTGTAGGATGCTAGTAAGTGTTCAATTGTAGGCACCACTTCCTTAACTAGAATTTGGAGGTTGGTTCATGTCATAGTGACACTCATCTCATGTTTACCCTAGAAAGCTTGTGAATTTGGGTAAGTGTGGGAGGATGAATTACAGGGTGGTATCAGAGCGAGGTTGCAGCACTAGACCTCAGGGTAGATATGATTATTATGCATGTATGTTAGTTGTTGATATGTTTTCTATGCATGAATTATGATGTTCATTGTTGCAGTATTGTGCCATCATGACGGTGTTGGTGTGTTATGATGATGTTGAGTCGATTGATATGTTGATATCATTATGTGTACATATATCGTGCTAATTTGGGAAGGTTGTGCAGACAAGATGGCCTCCCTTGAACTACACTGAGGTATGATTTTGATTATGTCTATATTTGGTTTATCTAACATGATATGTTTGATCTGAAGATCAGAGATGACAAGTAAAATGGTGGATTACAGTTCACTTAACTCTCCTTATAGATTATCTGAGCAGTAAGGAGATGAGTACTCTCTTGATATAGTAGATACATTAAGAAATCTAAGGGTAGAAGTTAGAAGTTGCAAGGCATATAATAGCAGGACAATTCAATCATAGGAAATACTTGCTAGAGATCATGAAAAGCAAGCCGAGGTTAATGCAGTGATCCTTTAGAGCTTATCAGATTTGCAAAGATAGGGACAACCAAGAATTAGTCATGGACAAGAGGAAAGGACTAATGGGGCATATGGTAGCAAGTCTCAATCAGGATATAGGTTGGATAGGGATGACACTGTCAGAGGTGGTAAATGGTTGGATACACCTGATAGGAGAGGTAGTGCTCATGGGTTCTAGGCTAGTTCTGGTTCAGAGCGACATCATGGTTTTCACTTCCATCATCCTTATAGTAGGAGTGAGAAGCAATACTTGCTAGATGGGTTCAAGAAATCAAAGCCTCCTACATTTGATGGAGAGATGAAGAAACCGAAAGATGAAGAAGCATGGTTTCTTGGGATGAAGAAGTTCTTCGAATTGCATGATTATACAGAGAATATGAAAGCCATGATAGTTATTTTCAATCTCAAGGGAAAATCAGATATCTGGTGGGAAGATGTGAAGTGTGTCAGAGGTATCAAGACAAAGGAGTTGTGTTGTCATGAGTTTATAAGACTCTTTAGAAAGAAGTACTTTTTCAAGAGATATTACGATGGAAAATCTAAGGAATTTGTTATAGACCATTTTGTCACATCTGGTCAATAGGCCTACCAACTAGATATCTCCACATCCATGAACATGTTGTCATCGTCCCTAACAAATCCCTAAGCATTATTTTTACAAAAAGTTTGAGTTTCTGGGATTAACTACTCAAAATTAATTTTTTAAGCCCCAACGCACCCGGTCCCTTTGGAGACCTGCATTCAATGTTGGTTGCTCCTTTCTTCACCAGTGCTGGTCAACACTAGTTACTCCTTGTTGGGGGTGCGTTGATTTGAGAAATTCAGTAAAATTAAAAATATTTCCAAAGCTTCCTCTTCTAGAAGCTTCTAGGGGTTGTTTTAACCATTTTAACTTGGATAAGAAGGGACTGATCCTACCTTGGAGAATTCACCTCTTATCCATTAAGCTCATCCTCCCATCATTAGTGGATCTGAAGCTAATTATAGTAAATCTTAAACTACTGCACCTCTCCTATAAATTTACTTCCATCCACAACATCAGGGTTGGATTTTAGAGACCAATCATGCCTTCATGATGCTGCCTTGAATCTAAGAGAGTCACCATCTTCATGCATTAGGGTGACATTGAGGTGTGCTTTGTGACAAGGAAGGACAAGTCAACTTGGGGATATCTCTACAAGATCAACTATTATTCTTGGTTGTAAACTCTCTCCTATTTCTATTAATACAAAGAGTATGATGTTTTCCTATATGTGTCGTGTTACATTTTCACTCATGTATTTCAATGCCTTGTCGATTCATTGAATAGAGTAATTGAATTATGCTACATAGATGTTGTGGATCCTTGGCTTGTTTTGAGCTACAATTGGAGCTTACAAGCTAGGAGGAAAGTAAATCTTGCGACAGATTCCAAGTAAGCCTCTTTCCCATTCTTCAATTTCTCTAAGGGAAACTCTATATTCTTTGCTTTCTGTTGTTCTAGACCAGTCCACTAGGTCTAGGGAAGATACTTTTGTCTGCAATCGTAAATTTTGTATAACAAAGTTCTATGAGATTAAGATGGGTTCTATGATAGATGAAGAGTATATGACCAAGTTTTAGGAGCTATTTAGGTATGTTCCATATCTTAAGGATGAGAAGACAAAGGTTCAAAGGTTCATCAATGGATTTCCTTTATCAATTAAGGATCAGATTGAGTATGATGAGCCTTGGTCATTGGAGGAAATATTTGGGAAGTTAAAGCATTGTTATGAGAAGTCTAAGTGTAAGTATAAGCCTAAGCAAGATTGGAAAATGATAATTCTAAAGGAAATAGGGTTAAGAAGCGAAGAAGACCTCAGGATACTAGTGATAAGGAGAATGTAGCACTTTATAAGAAGTTCATTGAAGTTAATAGAGGACACAAATTTCGACCTAAGGAGAAGAAAAATGGCGATAGTAGGAAGCCATTGCAGTGATGGACTTGTGGGGGAGAGCATCGTATGAGAGATTGTCCACAACATTAGGTTGGAAAACCAAATATTTGCAGTGCTCAAGAGGCACATATAGTTGGAGATGCTAGGGAGAGCGTTCCTCGGATTTATGCAACGTTTGATAACAGGTAGGAGGATCATCAAGCATCCATTATTGAGATGGAAGATAAGCTTTGCAATCGAGTTATTTTCATTTTGATTTATACTGGATCTAATTATAGTTATGTTATTCCTAACCTAGTGGATAAGTGTGACTTGAATAAAGAAGTGCATGCAGAATCTTGGTTGGTGCAGTTGGCTACAGGGACTAAGAAAAGAGTTCATCATTGGGTGAGATCTTGTGCATTTGAGTTGAATGGTATGTCTACATCAACACATCTAAATGTGCTTCCTTTGGGTTCATACAATATGATTTTGGGCATGGATTGATTGTACATTCACAGGACTAATGTGGACTCATATGAAAAGGCTATTGAGTTCCTGGATGATTATGGGCAAAGAAGAATTTTGCAGGGTAAGAAGAAACCTACATCAGTAATAATAGTTACAACTATGCAAGAAAAGCACAATTGCAAAAAGGGATGTGTAATTTTTGCAATTCATATTTCTAGTGACAAAGGGAAGGATGTTGAGGATGATGAAGTTATTAAGAGGTAACCAGTTTTGCAGTAGTTTCAAGATGTGTTTCTTATAGATATTTTAGAGTTTCCTCCTCATAAGGAAGTGGACTTTTCTATTGAGTTTATGTTGGGAGCAACACCGACATCAAAGGAACCTTACATGATGAGTACTCCAGAGTTGGTGGAAATGAAGTTACAGCTTAGGGAATGCTTGATAAGGGATACAAAAGGCCAAGTGGGTCACCTTGGGGTTGTTGAAAAATTGGCATTATCTGAATGCTTGGTGGCACTTGGTATGTTGGCATTGATGTCAACAAAACTGGCATTGAGGATATAGGCAACAAATGTTGGCATTGATGAGAATGTTGTTCAGGGGGAGTCATGTGTTTGCTAGAGTATTTTGTAGAGAATCATCATAGTAACAGGCTTAGTGGAGAAGCCATAAAAAGATAATTATGATGGTTGGGGAGTCCCATAATGTTGAGGAGATTATGTCTTAAGAGATTAGCTCAGTTTCTCGTCAAGTGGCATAGTTGGAAAGTGTCTAGAAATATGTTTCCAACTGTATGTGGAAGTCTACAACTGGCCCTATGGATCAAAAGTTATGATCAGTCAAAGTAAGGACTTTAAAATCCCTTAGTAGCAGTGCCTAAACTCTGAAACCTAGGAAGCCTGGAAGCCCGGAGGTTTATTTAAAATTTTTACAGGATTGTATTGAGACGGGTTAGCGAGAAGCCCAGAACCCTGAAAGGCCAGAGGTTTATTTAAAAATGTCACAGGATTGTATTGAGTTGGGGTAGTGGGAACCTCATAAGCCCAAAATCTCAGAAGCCAAGAGGTTTATTTAAAACTGGGTTACAAGATGGCATCAAATCGAGGTAGTGGGAGTAGTACCCAGAATCTCGGAGGCTCGGAAGGTTGTAAGGAATAAAAAAAGGGAGGATTAAGTGTCAGGATTTTGTGGCAAATAACAGAGACATGTGACAAACATTATTGCTGAAATTTGGAAAACTATTGAATATCGATAAACGCGCCCAAGACTTGGTTTTGTAAAGATTTCATGTATTCTAGTGACACAAGGCCTCTGAGCCATGAATAAGGCAAAACGGTGTAGGAAATAATTTGAAGGGGCTCAGGCCAAGATCAAAGGAAAGGCACCAAAAAAGGTGCTAAGGATAGGTGGACCATTGCCTGGAAGCCCGTAAACCCATAACTCTTGTGAAATTGTATTTACAAAAAAGTTATAGGTACTAGGACTTTTAGATCTGACTCATATAGTGACATATATTTAAAAATATGGACGAGCCAAAAGCTCCTTGTGTCACAGTCATGAATGAGTCAACAAATCCAGTGCATAGTATACGTATGAGTCAGTATTTGAAAGTAAATGAACACACAGTATGGTGCCATTGTAATCATGATAACTATTGAAACAAGCCTTTGTTTGTTTCACTTGCACGCCATGAGAAATTTAATGAGGAATATGACTCGGTGACTCCATACCAACGAGTTTATGAGATTTGATGGCATGTTGTAGATGTAGCAGGAAGAAGAGACATACCTGAAGTACATTCTGAGCTCTGTGGGAATTTAAGAGGAATGGAGAACCAAGTGATCTACACAGGATGAATTCAATGAAGGTTCTTGTTGAGTGTGCAGGGAAGATTGGGATTAAATTCTCAAGTATGGAGAATCCACAGGTGCCCATTCTTATATTTAATACAGTTGCAGTGGCCTTGCAGTTTTGATGGAACAAAAGAGATAGTTCCATGTTGTAACATGCTATCAAGCACTAAGCAGCAAAGACAATAGTAGGAAAACAGAGACATAATCGACCTTTGCGTAGTAGAGGAACAAAACTCAAGGATTTCCTTTGAGCAGTCAGGTGAATATAGTAGTTGTGTTCAAGTTGAGTATGTGAGGAGTAAAGAGTCAAGTTCCCAAAGCTAAATATGTTTACAACAGAGCAGAGGGCCTAGACTAGACTTGGTCGAGCAGTGACGTTGCAGACCTGAAGGGAAGGAGTTGGTATAATAGTATATCGGGTTTATATTTCTGAGCATATGTATTAGCTTCTGTTTCTAGTTTGAAAAGTGTATGAAAAGTAGAACTGTGGCTAGAGAAGGTAGAGGTCTGCATTCATAAGAGGTTGGTGCCTCTTGGAAAGTGGTGGCTTGCTATGTGAAGGGGGTTGGGTCTCCTGTGAGTGAGTGCTCACAATTAACTTGATGTAATTAAGTGGGTGCTTAATTTACATCATAACAACAAAAAGATTGGTGGTTTTCTCCCTTTGGGTTTCCATGTAAAAATCCCTATGTCAATATGTGTGTGTTGCTCAATTGATGAATTGTGTTCTCTTATGAATGGTTTACTTTACTACATGTTTATTTTGTATTTTGAATGCTCTAACAAATAACTAGCAAAAGTTAAAAGGAAATATCATAGTTGAGCACAAGTTTTTAATAACCTTACAATTACTGATTCACCCCCCTCTCAACAATTCCTTATCTCAAAAGGGGTGCACTAGTATTGTTTGTAAAGTAGAAGGACGATACTCTCAGATTGTGAATTGATTACAAGCAGTTGAAGAAGTGACGATCAAGAATAGGTATCCATTGTCGCAGATTGATGACTTGTGTGATCAGCTAAAGGGAGCAACAATGTTCTCAAATAATGACTTGAGATCAGGATATCATCAGGTTCACATCAAAGAAGACAATATCTATAAGACCGAATTCTGTACCAGGAATCAATATTATGAGTTTGTGGTGGTTCCATTTGGTCTTACTAATGTTCCAACTACTTTCATCTGTTTCATGAACATTGTGTTGTGTCCTTATCTGGACAAGTTTGTGATAGTATTCATTGATGAAATATTTATATATTCTAAGAATGAGGAAGAGCCTACAGAGCCCCTGATAGCAGTGTTAGTATTGTTGAGAGCATCAGTTGTATGCCAAGCTTAACAAGTGAAGTTTCTTTCAGATTGAAGTTCACTACTTAGGAAATGATGTTTCCAGGGAAGGTATAACAGTGGATATGGAAAAATTAAATCTATCATGGAGTGGCCAAGTCCTAGGAATGTGGATGAGGTCAGATCATTCATGGGATTAGCAGGTTATTACAGGAGGTTCATCAAGAACTTCTCACATATTTCCTATCTTATTACATATTTGTAGAGGAAAGGAAAGAAGTTTGAATGGACTGAAAAGTGTGCAACTAGCTTTAAGAAATTGAAGCATTTGTTTACAAATGCTCCAATCTTGAATATTGCAGATCCTGATAAAGAGTTCATGGTATCTACAAACCTTTGTAAGAGAGGACTTGGTGGAGTCCTAATTCAGGAAGGACAGGTGGCATGCTATGAGTTAAGGAAGTTGAATGAGCATGAGAAGAACTATGTGACTCATGATCTTGAGTTGGAAGCTATCATTCATGCATTGAAGATGTGGAGACATTATCTTCCTAGCAAGAGGTTAGTTCTAATAAGTGATCATAGTGGGTTGAGGTACTTATTTCACCAACCTAATCTGAATGCCAGGTAAGCTAGATGGTTTGCTACCCTCAATGTGTTTGAATTCGAGATCAGGTACATCAAGGGCAAGGATAACAAGGTTGTAGATTCTCTTAGTAGAAGAATGCTGGTGAGTTCTTATGGGACAGATTTGCAAGAGCGTATCTTACATGATGGAAACATGATGAGAGGTACCAAAAACCGAAGCATAGATTGTAGTAGTAAGGTGAAGGTGATAGAGATGAGGAGTATCACCTCACGACAAATGGCTTGGTCAGATTCAGGAACAAGATTTATGTGTCAGATAACAGCGAGCTCAAGAAGCTTATCTTGAGGGAGTTTCATGTAAAGTTGTATTTAGGACACATGAGATATCAAAAGACATTGAAAATAGTTAATAAGTTTTTCCATTGGCCGAACTTGAATAAATAGGTAACTAATTTTGTTGTTAGATGTCTGGATTATCAATAGGTAAAAGTAGAATGTAAGCATCCAACTAGTTTGTTGCAGCTGATTCCGATTCTAGAATGGAAATGGGAGGTCATTTCCATGGACTTCATTACAGGTTTTCCAAGGACATCGAAGCAACAAGATTCCATCATGGTTGTGGGTTAATAGGTTGAGTAAGGTAGAATAGGTTGAGTAAGGTAGCTCACTTCATTGCAGTTAAGTCTACAAATTCTGCTAGTGAGGTAGCTCAGTTCTTCATCAAGGAGATAGTGAAATTACATGGTATTCCCAAGAAGATCATATCAAACATAGACGTCAAGTTCACTTCCAGATTTTGGAAGGAGTTATTTGCATGCTTGGGGACAGAGTTGGATTTCAGTACAACTTATCATTCATATAAAGATGGACAGTTAGAGAGGGTCAATAGGATTCTTGAGGACATGTTGAAGACGTATATAATGCATCAATAGAGGAAGTAGGAAAAGTATATTCCACTAGTAGAGTTTGCATATAGTAATGGGTATCGGGAATCCTTCAGGATGAGTCCATTTGATGCTCTTTATGGGTGGAGTTGTAATACTCCTATAAGATGGAGTGATCTAGTGAACAGTGTGTTGATTGGACTAGATATGTTGGTTGAGTTGGAGCAGGAGATGTAGGTTATTAAAAGGAATTTGAAAGAAACGTAGGACAGGTAGAAGAGTTATGCAAATCATCATAGAGCATTAAAGGAGTTTCAAGTTGGGGAGCATGTGTACTAGTTAATCAAGCCCAAGAGAAGCTCCTTGAGGATTGGGTCACATGCCAAGTAGGCACCTTGATATTGTGGGCCTTTCGAGATCCTTGAGAGGATTGTACCAACGGCCTATAGATTTGCACTACCACCAAGAATGAAAGTCCATGATGTTTTCCATGTTTCATTGCTTAAGAGATATGTGCAGGATGTTGATCATGTGATTGATTGGTATGAATTGCAGGTGGATCCAAAGGGAAAATTCTAGCTAGAAACTTAATGCATTTTGCAGTGGAAATAAATCATGCTCCAAAACCGAGCAATTGAGCAAGTTGAAGTGTAGTGGAAGCACTTTGGACCCAATGAAGCTACATGGGAGATGATTGATCAGATGTGCACTATGTATCCTTCTTTATTTTTTGCTTGAGTATATTTGTTTGGTTTATGTTTATGCATATGTGTATTGTAAATATTGCAATGAGATGTGTTATAAAGCTCCAATAAGGAGTGTGTTGTAAGTACTACATTGAGCTCTATTATAAATCTATAATAAGCAGTATGGTTTCAGAGTTTCAACATTTTGGAATGATGTAAATGCTACATTGAGATGTGTTATAAAGCTCCATGGGTAGCATGTGTTTGTTGGTTATAAGCGTCATTGAACACTAAGGACGGTGTTCCCCCATGGGGGAAGGGTTTGTAACAACCCCTAATTGGTTTTCCATGTAAATTAAATAAGACGAAGGTCATGGAACAAGTATTCCAAGCTGAATGTTGGGAAAAACACTTTAGTGGGCATCACTTATGATTAATAATGGCTATGGAAATTCACAAAGGCATTGGAAAAGGAAAAGAGGCAATAATTGGCATTTATTTATGAAAATAAAGGAAAATAGGAGAAAAGGAAGGTGAAGGGACAAATATTTGCATGCTAAGGAAATTAGAGGAAAAATGAAGGAAAATAAAAACATCAATGATAAAAAGGCATTAGAGAACCAATTCATAACTTTTGCATAGATTTTGGTTTAACTTTTGTCATTTCAGTTTTGGCTCTCTCATTCATTCTCTCATACTCTTGCACACTTTGAGCATTCTTAGGACATGCTTGGAGAATTTTAGCATTCACTTGGATTGGAGAAAGAAAGCAAAGGAAACCAAGGAAGTGCAAGAGGGTAGTTGGATCAACAACTACAATAGGATACTTTGTAGGGAAAAGGCTGCATGTGTGATTTCATTGTTGATTTTTGGATGCATGGTATATGCATGTGGTTCCTTGGTTATGTGTTGTCAATGGCATGGAGATTTTCTTGGATTGTTAGTGGTTTCAATATTTCCTTTCCAACTCCTAGATAACCATGGTGTTGTGGGGTTTTCCACTTTTTTTTTCTAATTAGTGCTCAGGTTCCTTATGGCTGTGGGTTGGAACAAACACTCTAAAAGCCCTAGAGCAATTTAGGTTGAGTTAATAGTTCTTGGATTCGTAGGTTGGGAAAAATACCCCTGAGCCCTTGGTGGGTTGAATTACTAGTCCCTAGAGTTGTGGTTGGAACAAACGCTCTAGAGCCCTTAAAGGCTGTGGGTTGAATTACTAGTTCCTAAAGCCTTGGGAAACTTGGGTAGAGACTGATCTGGTTGATGTTAGTGAATTCTGAAACATACAGGTGGAATTAATGTGGTTGAGGGTTGAGGTGGTTTGGCCTCTGGAAGCCCTGGTTGGTTTTGTCTTGGTTTATTCCATGAGATCACACATTCTTGCTTGGAATATGGTGTGAGGGTGATTAATTGAAAGAGATATTTGGTTCAGCCCAATCTATGGTTGGGTGGTACGTGGAAGTCCTTGACTTGGTCGCCATTTTCATATCTTAGTAAGAGTTATTTCTCTATTGTGATTTATGAGCACGTACTAGTTATCAGGTTGACATTATGGTTGATTTTCCAAGGATTCTATGTTGGTTATTTGTTGGTTATATGTTGGTTATATGATGTATTCTATATATGGCTCCTATCCTGTTTTGATAAGTTATTGAATGGTTGGTGAATGCATGGACTTACAAGTGCTATTTCAACTAGCTAGAGAGGCCTTAGAGTCTTCTTTGTGATTCTTAGATGAAGACTATCATTTTATTATCATATATGCATTCATGACTTGTAGCTTATATGTTTACCATATGTTTGAAAAATTGCCTATCATGTTCTAGGTAATCTAGGTCACATTTTGAATTAAAGTTGAATGTTTGGCATTGTCGTCATGTTAATTATGGTTCTAGAAATTTATAGGTAGTTTTAGCCAATTGTATGGAGGCTAGCCTGAAAAAGTGGCTCAGATCTCGAAACCACTGGCACTAAACTAGAGGATTTAGGTCATAACTGCATGGAAGCAGGCATGTGCATGTGGTTGGGGCCTCATAACCACACTCTTTCCTTGTTGTGTGTGTGGTTGGGGTGTTAGTTTAGAGAAAAAGGGTTTTAACTTAGGGATTGATCACCTAGGGTGGTTGTTCAGCTCCTAAGTGATCTGTAGTCCCTGTAGGATGTTAGTAAGTGTTCAGTTTGTAGGCCCCACTTCCTTAACTGGAACTTGGAGGTCAGGTCATGTCATAGTGACACTCGTCTCATGTTTACCCTGGCAAGCTTGTGAATTTGGGTAAATGTGGGAGGAGGTGTTACTACACCCAAATCTGTCCAAAGAACAAGTTCGCTGCTTCTTTCCCACTAATGGTATTTTTACAGGGCATTAGAACACACATATTGTTGAACTTGTTAACTACCATAAACAAATAGTCATGTCCTTTCCTAGTTATTAGTAAGCCTCTCACAAAGTCCATGGAAATGATTTCCCAAGGATGAATGGGTATAGGTGAGGGATGATATAGACCTTGTCTCTTGTGGATAGGCTTCCTGGTACAACAAAGCATGCATCCTCTTATGAACCTAGCTACATGCTCTTGCATATTGGGGGAATACACATACCTCTACAAGTTGGTCACTATTCCCTACACCAAAGTGCCTTCTAACCTTGGAGGTATGAGCCTCTCTAATTAACTATAATCACTCACCTTTAGGAACAGATAACTTATCCAACCTATAGATTAATCCATCCTAGAGATGTTGGTGAATAGTGTTGTTACTATCGTGCACATGACTCTAACTCCACAACTACTGAAACACCCCCTTGAAGTCCCCATCCTTTGTGTATACATCTCTGTATGGATCATGGGTGAATGGATCCATGTGCATAAGAGTTCCCAAAGTTGTTATATTTGGTGTGGATGGCCTTGAAATCATGTCGCCCAACCTGTTTATGCTTCTCTTCTTATACTTGATCACCAAATGAAATTGTTGTATAAACCCCATCCACTTGTAATGCCTAGTATGTTGTAGCTTACTCTAGGTCTACAAGTACTGTAGTGGTTGGTGATCAGGGTGGATTAATGTCTCCTTTCCCATCATATAGTGCTTCCACTTCTTCACAGTTTATACCAGGGCATAGATCTCCTTATCATAGGTAGGGTAGTTAAGAATTTCTCCATGAAATAATTCTAAATGGTAGCATACAAGCCTTCCTCCCTGCATCAATACTGCTCCCATAGCATACCCACTCGCATTTGTCTCCACTTCAAAAGAATGTTGCAAGTTTGGTAATGCCAGAAATAGTGCTTGATTGATTTTCTTCTTTAGCTCCTTGAAAGCCTTTTGTTTTCCCTTTCCCCACTGGAAACTCTTGCCACTTTATATTATGGTGTGGAGTAGTGCTACTACCATTTAAAACGAGGCTATGAATTTCCTCAGATACTGTGGTTCCCCAATGAAACTCCCGACCTTAGAAACATTAGTAGGCATCATCCATTTCATGATGGCCTCCATCTTCGCAAGATCTATCTTTAGCTCTCCTCCACCTATCACATACCCCAGATACACCAAATATTGTTGTGCAAACTAACACTTCTTGAGATTCGCTAGTAGTTGGTGCTTATTTAATTATGTCTCCAACACATGCATCAAATGAGATATGTGCTCCTCCCATGTAGCACTTCATACCAATATATCATCCAAATAAATAATAACAAATGGATCTATAAAAGGGCATAATACATCATTCATTAATCTCATAAATGTAATCGGTGCATTACATAAGCCAAATGGAATGGCTAACCACTCATACGAACCTTTCCTGGTTTTGAAGGCAGTCTTCCAAGTATCTTCTTCTTTAACTCGAACCTATCCAGACTTTAAGTCAATTTTGGTGAAGTATTTTACTTGCTACAGTTGATCCATCATATCATCTATCCTGGGAAGGGGGTATCTGTTATTGAGCGTGATTTTTTTAATGCCCTGTAATGTAATATTCCAAATACGAAAATTTGGTGTTCTTGAAACTCAGAAATATCTCATATAAAATTTCATTCATAAACAAAATATTGCCATGTAAAATTTAACAACATAGAACTACAAATAACAGTTAATGAGTAGAAGGAAATCTTAGCTTTTATTATAATAAGCAATTGGGGTTTACATGCTATACAAGAAAATAGACGAGATGGAAATTAGCCTCAAGAATATGCTTTGATGTTGTGTTGGCCCTCCAAAACTGAATTGAAACGTCAATGTTGAGATCTCCTATGAATTCTGGATGAATTCACCAAGGGGAGATGGGTACTCATCCAATCTCACTGAATCACCTGAGGGTTTCTGTCCTGGAGCTATCAATGAGGTAGATAACTATTTTCTCAACCTCTCATACAAGAACCAATATCCAATCCAATATGTCATCTAATGGCCTCCTCCTCCTCCTCTTTTTATAGATCTGAAGGACCCCTCTAGAAGCTCCTATTTTATTATTATTTTAATCACTGGGCACATTTCCCTTCATTAAAATATTCTTTTTAATGTGGAAAAATGGTAAATTAGCCACCATGCCTCCTCAAGCCTATGAAAATCACTTCTATCCATCCCATCATGTATATCTTCTCATTCTGTTTCCAATGAGATATTACACTAAGGTGTCCTACCAAGTATTCCTCCCTAAATGCCACCTTAAGTGTAATTAATTGAGTTAGGCCCATTAATAACTTAGTTTTTGAAAGTTGTCGGAATGCAATGGAACGAAAGTAAAATTGTGCAGATGATGGAATATCCCAAGAGAATGCCATCGGACCTCATAAAAGCTCCTCAAAACCCCATAAAACACCTCCAGAAGCCCCTGGGTCGCTGACGAAGTGAACCTGTACCTATGACCTATCTGCCCCATCCCTGAAATTCCATCCTAACCATGTCATGAGGAACACTGAAAAAGGAACATTACAGCCCCCCTCCCTAAGATCTATTTCCCTCAAGAAATCCAAACGTGTGGAACAATCTGGTGGCCTAATGCAACTGATACCCAATGTCAGGTCCCCATACAAACCACTGGGTGAGGCTATGCCTTTGTGTCGACCGACCAAGAACAGATCCCTCAATGCTCGGATACCAATTCCACCAAACATCAATGCTCTATAGCTCCTGCTAGGATATAGCTCCAACTGTGAATGTTGCCCCAACGACTAACATATCAACTCATTACCTCTCTCTAATCCAACCTTTGACATAGATCGAGGTCAAACCTACTCTGCTGATGCTGGGCTAGTGCTATTGAAATATTGATGAACCATTGATCCACAACCCACTACCTGTTGGAACATGAAATTACCCTCTCATCTAAGGGTTCTTGTTGTATTATGCCCCAAACTAAGAATGATACTCCATCAATAGGATACCAACTCATGATTTCCCTTCAATCTAGTGTATGGACACCTCTGCAAGGAATATGTATACTAGGTTGATGTTGGTCCATGTTCAACCCCTGATGCTCTACCTGGAAAATCAAAACTTTTCCAAGAAATCCTGCCTCTCTCCCACTAATGGGAAAAAGTGTGCAAGTTGTGCTGCAAGCTTTGTCTATGTACTCCTGGAGAGGGCTGCTGGGTGAAAATGTTGCAGCTTTGTTGGTTGCAATTACATCTATTTGCACATCATCAATGGGTAGACCCAAATATGGATGCACTTCCATCTCCAAAAAAATAATCTCTCATCTTTTCGAAAACTCCATGACCCTCTAGTCGACTAACCTCTGGCAAAACTATCCTATCAGCCTCTAGCACCTTTTGAGGACAAGTGTCTGCAAATACTCCCACCCTTCTATATGTTTGTACGTATGTCTACTCCTCATCAATGGCTAACCCCAAGGGTGGCTTCTTATCCATCACGAGCTCAATATGAACCTCCAACTGAATCTCCCTAAAAGGCTCATCATGCATAGTTTGCACATCATCCTCTTCAACTAACTCATGCTCCGCCCCAATCATCACTAGTGAATGATCATCCTAAATGTCTCCCATAGGGTCCACTGACTACTCACCAAACACACTGGAATATAAATCTGGTCTGTTGACAACAACTCCACATGACTGCTCATGCTCCCTAGAGGCATCCTCATATGACCCCATGGACTCATCCATAGAAGATTCCTCATCCTGAAAGACTAAAGGAATATCCTCTTGCTATACCTCTTTTATCTCCTTTACATCTCTAAGGCATGAGTGGTCAGGTCCCCAAGGTTCTTTGTAGATGAAGCAAAGACCCTTCCTCCTCATATCATTCTTGTTGTATGGTTGGTTGCAATAAATTCACTGCAACTCCTCCTAGGTCAACCATCTCTTGAACAGTGCAATTTTCTTCTCAACTAACTTTTAAGCTAGTTCATAAGAAGCAGGTGAAACCAATTGTTCTTCCCTCCAAATGGCCAACAACATAAACTGCAACCTCCTACAAATTGCATCATGGCCTCCCATACATGAGGAAAAAATGGACTGTATGTGTGTAATGATTGTGTCAGGATGATGTTTCCTAATGCTGAAGAAGCATTGGAACATCTACAGGATCAAATCATCACACTCCAGCTCAAACATGAGGTCATAAGATCTAATCAAGTCCATGACTTCTAGAATCTCTAGCCTCTTCCCAAAGGTAGGGACCTCTTCCCAAAGCTCTCCACTATCAGTATGGAAACTCTCCTCATAAGGCCATCATTATTATCCAAATCCTGAAATGTCTCCACTATCAGTCTCAAGACTCTCCTCATAAGGCCATCACTATAAGGAGGTATAGGTGTGGTCAACATCATTATACTACTAAGACAAGAAGCAACTGGAATTTTGACCCCTACACAAGGATTCTCCAAAAAAAATTGTTGTATGAGAGCAAGCATGGTTGGTTTTAGAGCCAAAACCAAGCTCTTCCCATCTGACTGATGCACCTTGGAGAGAAGTGAAGCAAGTTATTCTCATTTGAGTATGGCCTTTTTTTCAACCCCCATGCATCTCAAATATGTTCCAAGTGCATAAATATTGTATCCCAACTCATGTTCTTTCTGTGGTTGCTCTTGTTGTAGCAAAGTAAGTATCCCTTTGGAAAATTATCGATTGGTTTTTTCCTACTAGTTTATTAAGGGATTTTATGAAGGTTTGGTCCATGTTTAAGTTCAATGTTTAGATAATACATCAAGCTGACTCATTTCAACTAGGACTGGTAACCCCTCATGAGTAATGACTAATGCTTACCCAGCTATATAATGATTATGAAAAACTACAACAATTGAGTTCTGTCATACACAGACATCTTTGTTCAACTTATAGCTAGCAACATATAGTTGACACTGGAAACTCATGACTCTAACTCATACAATACAACTCTTTCTTCACACTCTGATTGACCAACCAACCCTGACATAGGACCAATACCCAATAGGAGGATACATATAATGACCTTGCAATGCAATTGGAAACGCACTAATAACATACATTCTCTCAACATTATATGGTCAACAACATAAGATCTCCAGAATTAAAGACACTATGCAACATCATACATGTTAAAAATATCTCTACTCAGCATTAGCAATGACATAATGCTAATCCCAAGTCCATGATTCACTATTTTATGTAAGGATTTTCTTGGCACTTCATGATTTTTTTATGGTTGCAAATTTCAAGAATGGATTAAGAGCAAACAACCAGAATATGGATGCAAAGAAAAATTAACATGCCTAGACAAGGTTGTGCTTAAATAATTGTTGATGAAGCTCCAGCAAGGTCTAGAAATTTTTTCCTCCCAAAAACTGTGATGTGTCAGCCGAGACAGTCGATCACTGTTGAAATGCAATTCTACCACAGGATCTGCTCAGCTGAGAATATGACCACGTCCTTTCCTAAAATTTGAGACTCTACTTCAGTTGTTACTCTTGAAAAATTTGTTTTAATGCGCTCCTACTGATAATAACTTCGAATTGGATGCCCCCAACTCGTCGCTTCCTCAACCGTTGCCCAAAATGTTGTTAATTTTCCCTCTGGAACAATTCAAGCCTCTGGTATAGGTAAAACTTGATCTCCCAATCTGCTATGAGAATAATACATTCACAATCCACCAATAATTTGTGTGAATCAACTACATATGTCTCCACAGTATTACTACCGTCGGTCACCCTAGTTCTGAGAAATTTGATCCCAGTCGTGGAATCTTACTTGACAAACTCGACGACTCCCAAAAAATTCGGCCCTCTTAATTTAAATTTGGATGTAGATAAATTTCATGCGACCTTCACTTAGATTCAAAGCTCGTACCCCTTCCAACCAATGTGAAATTGTTCATTTGTTAGCCGCGCCGTCTCCCATGGCTTGACCCTGCTAGTGGATTGTTGCCCCTTCCATAGTTGTGGGATGTGTAGATTCTCTCACCTTGGCACTCAGTCAAATCACCACTACTATTTCAGAACTCTCTTCAACAGTAGTATAACAAGTCCATGTGAGGTGGATAGATGCGTACTCGATCATGGTCTTTGGCTTTGCATCAAGAATTAACGACCGGTCTCTCACAATGAATCAACGACTCCTTATGTCTTCAGTGTTACTGCAATAGTATGCATGCATTCAACATGTTCCAAATGCCCTACAACGATTCTACCCAAGTCGAATAGTGGTTGTGGGCCCACCATCAATCAAGATTATAAATACATTCATTGGTCAACCATGAAATGAGTTGACCTCTCCCCCAGAATTCCAATACTAACGACCCCGATTATGAGCAATTGATCTCAATACAGTCTATCGATCTGGCTTTAAACTCTAAAGAAAATGTCTCTCGACCTCAGTTGATGTTTGCACGCATGGCTAAGTTCAATCTTGGGCTTAATCACAACAGTGATTTTTCGCTTGCAACAATTTAAGATTTCACTAAGTATTTTGGTCATGGAGGCTCTCCAATGAATAGTCGGCCCCATGCTTGGCCTAGGCTTGAAATAATTAATTTCAACCTTACTTTACTCTATGGTCTTTACAAATGTCAAAGTCGGCTTCCAATGAACCACGACTCTCAACCTGTAACGATTCTGAATTCACAAAGAAGTCCTGTCAGCAATGAAAACAGTGATGTGACTTCATGACCCTTTTCAAAATTTAATTTTGGACTTTGGCAAAGAACATTGGAAACGAAATTGGCTTTGTTGGCTTCAGAAAATTTGTAGAAGATTCGGCCCTTTGCCGAACCTTGGGTTTTAAACAAAGTAATTCGGCTCCACTTAAGATTAAAACTCACATGTTACTTCTCGGTGGCTCAGATGTCAATCTGTCAACTCTTATTGTGCATTCAACAATTTGTCAAAATTTTGTAGCACAATTACTAAGGAAAATTTGTCGGGTTCTAAATTTTCTACAACACTGGCTTTCCAATCTTCTTCGGCAAAACCCTCCAATAATAGTTGCAACTGAACACTAGAAAAAACCGCAGGCTGAGCCGAGATCAATGATATGATACCACTGTAATATTCCAAATGCGAAAATTTGGAGTTTTCTTGAAACTCAGAAATATCTCATATAAAATTTCATTCATAAACAGAATATTTCCATGTAAAATTTAACAACATAGAAGATGCAAATAACAATTAATGAGCAGAAGGAAATCTCAACTTTTATTATAATATGCAATTGGGGTTTACATGCTGATACAAGAAAATAGCTAAGATGGAAATTGGCCTCAAGAATCTGCTCTAGTGTTGTGTTGGCCCTCCAAAACCAAACTGAAATGGCACCATTGAGCTCTCCTATGAATTCTGGATGAATTCGCCAAGGGGATATGGGTACTCACTCAATCTCACTGAATCACCCAAGGGTTTCCGTCCTGGGGCTACCAATGAAGTAGAGAACTAGGTTCTCAACCTCTCATACAAGAAGAAATATTCAATCCAAGATGTCCTTTAATGGCCTCCTCCTCCTCTTTTTATAGATCTGATAGACCCTTCTAGAAGATCCTATTTTATTATTATTTTAATCATTCAGCACATTTCCCTTAATTAAAATATTCTTTTTAATGTGGGAAAATGATAAATTGGCCACCATGCCTTCTCAAGCCTCTGAAAATCACTTCTATCCATCACATCTTGTAGATCTTCTCATTCCGGTTCCAACGATATATTACACTAAGGTGTTTTTTCTTGTCTTACTACCGAAATGCCACCTTAAGTGTAATTAATTGAGTTAGGCCCATTAATAACTAAGTTTTTTGAAATTTTTTGGAATGAAACGAAACGAAAGGAAAACTATGTGGATGATGGAATATACCAAGTGAATGCTATCGGACCTCATAAATTCTCCTCAAAACCCCATGAAACACCTCTAGAAGCCCCTCAGCCTACTGATGAAGTGAACCTGTACTTGTGACCTGTCTGCCCCAGCCCTGAAAGTCCATCCTAAGCATGCTGTCAGCAACGCCAAAAAAAAAAAAAAAAGAACATTACATGTAATCTATACACATCTACCTAGTCATGTCCTTCTTTGGCACAATGATGATGGGTGACCCACATGGTGATGTGCTCGGTTGAATGACACCATATTCCAATAACTATTATAACTATTTCTTCACCTCACTCGCTTCTATAACATACTTCCTATAAAACCCAATGTTTGACAATGGAAAGTCCGCAAAAGTTGTATCTCATGCTCCACTTCCCTCTTAGGTCGTAACCCTTTAGGCTCTCAAAACACATCCTTGTACACCTGTAAAAGCTTTTTTAGTTGTTGTTTTTGTTTCTTAGTACACACCTCTAGGGATGTCTTGCCTCTAACTAACTCTTCTATAGATTGATTTTCTCTTTAAAAAAATAAAACATACTTCTTGTTGGAATTGATCAATTTCTTGGCTTGGTTATCACTTACGAGTGAAATTTTTGAATTGCCTTTGTGCACATTGATGATGGACGATATTCCATCCTTCACGATTCAGTAATTGTTGGATTTCCGCCTGAATATTACAACTCGCATGTACATGTAGCGACTCCCAAACAGGATTCCGCATACATCATGGGGAACCACATCTAGTTCTACTTCATCAATAAAATCAACACTGATAGCAAATCTAATTTTGCACTGTTTTTTTACCTTTAGCTTTGCATCCTTATTTACCCATCCTAGTGGATATGGGTCTGGATGATCAGAAACTACCAACCCAACTTCTTGACCAACTCTGTTGTAATGAGATTTTCCTATCATCCCAAGTCAAAAAGAGCACCAATCTTTGTCTTCTTGACCTGTATCTTTATATGGAAGAGTTTGGTCATTTCTTTCTCTTCATGTAGCTAAAGGCTACTCAAATTCGCCTCCTTTTGTGCTGACGTACAGACGATCTTCTCATCCACGTCTGAGCTACTTTCAACTTGATTTTTCAAATCAGTGGCGATGGGATTCTTCTTCTTGTTATCTTTCATCTTGTTCTTCAGGTTTAGCTCTCAATGCAACTTCCAACACTTCTCATCTGTATGGTCATTAATGTTGCAGTGGTTGTAGTGGTTGCTAGAATATTTGCATTGGTGTCTTGTGGAAATAATTTTCTTATCTTTTCCCCCTTTTTGCTTCTTCTTCCCCTCCTTAGAAGCATCTTGTTTCTCCTTCTTCTTCAATCCACTTGATTACGCTCTCTTCAGGCCTCTGTTCTCCAGGTATTGTGCCTATACACAAGCCTCGTTCACTGATTTGGGCTTGAATAACATCACTTGCACCTGGAGATGACTGTGTAAACCGCCCAAATACTTGAGGAGTATATCTGGGTTCTTTGGGGAGATACCCAACCTTATGGCCATATTTCTAAACTCTGTGGTACACTCCTACATTTTTTTCCCTAACTTTTTCCTGAAGTATTGCCACTAGATCCTCTGGTCCTCTACATACCCAATAGGGTAAAATTGTGACTTAATGAGGTTTTCAAAGTCCTCCCACTTAGTCACTAGAGACTCTCCCTCCAACCTCAATATCTCCGTATGGTTCTCCCATGAAGTCAGGGCATGGCCCTCTAAATCTAGTCATAAAAATCAAATATTTTGTTCTTCCTCAATTTGATGGACACTAAAATACACTTCTAGTTGTTGTAACCAATGGTTCAACTTCAAAGCGTCAATATTTTTGTGGTACGACTTAATATCGTCCTTTGCTTCCATTTTAAGCAGGGATGGTGATTGATTCATGACACTTGAACTAGGTTGATCATTTTTTGGTTCTTTCTTTAGCTGATTCTTTGTTTCATCCTGATCTCTTGACACCCCTTCTAATTTATATTTTACAATTGAACCCCCATCTTATCCAAATATCCCAAGCTTATTACTCAAGGTTGCATGAGGATATTTACATTATAATTTATATCAACAACTTTTGTTCCAGCCACGAAAACCTCTCCTCTGCAAGACCACAAGGGTTATTCACAGATTCGTCAACCATGATTATGGTTTTACGATTTTCCACCTAATTGATCTAGATCTCCTCCAAATCTTCAAAAAATACCCAAAGAAACTATTATGAAACTAGCTCAAAAAAAGATAGAAAAGATAGGTCAACGTCTTAGAAATCAGCCTCTTCGAGGGGGAAACCTCCTTTACAACACACAAATGAAGAATTCTTGGATGATACAAATGACAAAACCTCCTTTCTATATATAGGATTCTAAGGGGTCACAATATAATCAAAGTCGGCATAACAATAATAATATAAGGGCACAAAAATGACAATAGTGGGCTTCTATGGGGCACAATAATAACAATATAGGGACAATAGGGGCACAACAATAACAATAAGGGCTACAATGACAATAGTAATGGGGGAATCACTAGTATTATAGGGACCTAACATGCCCCTCTCCTTCAAAAAAGTGTTGTCCTCGACGCTTGAGTAGTTCTGGATGCTTCTATATAGAATTCTCATCCTCCCATGTGGAATCTTCAGCGAGTAAGTTCTTCCACTTGATGAGATACTCTAAAATTGATCGATTTCGTAGCTATCGAGTTCTTGTTTATGTGACTGCTTTAGGTTCCAATATGATTTTTACTTCCTCATCAAGTTCTGGCAATCTTGCTTGAACTGGGAGCTTTTCACCTATAACCTTCTTTAATCATGAAACCTGGAAAACTGGTGCACTCGGGAAGCTGCAGTAAGCTCCAATTCGTAAGCCATAGTACATATCTTTTGCACAACCTTGTATGGACCACAATACTTTGGTGATAATTTATTATCCTTCTTAGCTTGCTTAAGGAACATTTGTTTATATGGTTGTAGTCGTAGGAATACCCAATCAACTACATTATTGGGCATGGAATCCCCCCAAGGCATGTTTTGGGGCTCAAAGCCAAAGTTTTGACCCAATATTGTTGTAAAGACTCCGCGAATTACGGGCGCGGAGTGCGAAATGTATGATAGAGTCACAGGGTTGTCCGCCCTAGTCTTGTAATGTAAGGTCGGCCTACCCATGGTCCGCGGACCATAGGATGGTATAAATAGAGCGAGGCTCTAAGTGTAAAATATAGTAAGGAAGTAGTAGAGGGAAGAAAAAGTTTAAGTGACTAAGTGTGTCTTGGGTCATAGAGTAGGAGAAGGCTCTGTAGCTGAGTGCGTAGAGGCCTAGTAGTCCGCAGCTGAGTGCGCGGACCCCTGCAGCTGAGTGCGCAGGGCGGAGTCAAGTCTGTAACCGAAGAAGGAATAATAAAGAGAAGTTTGTTATCAAGTTGTGTATTTGTTCTTGGGTTAATGCATGTTTGATATAATTTGCGAATATATTGTTTCTTTACTACGTGCACCTGTATGAATGGTTTATATTGTTAAGTATAACTTAAAGCATGCAAGTAGGCTAAGACAACCAACTAACAACAAAATAATAAGTAAGGACTTGGGTAATAACAACGTTCGGCCCCTGAGTAGGGTTGCGCGAAGGTAGTATATCAGGCTGTAAGGTATGGGAAAGTGCGCAAAGTGACGTGCGCGCAGGGTCGAACCGCGGACCACTTGAACTCATCAAACATCTCCAGGGTGCGGAAACCTGGTTCTAGCACCCTCCCATACTACTTCGGGTGAGACCTCAGTCCGCGCTCCGCGAACTATTGCCGAAAGGGCCAGTAGTACCGGGATTTGTTTGGCTAAATCAACTCTAAACTTGGGTCAGGCCCCAATAAGCCAACAAATGGTTTCGTTGCCAGGACCGGGATCTGCATAAGAGATGTCTGATGTCGTGTCACTGGAATCTAACAAAGAAAGAAATTGAAGAGTGGTTGGACAGAAAGATTCACGAGTTCGCGGCGCAGGAAAATAGGAATCCGCGAGTATCGAAGGAAGAGTGGTTAGAGCACTACTTATATATGGAAATCCATGAAATTTTCTTTACATCCTTCCCCTCTGAGTTGTACGAGTGGATCACGAAGCTAGCAGACAGTCAAGGAAGGTGTAGGCTCGACAAACCTATTGTGTGGACTCCAGAGTTGGTGCACAAATTGGAAGCATCGGAAGATAAGATCGCGCACACTATGGACCATTAGCTCGATCGAATTATAGGAGGGTTTATCACCGAGTTTGCGGTATATACTTCAGTCAGCTACGACGAGGCAGAAAGACGCTTTCTCAAAGGACCACGAGGTAAGTACATTAAATATTTGAACACTTGGATTAAGATGCTACTATGTGAAAAGAGGGTTATGCGAATAAATTGATGTTTGGGGCTATGTGAAGTGGGAGGATGTATAGAAACGAAGGTAGTGCAGAGATAGAAACTAGCCCCTTGATTTCACCTCCATGACAAAGCGAGGAAGAGCTCGCGAAAGTTTCACCAAGAAGTGTGATTAGTCTGATAAGGCAGCGAATTTCGTGCATACCACCCCCACCTACACCACCACTAGTTTCACCATCTTCACCCCCATCTTCGCCCACACCACCTCCACCACCACCACAGTTCAATATGGCGAGCGCGATAAAGTTGTCGATGTTCAAAGGAGTAGGGAACGAAGATCCAGACCAATTTTGGTTCATGGTAAAGGTTGTATGGGAAGCACAAGGAGTCACGGATGACAATATAAAGAAGGCAACGCTAGTAAGCGCATTGCAGGATCGCGCACTGACATGGTACATTAAGCATTCCAATGACAATCCAAACGCAGGGATCGCGGATATCCAAGCTGCGCTAAACAGGGAATTTAGCAAGCCAAAATTAGAGACACAGTCGATTATCGGATTTAAGGAAATCACGATGCTTCCAAGTGAGACCCCCTGGGAGCTAGATCAGAGACTGAAGGGTATGATTCGGGAAGCCAACATGACCTTGACGGATGGGCAACATCGCGCATGGTTTGTAGCATCGCTAACGCCGCATCTAAGGAATGCGTTGTCACAACAGAAGCTGTCAACTCAGGCCGAGGCCTTGGAAATCGCAATGAGACTGCATGAGACCCCGATACAAGATCCTAACCTGGGAGTCCAACAGATCCACGCGCAGTTGAAAAACTTGTGTCTTGAGATGCAGAGTTTGAAACAAGACAAGACAACTCGCCCAGAAGTGCACGAGGAGGTATGGTGCATAAAGTGCAAAGGCCAGGGACATGACAAGGACCATTGTCCAGTCTTCGCGAACTACCTAGTGAGAGGAGGGCCAATGCCATTGAGACCAGAGGCACAAGAAGGACCGAGCGCGGCGCCTGCATTATGGTGCGTGATTTGTCAAATAGGAGGGGGTACAGATAATTGCCACCTATTATGGAAGTATACGCAGACGTCCCAACAGTTGTTCTGTAATTTCTACAAGTCAGTAGGCCATGATGAGTGTACCTGTGGAAGTTATGAATTGATGATGGATCATACTCCTATCTACAGAGTTTAGGCCGAAACGCGAGACCTCAATCAGAATGCAGGGATGGTGCGCACTAGATTTCAGGGGCACGGACGAGGTCGAGGTGGAATGGGATTAGGAAGGGGTCGCGAACAGTTGATCTGTTACAATTGCGGAGGGCCAGGGCATTATGCTCGCGATTGTACAAATACGACGAGGCCATCATGATTATATTGTACCCAGTTTGATCATGAGACGGAGGACTGTCCCACGCTAATAGCAAGGTTGCACGATAAAGGAGCACTCCAACCTCCCCCAACTCAGAACCTGCAAATGATAAGGTCTGAGCCGCGCGAGGAGGACCTGAATGTAAACATCGTGCTCTAAAGCAGTGTCATGACATGAGATGATAAGGGCAAGCAACCCGAAGAGAGTGCCTGGGTTCGCAAGGCCCCAAGAAAGGAACCATAATTTGATTTGGAGTGCGCTAAGGAGACATTCATGGAAGCTAAGAAGAGCTTCACGGAGGCCTCCACTTCAAGTAGTAAAGACAAACTGGAACTAGAAATGGGCCCATCAATGCTCACTACCTTTTTGGAGACATGCATGAAGCTGTTGTACGACAGAAAAGCGGTGAATGGGCTACAAGAACTCATCACTAGTTGTGCTAGACCAGGAGAACCGCGCATAGTCCGGAAGCTCGGGAAGCACACAACGCGAACATGAAGGGAGAAGAGATTGATTGCACAAATCGGGGAATATGAGATGGATCAAGTGATTTTGGATCTAGGATCGGACGTGAACGTCCTGCCAAAGAAGACATGGGAGCGCATGGGCAGGCACATGTTGCAATGGTCTCCTATTCAATTGCGAATGGCGAACCAACAAAAGATCCTACTAATTGGAAGATTGCAGGGAATAACGGTAGATATCGAAGGTGCGAGCGCGCTTTCATATTTCGAAGTGATAGAGATTATTGATGACAACAATCCCTATCCTATGCTACTGGGAATAGATTGGGCCACTAACATGAATGGAGTGATATCTAAAGAAGCGCAAGATGATTTTTGAGAAAAAGTCACTACACTTAGTGGTACCTTTAGACCCTGTGGAAGGATCGCGTTACATAGAGCCAGTGCGCGACTGAGACAACGACGATGATTAAACTGTATCTACAAGATAACTGCGCGGAAGCAAGATTAGGTGAATCCAAAGCGGATGACAGGATTTCGTGGGAGAGCGGAAGCTCCTGCACCTCTGATTCGGACGAGGAAATAGAACGATGGTAGAACCGGTTACATGAGGTATTCGCTCTCAACTACAACATGGTGATAAGGTCACTACGCTGTGTGACAACAGAGGTAAGAGATCTGCCTATGTATGACAAATTGACCAAGGTAGATGATTTCCTGAACAAATTTGAAAGCGAAGTACCTGAACAACTGCGTTTCGATGCTCTGAAATGGGCACTGTGTGCTACGCCCGCAAGATGGTGGGGTACACATCAAAGAAGTTTCGAGGACTAGCGTGAATGCAGAAGGATGATGCTCAGGCGGTTTGGAAAGCCTCAGATGTAGATGAAATTCGAGTATGACGGACAAAATAGCCTGCGCGCCCACCTCTCCAGATGGGTATAGGCGTATGGTACGCAACCTGCACGAACGCACACCGTCCTCATGATAGGAAACAGGACCAAAAGCAGGAGCGAACAAGACAATGGCACGAACAACGAAGTATGATAAGACCAAGCGCGTCGCAGATTATCCGCGTGGAAGCCTTTGACAAAGTATGCGAAGTACTGAACATGGTCCACCATGTGAGACGCACTGACTGGGACCTGCGCGTACCAGCGGTTCTATGGGCTTATAGGACCATGTGCAAAACCCTGACCACGCGGGCACTTCCGATGCTGAAGTATGAAGTAGATGTTGTAATCCCTATGGAGCATGCAAAGCCTAGTCCGCGCATGGCAGCACCCGTAGATACGACGGTTCATGAAGCCCGGAAAGAAGGAATCACACAGCCGCAAGAGACAGAACACATGAGACTTGAGGAAGAAATCCAACAATGTTATCGGGAAAACTAGTGTCTATTCAGAGCTGCTAGTCCCACTAAGACATGTAGCTATCTTAGAAACAAACAGATTAAAGTTACTTGTGTTTTACTTTATGAGAGATAGATGAGAGAGAAGCAGAGAGTACCAACCTCAGTCTTTCGTTTGGATGCTTGCTTGTTTCCTCCCTCCTTTGACAGAGATTCACCACTCCTTCCTTACTTGTCTCACTTCAAAGAACACCTATAGAGTCAAAGCAGCATAATACCATCAAAGCATAGAGATCTATAACCATAAACAATACAGGATCAGATGTGTATAAACCATACAAATTCATATATCAATACAAGATTCAAAGATATACAAGAATATGGAGGAAAACTCAAATAGATTTATTGATAGAAGTAGTAGAAGAGAGGATTACAACCCATTGGTCTGACCCAACGCCATCCTCCCAGCATGAAAGCCCTCTTCACCTCATACAAAGCAAGATCACCCAACAATGTCTTCAAAGAGAAACCAACAGCACTTCCTTGCAAATTACAAAATTCCAGCCTTTGGATCTCTTGGATGAGGGATCCATATATAGATGTTTACAGGAGAGTGAGTCAGCTTCTGGGATTTTGATTAGTGTCATTTCACTGATAGTTCTTGGTTCCACTTGGAGATTTCAGATCTCTTACTCATCCCTGGGCGAATTCAGAGAGGCAAGTGTCATATGAGCAGTTTCTAGAAGATTCTCTAGGTTTCCACCTAGAACATTGCTTCTGCCATTTGTCTACTCTCGCTCATCGCACCCTACAGAAGGGCTTTCCAGTATGCATTGCACCCCCCGTGTGTAATAGGTGAGATGCATCGCACCCTATGCATGGAGTAGTCTGTATGGTCCTGTTTTGACCAGTTCTGAGTAGTTTTTCATGGAGAAATTCTGGGAGATGATGTAATCAGCTAACCTTGTTCCTTTAGGGTATGAAACAACACTTTTAGGGGTTTAGAAGCCCTTGGTTTATGGACATATGTGATTGGGGTTGCAGTGCCCAAATATGTCTATAACAGTTGCCCCCTAAAGCATGAGGTCGTAAATCCTTTTGATGTCGGGTGAAATGCTTTATAATGAGGATCCAAGGTTTTTAGAACTGGAAAGTGACCTGTAATAAGATATACAATACCTTATCTTCACAATATTTTCTTAATCTAACTGAGGCGAGCATTCCCATGCTCAGCTTTATAAATTCATATTCATGTACATAATACAGACAATCGTCTGTGTGGCAGACTGATGATTCTAGTAGAGCCATCATCCTTTATTTTGAATGATTATCTGTGCAGTTGTGATGTACATTTGATGTCTTTATTTTCCTGAATATATCGCAGCCCGGATGGATGAAACTAGATCCGGGGTCTTCAAACTCGTTCAATCTTCGCCCGAAATACAAGTCGATCCATGTGAAAAGATGTTCTGATGTCGAACACGGAAAGACATCTCCTGATAACCACCCAATGATGTAAGTTGTTAACAGGCAGGAGATGGATCACCGATAATGATGATGACCCTCAAGGTACTGCAGTACAATTCACATGGTGTGAATACATGAGCTGATGTCGAACACCATGTAAAATCTTTCGATCGAAGGCCATTGATGTAAACCTGTCGTCGGAAGTGAGAAACTTGCCATTGAGGCGTGCAAGCTTCAAAGTACTGAAAGGGTTGTCCCTAAGTCAACTTCTTGGATAATGAGCTGATGTCAACAAGAAGTGACCCGTCATAGGAGGGCCTTAATGAATCCCACATCTACGACACGGAACGGAGCAAATGATTTTGTGGAGGTCAAAACGATCTGATGATACAAGGTTCAGGGTGGCGGTCATGAAAAATGGAGAGTGGAGGTATTGCAACGGATGAGACGTTGGCTAGGTTGGTGAATTCTCTAAGCGACTTCTCTTGAACATACCGACGACACTGAAATGGATTGGTGGCATTAACCCCAAGGTGGACGGTGCAGTGGACCAATGGTCATATGACCGGTGAACGGAATAACCCAACCCAACTCAATCATTGTGACGGAGTGAAAGTGTCATGTTCAAGAGCGACCTGCTACCAATGAAGTTGTTCAAGTTTTCTTCCCTTTTTACCCAGTCATTGTTGACCAGTACCTCTTTATTTTTGTCAAGCTTGAGGAGGATAACATATGCTTGTTCTATAATTTTCCCTTCGAGAAAACCCGTCGCTATGTTTTAACGAGCCTAGCGACAGTGAAACTCGATCTTGTTGGTGGGCCCCAATATTGCAGCAATAATGCTGCAACTCCTGGGACTCCCTTCTTTAATTTTATCAACCCGGTAGTTCGTAACAAACTTGGAAGCGACGGTGCTGTATGCACAAGTATTAGCTCTTGCCGTAGTTGTCACTTGATCAGCTGGCACAAGTCCGCTAGGAGCTTAAGCCAACTTCTATGAGCTCTTAGAAAAAGCTTTTTAACTGATGGATGAAAGCTAACTCAAAGGGGGGGCTAATCTACTTGCAGAAAGAAACTGAAAGCGGAAAGGAAATGCAAACCCTAGCAGACCCTAATTTTACTAGTTAGCCCTACTGATGCAAGAAAGAGGATGCAAGCTACTGAAAGAGATGCCATTGACTTCTAGGAAGGTGAAATGCATGTGTCTAAACTACTTCTACAGTAACATCTGAAAAAAAAAACATCTTTTTGTATTTTTGAGTAAGTTGTCAGAATTGTCATGCATGCGATTTCACTGTTTTTTACTGTGCAGAGGTTGATTGGCAAGAGGAAATGCTTGGAGGAGGTCGAGAAGGTTCGGAGAGGGCCTAAGGGGTCCCTAACACCCTTCCAGAGAGTTTCACAGAGTTTGGCTATCAAGAAACCTCATTCGTGAGCTTCTACAGGAAGTCTGCAGGGGTTCTACAGGATGTTCTGGGATTTCTATAGGATGTCTGTAATTTTTCTACAGGATGTTCAGAAATGGGATTTTGGAGGATGGATGGAGGAAGAAAGATGAAGGAGTGGGTATGGAGGTGAGATAGGGGTGTGAGGATGTCCAGGACTTGGGGAATGGAGCTGAGGAGTGGCAAGGATGGTTGGATTTGTTCAAGGAGGAGTGGAGCAATGTTGCACAAAAATATGGGAATTAGGGAAAAGTGAGCAAATGGAAAACGTGAGGCAAGAATCCAAGTTGGAGGATGGAGCAGATGGGATTGATGGAGTACAGGTAGATGGAGAGGTATTACAGGCGCTCTGCAAGTTATCTTTCGAATTAGACAAATGAAGACTTGGAAAATCAAGAAGCTAATTACTTTGACCTAATCTGACCTAGATAACAACAAAGAAATGGAACAGAAGTTTATTTGCAATGAAACACATGAAATAGCTATGAGCAACACGTAACCACAGCTGGTATCAATCTCTGCAAATGAAAATCTAACACTAATGATTGCATGGTGAAGCAAAGACAGTGTTTTTGTTGGCAGCAAGGTCACCTTGATCCCAGCTCCTGATCCCACTGAGGGAGAGGTGAAATCAGAGGTGCTTGATGGCCTTTTTCTGAAGATCTTCCCTGTTAATAACCTATCAACTCAATCTGAACATAAAAATCCTTTTTAATCATCGAAAGCAATCTAAATAACAAAGCAAGATTTAAATTTAAATAGCAGATTTTATTCTAAGAATGCAACAAAAACACATAAAGGTAAACAAAGGAGGTACTGGGCACTTGAGATGGGCCCAACCCCAAGAGCTACAGCCTCCTAAGAGAGATTAGAGCTGGTGCAAAGCTGGATTCATCTTTATTGATCAAAAGAATAGTTACATTCCAAAAACTGTCCACAAGGAAAACTTGAAAATGTGCTGAAATGCAGAGCTAAACTACTGCCTAAAAAATGACTTAAAACCGAACTACAAACTCGCTAACTTCTGCCTACAAAGTGACTAACTGAAATGAGGCCCTAAGCTTTCTTATTTATACAAATTGAGGACCCCAACAGCCCTCCTAAATTTTAGGAACTCAGCTGCCAAAACTTGTAGTTAACAACACTTTTACTAGCACTTGCTCGACTGCCCTTGTGATAATCGATTTGGTGGCCCTTGAACTCCGAGCTGATGGTGGAGAATTCGAGGTAAGGGCCCATAAATGAAGGGGACACCTTCCTAAAAATCCTCTCCACGAATTTGGCTACCAAGTGCTCATTTAAACCTTTGATTTTGTCTCCAAATTGACCAAAAAGACTGCATAAAGCACACATTAGACTTGTTGGCATAATGACTAACCCAATTCACTCTATTAGCATAAATATAATAAAAAACATGCAATAAACTAATGATAATGGTGGATTAAGTCAAATTAGGAGGCTGAATGAGCCCATATAATTATCCATTTTTGGGGCTCATCATCACCCCCTACTGAAAGTGTTGCTCATCCTCTGAGCAACTAATCTATCTCCTCATCTTTGATGGCCCTGGTGGCCTCCCTGTCATGCCAAGCTTCTGAAGTGATGTCCTCTTCTCAGTCATGAAACCATGCTTTTCTCTCTGCTTCTTCCCACTGCCTGTGCTCCTTTTCCTAGAGAATTCTCAGCTTCCTGTAGAACTGTCTCAGCATCCTGTAGAGAGGCCTTTGTGTCCAACATTTTCATTCTTTCTCTCCAGGTGGATGTCTTCGGGCTTCCTTGTTCATAGGTGATGGATGCCTTTGAGGGAGACCTCTCATTTTTTGTAGCTGGGGCGTCTAAAATCGTGATTGGCTCTTTTGACGGTGGCTGGGGTCTGCCAGTTTTTATCTGCATGCTCCTTCTTGCCTTAAAATACATGGAAGGCTCCCTCTTTCACTTCCCTTTTTGCTTTGGAGATGTGCTTAGGGCGTCTAGCACAGATGCTGCCTCCCTGGCTAAAATCTCAGGCGATTTTTCCTTTTGTTGCCCTGTTTCCATGCTTCCTGTAGAAAGTCCTGTGTTGACTGTTTTCTGGCTTCCTGTAGAAACTGCTTTCTGGCTTCCTGTAGCCACCTGTTCATTGTATGATTGTACTATGACAAGACACAAACTTACTGTTCCTGGTCGGTTAATTACATGCCTTGAATGGTCCAATCCTACGACTGATTTCCACCTTACACTTATTTCATCTCATTAGTCTTATGGTCAATTTTAAGTCGCACCAATGTTTGCTAAACCTTCATTTGTACAAATTTGGGCACCTTCAATTAATCCTTCTAGCTGTAGCCGGTTGTCAGCTGCCAAGCTTGATCCGTCATAGTAAACAAATTTTTCATTCCCAGCCTGATCGCTTTTAGATGCACTCTCAAAGTATTGTTCCCCTGTTCTCAATTTAGACAGTTCCAAACTAGCTTGGATCTGTGACAAAATCTTCATGTCTCTCCTTTGATGTGAGACTCTAATTCCATCCTCCAAGTACCCCACCAACTTTAAGATTTCCATCCCTTTATAATCCTGGATCACCTGCATCAAATTCTGATATGGCACCTTACTCTGTTTTAACAATTATGTTCATGCCTGCAAAAGACCCTGACCAAGTTTGTTCTTTGGTTCTCTTTTCCAGAAAACCTCCTTAATACCTGCAAAAGTCCATGTCCAAGTTTGTTCTTTTGTTCTTTTCTTTTTTGGTAGAAAGAGATCTCAAGGACATTAAAAATTCTTCAGCTATCTGGTTATGAGAGGAAGAGTTTTGCTTCTACGGCCAGAGGATAGAGACCAAGTTTTCTTCTCAGGACACATTCAGAGATGCAAATTTTTAAAATTTTCATCCACAGGCTGGCTCTCACAACTGCATATGCCTTCCTTATAATAGAATTTTAGACCGGAAACGTGGAGAGGAATTTTGATGTAGAAAAACTGAGAAATTCCATGCAACACACAATCACACTGCTATTTTTGACTTACAGGCAGACTTGTCTCTAATTCTCCTACTCCAGACAGTTCAATTCACCACCTTTCAAAATATATCATGCATGGAAGAGTGTTTTCGAGCCTACCTTTCTCGGAACTCCAAATTTGACGAAGGAAAGCTCAGGTTTCTCTGTTCCAGAAGGCTGTGCCGTACTTCCTGTAGAAGACCCCCCCGTTTCCTGTAGAACGCCCTTGCGCCTCTGAGTGGGCCCGATACATTGGAGAATTTTGAACCAGGCTGAAAAGCTCAGTGGAGGACGACGGGTTAATCACTTTGTGGAAGCGGAGGATGCATACTTTAGTTGAGGACGTTGCAAGTGCCAATGAACAGCAAGTGGTGTTTCAGCCGAGCATTTTTAATTACGGCGTGATTTGTGGTGAGGGAGTGAAGTGGCCAGGTGTACGTGGCCACATGCAGACGGCAGTGTTGTTTATGAACTATATGTTTTCTACCTGTAATCACTGCCATCAATTGCACTGAGGTTTAAATGGTCACCACTGTCTATTTTTTATTTTTATTTTCCCATGAATGACTACGCACGTGCGCTGATGATCCCTGGATGAGTGAAATCAAACGGGCTAGCTCTCTGGCTGAATCCCACCATTTCATTCGTTCATGCAGTTCTTAAATTAGATTCATGCAATAGAGGAATGAGTTTTAGTCACATACCTGGAAGTCGAATGTGGTTGCCGTGAGGTGCTGTGGCCTTTCATTTGCTGCATGCATTGGTTTCTGTGGTTGCATGATGGCTTGGTGGCTGATTCATGGCTATTTTTTCTTGTGCAGGTATCCTCTGGCCAGATCCATGCTGCAGGAGCTGGCTTCACATTCAGATCTGCACCCTCAAGCTGCTGATGTTGAATTTTTACAAGGCAGAAACTTGTTTTCTCCATTGCTCCCGAACGATAGACCGGATCGATCTGAAACTTTTTGAGCATGTTCCTCTCATCATTATGCACCTCCCATAGAAAAATTGTGATCAATGGATGCACAAATTTCGAGAAAAATGGAAAATGGTTGAAGATTACAGAGATCAATTTCTCGGAAACCGTGCATCGGAATCGGCTGAAACTACTTGGGTAGGCTACTATCACCCATGTGCATCTCCCCATGAAACAGGTTTTGAAACAGATGCACGAATATGGAGAAAATGCAAAAATGGCTGAAGGTGATGGAGGCTGATTTCTTGGAAACCGTGCACCAGAATTGGCTGAAATTGCTCGGGCATGTTGCCATCGTCCCTATACAACTCCCCCTGTAACAGTTTTTCAAATGGATGCATGGTTTTCAAGCTAGGGAAAAAACAAATTCTGTTCTATGTATTTTTTCTTCAAAGCATTCTGCAAGTTTTTGCATGGTAAAAAAAATGAGCTTGGGTTGTGATGCAGGTATGGAGATGATGGAGGAGGAGTTTGAAGATTGCAGGAGGATTTCTGAACCCTTGAGGAAGCTATCATGTTCGCCAAACTACCTTTTTGAAATCCATTTCTAGCTTCCTGTAGAAATCTTGTAATTTCTACAGGAACTTCCTGTAGAACACACAGTTTTGAGGAAAGAAGCACAATGAGATGGAAAAAATGATGGAGAAGGGTGAGGGATGGAAACATGGATGCTTGCAGGCCTCATGGACATATTCCTAGCCTTCTGGTCCTCTTCGGAGATCGATTTTGGCTTGTTTGTAGGCTTCCTGTAGAAGGCACAGAACTTCCTCTGTCTTTGTCTTGAGCGATCCTCCTGACCTGCAATGTCCTTCTTGCAACCTGCAATTACTCAATAGAAATTAGGTTTATTTTTTCTCTTTTTTTTCTTCTTTTTTTCCTCTCTTTTTTTGAAGACAACTAGGGCGCCTCATGGAGGTTTTCACCCTAATTGCCTGCCCTGGGAGCCTCCAAGGGAGGTTTTCACCCAGAGATCTTATTCTCTTTTCTCTCTTTTTTTTTCAATCCATTGACCGCCTCATGGAGGTTTTATATCAATGAGCCAATATAAAGCGCCTCTGAGGAGGTTTTCACCTTAGATTTTTATTTTCCTCTTATTTTCATTTTTTTATTATCTTTTTTCTCTTTTTTTCTTTTTTCTACCCTACCCTACTTGAAAAACAAAATTCTTTTCAAGTATAAGAATACTTCCATTGGAGCCATGTGCGCATCGAGATTGGATACAAAACAATGTGGAGGCTTGAAATGCATGCTTTGAAAGCTATCCAGATTTCAGAGACCAAATGATCTGACTTTGAAGGGATCAAACATAGCTGAGGAAGAGAGTACCGTTGCAACTTAGTGATCGTCTGAAACCATATCTCAATATAGCTCTGATATCCTTGGTCCTTTTGCTGATCTGGATCATGTTTCATGTCACCTTCTACCATGACTTTCTCATCTTCCTCTTTTTGTTGATCTTTCTCTTGAATACATGGAAGATTTGATGGTAACCATGAGGGAACTCTCTCGATCTCTAATTTTGATGCCTTCTCTTCATCAAGTGCAGCCCATGGTTCTTTGATCTTTTCTTTTGAATCTTCTTTTGCCTTTGGTCCTTCAATGTTGTCAATATAATCTCTGTTTTGCAACACTCTTCCTGAGCTATGGTGAAGATCATTGAGCTCAAGAGGAGTCATTTGGACATGTTGTGCCTCAGCTTTGCAATTGGGTTGAGTTATTCCAATGTGCGGGTTTGGAAATGGTGGTATGGGTAGTTGAGTGGGGGTGTATATTTGAGATGGATGTGGATGGGGTTGTGGTTGGGCAGGTGGTGGAGGCAAAGGAGCGGGAGGAGAGTTGTACTGGGGCCTCCACCCCTGATGAGGTGCATTCCACTGAGGCTGTGGCTGAGCATAAGAGTGAAACGAATGAGCAACTGGTTGGGCATAATATGGATCTGTGAAGGAACAAGGAGGAGGTGTGAACCAGGAAGGATGAGCAGGGGGACCCCAAGAAGGCATGAAAGTGGCTTGATAGGGGTCATAATAGGTCTCGGATGTCCCTTGCAGTTCCTGCTGGTAAGATCTAGGTCCATGTGGCCTCCTTTGGTTCATATAATAGAGTGATTCAGTGGCTCCTTTGGTTCTCTGATATGCAGCTTTAAGTCCAGGCAAGGAAGGGCACTGATTCGTAGGATGGTATTCTTCACAGACGAAACACACTTCTAGGGAGTGCATTGGACATTCGTCCCTAGGATGCTTTCTAGTGCACCTAGGACAAAAGATGACCAAAGCCCTCTTGGCTTTCTCTTGCTTCCTTTGGATCTGCAAGGTATCCAGTTGCATGGCAAGAAACTGCCTCATATCACTCTTGAAATCTTCCATCTGATTTTCAAATTCGTTTTTGCACAAGATACTGCTCCCAACATTTCTGCTTGTAGCCATTTGCTCCAGAGGAATGTTTTCTTCTTCTTCTTCCCTTGAGGTTCTTCAAATATGTCTTGTTGTCCACCTGAGGGTTCTTTAATCACAGCCATCGAAGAAGAGAGAAGGTTCGTTGTGTGAAGCAGTGGGGGTGTTGTGCAATCATTTTTCTGAATTATCTCTACTCCTACAAGGCATGAAAGGAAATATTTTTGGTTGATTTTTTGTTTTTTTTTTTCTACTTGTACCTGCAAAAACTAAAATAGATTGAACTGAAACTAACTATCTTGCTGAAATGAAAATGCGGATTTGAAATGAAAGTAGGAAAGGACTAATCTATTTTGCTCAAATGAAATTGCAGGAATGAAATGCTAGGCTACGCTTGCGGAATTGAAATGCTAATCTACGCTTGCAGAAATGAAAGCAAGAAATATCTACTCTACTTTTGTGGAAATGAAATTGCAAAATGGAAATGAAATAACTACTTGGCAAAAGGTTGTAGTAGGAAATAGAAGAAAAGAAACAATCACTAATACTCTGACGCTTCCCCGGCAACGACACCAAAAAGAATGGTGGGCCCCAGTATTGCAACAATAATGCTGCAACTCCTGGGAATCCCTTCTTTAATTTTATCAACTCGGTAGTTCGTAACAAACTTGGAAGTGACGGTGTTGTATGCACAAGTACTAGCTCTTGCCGCAACTGTCACTTGATCAGCTGGCACAAGTCCACTAGGAGCTTAAGCCAACTTCTATGAGCTCTTAGAAGAAGCTTTTTAACTGATGGATGAAAGCTACCTCAAAGGGGGGGCTAATCTACTTGCAGAAAGAAACTGAAAGCCGAAAGGAAATGCAAACCCTAGCAGACCCTAATTTTACCAGCTAGCCCTACTGATGCAAGAAAGAGGATGCAAGCTACTGAAAGAGATGCCATTGACTTCTAGGAAGGTGAAATGCATGTGTCTAAACTACTTTTACAGTAACGTCTGAAAAAAACATCTTTTTGTATTTTTGAATAAGTTGTCAGAATTATCATGCATGCGATTTAACTGTTTTTGACTATGCAGAGGTGGATTGGCGAGAGGAAATGCTTGGAGGAGGTCGGAAGGTTCGTAGAGGGCATAAGGGGTCCCTAACACCATTCCAGAGAGTTTCACAAAGTTTGGCTATCAAGAAACCTCATTCGTGAGCTTCTACAGGAAGTCTGCAGGGGTTCTACTTGATGTTCTGGGATTTCTATAGGATGTCTGTAATTTTTCTACAGGATGTTCAGAAATGGGATTTTGGAGGATGGATGGAGGAAGAAAGATGAAGGAGTGGGTATGGAGGTGAGATAGGGGTGTGAGGATGTCCAGGACTTGGGTAATGGAGCTGAGGAGTGGCAAGGATGGTTGGAATTTGCTCACTTTGCCCTAATTCCCATATTTTTGTGCAACATTGCTCCACTCCTCGGGCAAACGGGAGGCAAGAATCCAAGTTGAAGGATGGAGCAGATGGGATTGATGGAGTACAGGTAGATGGAGAGGTATTACAGTTGCTCTGCAAGTTATCTTTCGAATTAGACAAATGAATACTTGGAAAATCAAGAAGCTAATTACTTTGACCTAATCTGACCTAGATAACAACAAAGAAATGGAACAGAAGTTTATTTGCAATGAAACACATGAAATAGCTATGAGCAACACGTAACCACAGCTGGTATCAATCTCTGCAAATGAAAATCTAATAGTAATGATTGCATAGTGAAGCAAAGACAATGTTTTTGTTGGCAGCAAGGTCACCTTGATCCTAGCTCGTGATCCCACTGAGGGAGAGGTGAAATCAGAGGTGCTTGATGGCCTTTTTCTGAAGCTCTTCCCTGTTAATAACCTATCAACTCAATCTGAACATAAAAAGCCTTTTTAATCATCGAAAGCAATCTAAATAACAAAGCAAGATTTAAATATAAATAGCAGATTTTATTCTAAGAATGCAACAAAAACACATAAAGATAAACAAAGAAGGTACTGGGCACTTGAGATGGGCCCAACCCCAAGAGCTACAGCCTCCTAAGAGAGATTAGAGCTAGTGCAAAGCTGGATTCATCTTTATTGATCAAAAGAATAGTTACATTCCAAAAATTGTCCACAAGGAAAACTTGAAAATGTGCTGAAATGCAGAGCTAAACTACTGCCTAAAAAATGACTAAAAACCGAACTACAAACTTGCTAACTTCTGCCTACAAAGTGACTAACTGAAATGAGGCCCTAAGCCTTCTTATTTATACAAATTGAGGACCCCAACAGCCCTCCTAAATTTTAGGTACTCGGCTGCCAAAACTTGTAGTTAACAACACTTTTACTAGCACTTGCTCGGCTGCCCTTGTGATAATCGATTTGGTGGCCCTTGAACTGTGAGCTGATGGTGGAGAATTTGAGGTAAGGGCCCATAAATGAAGGGGACACATTCCTAGAAATCCTCTCCACGAATTTGGCTACCAAGTGCTCATTTAAACCTTTGATTTTGTCTCCAAATTGACCAAAAAGACTGCATAAAGCACACATTAGACTTGTTGGCATAATGACTAACCCAATTCACTCTATTAGCATAAATATAATCAAAAACATGCAATAAACTAATGAGAATGGTGGATTAAGTCAAATTAGGAGGCTGAATGAGCCCATATAATTATCCATTTTTGGGGCTCATCACTTGTCTGCATGGACAAGTTTTTCGCTATTGTTTTAACGAGTTTAACGACAAAGATAACTCGGTCCTTTTCAATTTTAGAGAGTCTAAAAAGGGACGTAAAGGAAACTCCAGTGGTCCTTTTTCGTAATGTAATCCCTTAAGTCCAAAAAAGTGTAAAATAATATGAAAGGGATGACTTTTCGATAGTTTTAACGAGTCGAACAAGACAAGCGCTCGATCTTTTTGTGTAATAATCCCTCAGGTCCAAAAAGATTAAAATCTAGAGGAGGGATAGCACTTCCGGTCGCTTTAACGAGCTGGAGAGGCCAATTGCTCGGCAATATTTTCATATTTTACGAGTCAGATGAAAAGAGCTTAAAGGAGACTCATTTTTTGAGGAACGAGTGATGTTTTTGGATAGCAACTGGTTCCAGGAAAGGCTTGGAACTTTTCAATCACGACAGTGGAAAGAGGGTGGCTAATAAAATCACTCGTCGCAGCTATTCCTCAAAAGGGTAAACAATCAAATGGAGGCATATGATCGGCTAAAAAAGAGTGGAGGTGATGGTAAGAACACGACCAAGGTTCAAAAGCTGATAGTCATGTGAATGGTTATTTACCGGAGGTGGGGTTCATTTTTTAATGAGCTTGAACTCTATGGAAACATTTGCTCATTGCTAGGTTTATTTTTGACGAGCTTGAACTTCGCATAAAACTGCTCATGGCGAGGTTTATTTTTTAACGAGCTTGAACTTTGCGTAAAACTGCTCGTGATAATAGTCAGAGACGTTGACTTCACCATTAACACTATGTTCTTTTGACGGTCGTGCTGCCTGTTCAATTACTCCATCAAATTGATTAGAAATGTGAATACATGCTTGAAAAATGAGTTAAACAACCATATTTTACTCGAACTACGTAAATAGTAACATAAAAATAGTTTTTACCTCTCATTTTTACCATTTCATTCAAATTTGGGATTCTTGGAGCTCTAGAGGAGTTTTCCCCCTTGATTTTCACCAGCTAATTCTGGGAGATTCTGTGGACTATTTTCGGCGCCGTCTGGACCAGGTAGGAGCTAACCCTGAGCTCTTCAATTGCATTCTTTCCTTTTCTGATTTTGAGCATGTTTTCCTATTCTTCTGGGCCTCTAGGGTTTGAACAATTCGTTCTCTCCCCATCGCACCCAATGTATATCGAAAGGTGCGATGCATACTGAGCTGGCCATTGGCCAGTCAGGATGCATCTCACCCAGTACACAGCTGGGGTGCAATGGGCGCAAAAGGGCAAGTTTATGCACTATTTTTCATGGAAATTTTTCTCTGTTTTTGCCTGAATCAGGATCCTAACTCTTCTTTTGTTTGTTTTTCAGAGATTCATTGGATCAAGATGGTCGTTACATGGCGTGAACGCGACAATGAAGAAGAGGACATGGTTTCTTTACATGATCCAGGTACAGTGATTGCTTTACGGAACTGTGGTTTGCTCAAATTCTTCCGCATATCCAGCATGAGGCAACAAATCAATTTGTTGCAATATTTTCTCGATGCATGGGATCCTACCAACCAAGTGTTCTAGATTCGAGGTAAATCCATCCCTTTGACAGTTGAGGATATCTACTTCTTGACCAGTTTATCGAGGCGTGGTGCCCCTCTCTCACTATCAGGATCTGCCCATGGAGGTGAATCTGTGAGGGATTATATTCGCCGATTTTGTAGAGATGGATCTCAACCAAGCAGGGACGGCAAGATCAGTATTCGTGATGTCACTGACTAGTCCTTAAGGACTATCTTATTCACCTTTGCTAGATTAGCTGGTAGTGCGGCTCTTCATTTGGCCAACAAGTCCTATATGCAGTATGCTCTGTAATGCCTTGAACCAAAGGTATTCAACTAGTGTGATGCAGTACTTCCGGTTATAAAAGAACAGCTCACCAAGGTGAAGAATGGAAGATCTAAGAACTTTGGTTATGGTTCTATTCTCACCGCCTTCGCCTTGGAGAAGATCCCACTGATGCAGCCACAGTACATTTCACTCAGACCATCAGTACCAATGGAACCACGGATGTAGAGATGGGTCGATCTTATGGCCAGACATGCTGGTCAGTCACAAATTTCATTCTCTGATGCCTTCTTTGAGTGGTTTGACCGTCAGGAGATGGTCTTTACTGAGTATCCATATGCTGGGATGGATTTCTGGGGTGACCCAAATTTGGTGCTGCCAGCCGGCGAGCAGTGGAGTGTTATAGGTAAATGTTCTAACCATATCCCTGTTTATTGTTTTTATAATGTTCTTATGTCTTTTAATGCTATCAAGACTAATCAAACTGATATATTCATGCAAATATTGGACCCGTGCGACCAGCAGCACGCCCGAGGGTAGCAGTTGTCGTTCCAGTAGGAGAGGTTGTAGGGGGGGCTATCCTTCGCGATCTAGATGTAGCCAAGACCCTTGCAGTATTGCAAGATCATATCGAGGGTCTCACCCTTGGTATCTAGGATGTGAGGACCGACGAGTTACCTCTGAGATTACAGCGCCATACTATTGGCGTGCCGAGTTGATGGACTAGGCTCTTACATATGATCGCACAAGCGGTGACTTCTTATCACCAGCACCATTAGTCTAGGGTGCTTTTCTGCATTTTTTGAGTTTTTGGGTCATGTGACCGATTTTGCCTTGGACACAGAACATTTTGACAAACTATAAACAGTTATATATATTTTTTATTTTCGGAGCTTTATTTTGGTTAAGTTATATGATCCTGATGCAAATGTTGATTGAAATGCTTTCTTTTATAAATGCTGCAAATGTCTATCTAACACATAATTTGCTAATGAATCAGTTAATGTGTTTAAGTTTATGGAAATGTGTTGATATTGAATAGAATCAAACTGCCTTTCCAAAATCCTGACCCTTAGGAACATACGATAGATAGCTAGATTCCGAACAGAATATATGCCAGTAAGCTGTAGGATGACAAGTTGTGAGTCTAGCCTAACAAAAAGTCGACGTATGCCACGTGCGATGAAATCAGAGAGAAATTCTATCAATGCGCTATTCTCAGCGATGTTTTTCATTGATCGACCAATACATACTCCTCTCAAACTCACTAACTCGTCGCTTGGATCAAAAATGGCCTAGGCCGCAGAAGATAGGTTCTGCGTACTATGACTAGCTCCGTCGGCATATCCAACGAATGATTCCAATAGGTTCGACATCTACAACGAATGCAAAAGACGGATTACCTAACCAAAATGATCACTCTTGACAAAAACAAAAATGTAACAAAAGCATATGAAGAGGTCACTACCCTTAGTCAAGCATAGTAACGCTTAAGGTACAACCCGTTTCAGGGTTGCGCCAGTAGAATTCCATCGTAATCTACTAGCTCGTAGGCTCCTTTTGCTAACACTCGTTTAACAATGTAAGGAACCATCCACAAAGATTGGAACTTACCTGCTCCAAATTTATCGGATTCCTGATTGTAAAGAAAGACGAGGTCACCTTCTGAGAAGACACAGGGTTTAACATTTTTTCTCAAACTGCACCTTAACTCATTTCTTATGGGCTTCATTAGCCAAGGTGGCGTCACGACGGGTTTCGTCCAATTGGATTAGTTCCAAGAAACAAGCCTCTTCCTCTGAAGTTCTGGGGAGAAGGTCGGTTGCGAGCTTGAGAGACGAATCTCACATTGAATGGGTAAGACGGCTTCCAGGCCATACACCAGCTGAAAGGGTGTAAACCCGGTCGCATTTCTTACCGAATTCCTGTATGCCCACAAGTTTGAGTACAGGATCAGGTGCCAACTTTGTTTGTGGACTCCGATCATCCTTTGCAGCATGCGCTTTAGGACTTTGTTGATGGCCTCAACTTGTCCGTTAGCTTGCAGATAATACGGAGTAGAACTGACGTGGGAAAATCCTAGTTTGGAAGCCAATTCAACTATCATGTGATTGCGAAAATGCGATCCATGATCTGTGACTATAGCCTGTGGAACACCAAACCTAGAGACTACATGATTGAAAAAGAAAAGAGCAGTCGTTTCGCCGCTGTTGTTTAATGTAGGCATCGCCTCGGCCCATTTCGTAAAATAGTCAACTGTGACTATGATATACCCATGCCCCCAGGCCGAGGTGGGGTTACATGTCATGAAATCTATGCCCCATTTGGTGAATGGCCCAACCGCAACTACTGGTTGCAAAGGTGCAGGTGGTATTCTGGTTTTGTAGTCGAATATTTGACAAGCATGGCAACTTCTGACTATGGTTATGCAATCTTTGAACATTGTTGACCAAAAGTAGCCTGCTCGTAAGATCTTTTGTGCCATGGCGTAACCAAATTGATGCCCCCCACACGCGCCTGAATGAAAATCATTCAGGACTTTTTCAGCCTCCTCATGGGTGAGGCACCTTCACAGAACTGTATCGATACCATGACGATAAAGCATATCACTGATGATCATGTAGTCTTTTGCTTCGTATCGAGTACGTGTTGTTCAGAGCGAGAGGTGTTAGGCCTGTATGTTTGGGTTTGGAGATAGATGATTATATCTCCGTACCACGGATCGCTTGACAATATCAGAAACAAAGATTCATCCACGATTGTTGCTTTGGATGTTGAATCGTTGGACGACGATGGGAAATCACATAATAACTCCGCAAAAACTAGAGATTTCTTTGATTTGGATTTTACGAATTCCAGATCAAACTCTTGCAAAATAGCTATCCATTTTGAATATTTGCCCCCAAGTAACTGACATGACAGAATGTAAGTCATTGGGTTGCAATATGATAAAATGATAGTTTTGCGAAAGAGGATATAGTGTCGAAATTGTTGTACTGCTTGAATAGCTGCGAGAGCCAGATTTTCAGCATAGGAGTATTTTTTTTCTGTATCATTTAAGTTTCGGCTTAAATAATAGATAGGATGTTCAATTCCATTTTCCTCTTGAACTAAAACCATTGCAATGGTTGTATCTGCTGCAGCTAGATATAGGTTAAAGTCTTTTTGATAATCAGGAGCGTACATTAATGATGCTTTTATTAGGGATTCCTTTAGAGCATCAAAGGAAGCTTGCGCAACCTGATCCCAGTTGAAGGGTACAGGCCTTCTTAGATGCAGCCTTCGCTGTTTTCGCGCTGGTTGTGCCTATCACGCCATCGTCGGCATGAGAGTCTTTGTTTGATTTAGGAGGAGGAGGAACGGAAAACTCTGGTCTAGGAGCATCAGGGATTTTGTCGTAGAGCGTGCCAGACTGAGTATAAATCAAGTCTAGATATTGCGCACGAGAAATGACTTGCTCTTTAGTGACAACCCCCCCTTTAGCCACATCTTCTGTAATAGAAGGTAACAATGACTTAATAAACCATTCAGCTAGCAGCTGATCAGGAACATATGTTTTTACCATTCGGTGACGACGTCGCCACTCATGAATATGATCTGATATATGAGTGGTTGTCGTTTGCTTAAAATTGGTAAGAAGCTCCGTTCTTGTTTAGTACCTTATGGGTAGCTGAAAATGGGTTAAAAAAGTCGTGGCAAGGACACTAAAGTTATCGAATGAAGCTCTAGGCAATTCGATGTACCATTTTGTTGCCGGACCAATTAATGTTCGTTGAAAGAGGCAAAGTCTAATCGAATCATCATTAAGAGTGTTGGATGAACACCACAGATGAAAGGTCATCACATGATTCGACGGATCTTCACCCGGATTTTCATTGAATTTAGGAATATCTGACAGAAGTTTATGAGGAATTGCTGACCACCAAGGGGCGTAAGCAATTGGATCATTTGTTAGCCGATTCAGATCTGGTAATTCCAACGTTGCGATGAAAGGCAACTGTTGATTCAGGCTTGGTCAAGCGTACCCAGGATAAGATGGGATCGCCTGAGCAGTGGGTCTTTTCATACAAGCATAATGTATTTGATGTTGATAACTTTGATAAGGTTGATGGGCATAACCATTATGATATGGTTGATGGTGACCGTTTTGAATATACGGCTGTCCATGACCCGCAAAGCTTTGTTGCTCAGGTCCTTGGTAAGCTTGTTGGAATTACGCATGTTGATATTGCACCAGCCATGGTTGTGAAGCCATTTGCTGTTGTCCAATACTGGATGTTTGAGCAAGATGAGGGGTGATAGTACCCGTTTGAGCCTGAATCACTTCAGTTAAGGAGCCACTAATCGGCAATTGTGGTTGAGTCGTTGAGACAAGAGGCTGTTGTATTACGACCTGAGAGACTTGAGGTTGACATACAACAAGTAGCACTTGTGCTTGTGACACCGTTACAATAGCTAGTGTACTGGGAATATTCGACATGGGTAGATTTGGTTGCATTGAATATACAACTCTTGGTTGTTGAGGCAGTATTGGCACCCAACCACTGGATGCGATTCTAGCTTGACCCGAATTTTGTTGTGAACTCTCATATGGTTGTTCTCCAGGAGGGAACAATGAAAAGGCATACTGCCCCCCGTATGGCAGCAATCCAATGTTCAAAGGAAAAATTGGTCCTTGTAGACTGGACTGCCCAAATTGATACTGTTGTGGAGGATCAATTTGCTGAGACTCAACATAAGAAATTCCAGATATTATTCCGGACGAACAAATGGGAACAAACCATACTGTCGAAACAGTCCCTGGGTGGACTCCATCTAGCGGTTGAGAGCTAGTTGGGACAGATGGTACACTAGCGAACATTGTCAGAGTAGTGGCAAGAAGTTCTGCTACTGCTGTATCGGATGACATAGTCCTAGATGTCGATGGTTGTTCAGACATATTGAGTCTATCCAAAAGACTTCCTAGCGATTCTACAGGAACTTGCGATGAAGGTTGACTATCTTCTGAATTAGAAGGATATAGGTGGATCCCAGTTCCAAAAGGTAATGAGGTACTGGCTGGAATATCCTCCACAATCTCTTCTATTGCAATCAGTCCAGGTGGAAGAGGCAGACTGTCAGGTCCGTAAAATATTTTTGGTGCTGAAGAAGGTGAACACTCTACAACGACAGATGTTGGAGAGTTAACACCTTCCGAATCAGTCCTAGAAGGAGCTGGTTCAAGAATAGATGTGTTTACCATTACAGTAGGAGCAGTTCTAGTGTCCTCTTGTAACTGTGGAACTTCTTCTGTAGAGGCAGGGATACCAGAAATAGTTGGAGTAACTAGAGTTTCTGAGGTTGTTGAAACACAAGGTTCAAACAATCCAGGAGACTTTGACCTAGTTAAACGAGATCGCTTGGCCCAGAATGGTTTCGTTTCCGGAGTCAAAGACGGTTGACTCGTTAGTCTTCGTGAACAACGGGGTTTTGATTGACTTTCTTCCACGATTGTGGATTACTTGATCAACTCAAAATAAGAAGGGGAAAATGTTATTCCAAATCAAATGAATTTTATGACGCTTTGACACAACTTGCTTTTTCAATTTTTAAGAGTCGAGAAAAAGCTAAAGATGACACTAGTCACCTTCGATTTTTAATGAGCCTGAAGTGACAAGTGCTCAGATGGACCTTTTCTTTTAAGGAGTTTGAAAAGGAATGAAAGTGACTACTCTGGAAATCTAGACAGAGGGATTACCAAACCAATCGCAAAACTACAGAATACTTTTTACGGTACGACAGTCAATATTCCTGAATGCTGTGTTCAGTGCATTGCGATCGATAGGGCGACAGACGTGGCTTCCTAAGGATAAAGGATGTAGCCTATTGTGGTATCCCAATATATACTCGACGGTACGTGGGAGCACAAGTCCGTACTGGCACTTATCGTCTCAAAGAGGAGGAATCACCCAACCTACGATGAAAGTGATAGTTACCAGGCTTTACGACGCTGGAATACGTCTCTAGCCTAGACTTCTAGATGTTGTGCGTTAGGTTCCAAAACATTTTTATGTTCATTGAAGTTTATTTTACAGTTGATCTTTCTTAAGAAGTTTGCCTTTAAGGTTCACCGCGTGATGTAGATATACAATTCCTAAATATGCAATCTAAGATGATAAACAGTCGTTTACTTTCTTTTTGCAATGAAAATCCTAGCTACTAAGGAAAGAGAAATGAAATTCTTTCAACATAGAGCAGAGAGCACACACTAGATGCACTTTTCCTAAATCAATTTCAGCATGCAGTCCTAATGCAAATGCACATGCATGTATTGTTTTTCAATTTTCCTTAATGTGAAAATGAGAAAAAAAGAAACAAATTATAGATCTGAACTATTCTCTTTCAAAGTGACAGTACTAACAATTTTCTTTTCAAAAAACGAAAGTAAAGCCAAGACGACACTTTGCAATTTCGAATTCAAACTGCTTTCGACACTTGAAATACTAATGATTCAAATCAAATACAATGGAAAAAGTGTAATCGACTGTCTAAAAGAGAAATGCACTGTAATACTCTTTTTCTTGACTGAAAACGACACTTGCGACACTTTAAAATCAAAAGACGACAGTTCGATTAAGCTACTATTTGCAAAGGAGAACTGTAAATGATGAAAAAAATACATTAAAAACATTCACAATTCTTTACCGATGGAGGCTGAATAATGCAAAGGAAGATGGTTTCAACAGAGATATACTGATCACAGACAACAAAACTACTGAATAAAGCTGAAGACAATGAAGAAAAAACCAAAATCTGGAGGCAGAAACAGTCTCATCTGATCATCGCACCTGTAACACAGGGAAACAAGGATGCATCTCACCTATAGCACACGGGAGGTGCGATGCATCCAGACTGCCAAGAAGAGACAGTGCGATGGTCCAGGGACGAGACTGAGCTTGGTTTTTGCTCACAGTTTGCAACTAAGTTCAGGGATTTAGGCTGAGCTAATGATTGTCAGTAAACACAAAGTATAGGGGCTGATCTAATGAGGTTATTTGAGCTACCACCAGGGCACTTAGGATGTTTGCAAGTCAGTTGTTCAGTTCATAAAAAAACCTGGAGATTGACTGAAGCAGCGTTGATCTACTTTGCACTTGCATAACAAATGCAGTTCGAAGGCTAGTTGGCTTAACTTCAGGCTCCGTCTGTAGTTTATGAAGCAAACAAATAGAGACTCACTCCCCAGTGGAGTCACCATTTTGTTATTGGGAAAACTAGTGTCTATTCAGAGCTGCTAGTCCCACTAAGACGGGTAGCTATCTTAGAAACAAACAAATTAAAGTTACTTGTGTTTTCCTTTATGAGAGATAGATGAGAGAGAAGCAGAGAGTACCAACCTCAGTCTTTCGCTTGGCTCCTTGCTTGTTTCCTCCCTCCTTTGACAGAGATTCACCACTCCTTCCTTACTTGTCCCGCTTCAAAGAACACCTGTAGAGTCAAAGCAGCATAATACCATCAAAGCATAGAGATCTATAACCATAAACAATATAGGATCAGATGTATATTAACCATACAAATGCATATATCAATACAAGATTCATAGATATACAAGAATATGGAGGAAAACTCAAATATCTTTATTGATAGAAGTAGTAGAAGAGAGGATTACAACCCATTGGTCTGACCCAGCACCATCCTCCCAGCATGAAAGCCCTCTTCACCTCATACAAAGCAAGATCACCCAACAATGTCTTCAAAGAGAAACCAACAGCACTTCCTTGCAAATTACAAAATTCCAGCCTTTGGATCTCTTGGATGAGGGATCCATATATAGATGTTTATAGGAGAGTGAGTCAGCTTCTGGGATTTTGATTAGTGTCATTTCACTGATAGTTCTTGGTTCCACTTGGAGATTTCAGATCTCTTACTCATCCCTGGGCGAATTCAGAGAGGCAAGTGTCATATGAGCAGTTTCTAGAAGATTCTTTGGGTTTCCACCTAGCACACTGCTTCTGCCATTTGTCTGCTCTCGCTCATTGCACCCTACAGAAGGGCTTTCCAGTATGCATCGCACCCCCCGTGTGTAATAGGTGAGATGCATCGCACCCTATGCATGGAGCAGTCTGTATGGTCCTGTTTTGACCAGTTTTGAGTAGTTTTTCATGGAGAACTTCTGGGAGATGATGTAATCAGCTGACCTTGTTCCTTTAGGGTATGAAACAACACTTTTAGGGGTTTAGAAGCCCTTGGTTTATGGACATATGTGATTGGGGTTGCAGTGCCCAAATATGTCTATAACAAACAGGGAAACCTTAAACTCCGTGAACTTGAAAAAGATCATCGTCCTTTGCTTCCATTTTAAATAGGGATGGTGATTGATTCATGACACTTGAACTAGGTTGATAATTTTTGGGTTCTTTCTTTAGCTGATTCTTCGTTTTATCCTGATCTCTTAACACCCCTTATAATTTATATTTTGCAATTGAACCCCCATCTTATCCAAATATCCCAAGCTTATTACTCAAGGTTGCATGAGGATATTTACATTATAATTTATATCAACAACTTGTTGTTCCAGCCGCGAAAACCTTTCCTCTGCAAGATCACAAGGGTTATTCATAGATTCGTCAACCATGATTAGGGTTTTACAATTTTCCACCTAATTGATCTAGATCTCCTACAAATCTTCAAAAAATATCCAAAGAAACTATTATGAAACTAGCTCACAAAAAGATAGAAAAGATAAATCAACGTCTTAGAAATCAACCTCTTCGAGGGGGAAACCTCCTTTACATTACACAAATGAACAATTCTTGGATAATACAAATGACACAAACCTCCTTTCTATTTATAGGATTCTAAAGGGTCACAATATAATCAAAGTCGGCATAACAATAATAATATAAGGGCACAAAAATAACAATAGTGGGCTTCTATGGGGCACAATAATAACAATATGGGGCACAATAATAACAATATGGGGACAATAAGGGCACAACAATAACAATAAGGGCTACAATGATAATAATAATGGGGGAATCACTAGTATTATAGGGACCTAACATGCCCTTCTCCTTCAAAAAAGTGTTGTCCTCAACGCTTGAGTAGTTCTGGATGCTTTTGTATAGAATTCTCATCCTCCCATGTGGAATCTTCAGCGGGTAAGTTTTTCCACTTGATGAGATACTCTGAAATTGATCAATTTTGTAGCTATCAAGTTCTTGTTTCTGTGACTACTTCAGGTTCCAATATGATTTTTCCTTCCTCATCAAGTTCTGGCAATATTGCTTGAACTGGGAGCTTTTCACCTATAACCTTCTTTAATCATGAAACCTAGAAAACTGGTGCACTCGGGAAGCTGCAGTACGCTCCAATTTGTAATCCATAGTACCTATCTTTTGCACAACCTTGTATGGACCATAATACTTTGGTGATAATTTATTATCCTTCTTAGCTTGCTTAAGTAACATTTATTTATATGGTTGTAGTCATAGGAATACCCAATCAACTACATCAAAACTTCTTTCGCTATGATGTTGATATGCCTATTGTGTCATTCTATTTTGCGTCGAAGTGAGGTTATCCTTTAAGAGTTGGAGAACTTGTTGTTGATGCTCAATGTGATCTTCCACTGCTTGAACCTTAGAATTTTCTCCTAAAAATGATGTGATGGATGGTGGATGATATCCATAAAGTGCCATAAATGGGGTCATTTTTGCTACAGTATGGAAAGAAGTGTTATACCACCATTCAGCCAAAGGCAACCATTTGACCCATTGTGTCTGTTTATCAGATACAAAGAAACGAACATATCCTTCGAAACATTTGTTTACTATCTCAGTTTACCCATTAGATTGAGGATGATAAAATGAGCTATGAGCTAACTAAGTACGAAGACAAGAAAATAATTTTGTCTAAAAATTTCTAGTGAAAATGGGACCTCTTTTGCTTACAATAATCTTTGGGTTTCCATGTAGCTTTTGAATTGTTTCCATAAATGCAGTAGAAACTGTACTCGCTTTAAATGGATGAGATAATGCACAAAAGTGTGCATACTTGGTAAGTCTGTCAACTACCACCATGATAACACTCTTTCCTTCGGACTTGGGTAAACCTGTGATAAAATACATTGAAACCTCCTCCCAACATTGGCTTGGAATGGATAAAGGTTGTAATAGACCTGGGGTCTTAATGGTTTCAACTTTATTTCGTTGGTAAACCAAAAATTCCGCCAGAAACTTTTGAATATCCAAATTAAGGCCATCCCAAAAAAATTCCTTCTTAACCCTGTGGTAAGTTTTTAGAAATCCTGAGTGCCCTCCTAAGGGAGAGGTGTGCAATTCCATAAGAATCTTTTGTTTGAGTTGGGAATTCTTGCATAGGTATAAGCGATATTTGTACCGTAACGAATCATTTTTCCAGTTAAATGTATCAGATGTTGGGGGATCTTGTTGTATCTTTTGAATGAGTTCCCACACTTCTTCGTCATTCTTCCATTCATCCCTTGCTTCATTTATCCAATCTGGTTGAATAATAGAAATGGTGTAAATAAATGCTTCCACATCCTCATCCTTTCTTGAGAATACATCTGCCACAACATTTTGCTTCCCTTTTTTGTAGATGATTTCAAAGTCATAACCCAACATCTTTGTGACCCATTTTTGCTGCTCTTCTGAAGATAATCTTTGTTCTAAAAATTATTTAAGACTATCATGATCTGTTTTTACCTTGAAGTGTCTTCCCATTAGGTAGGGTCGTCATTTCTTAAGTGCATGTAGTATTGCTAGTATTTCCTTCTCATAAATAGCTTTGTGTAAATACTTTCCTTTGATTGGATGACCTTCGAAAGCAATGGGTCTTTCTTCTTACATTAAAACAACACCAATTCCATTTCCTGAGGCATCACATTCCACAATAAAAAAATTTGTGAAGTCCGGCGTAGCTAAGACCGGTGCTTGACACATTGCCTCCTTAAGATGTTCAAAGGCCTTTGTTGCTTCTGGAGTCCATGAAAATGCATCTTTCTTCAAAAATGTTGTTAGAGGTGTTGCTATTCTCCCATAATTCTTAACAAACTTGTGATAATACCCTGTCAACCTGAGAAATCCTCGCAGATGCTTTATGGATGTGGGGATTTTCCATTCCTTAATGGTTTTAATTTTTCTAGGGTCTACCTTAACACCCTCATGAGATACAATATGACTCAGATATTCCACCTCTTGTACTCCAAAGAAACATTTGGAGCTTTTTGCATATAATTGTTTCTCCTCCAATTGTTTGACCACCCTATCAACATGTTGAACATGATCCTTCCAAGACTTGTTGTAGATTAGTATATCATCAAAAAATACTAACACAAATTTTCTAAGGAAGGGTTTGAAAATGGAATTCATCAAACCTTGAAATGTAGAAGGTGCATTAGTAAGGCCAAAAGGCATGACCAAAAATTCATAATGACCCTCATGAGTTTTAAATGTTGTTTTCGGAATGTCTTCAGTCTTCATTCTGATTTGATGATATTCTGAATGAAGATCCAACTTGGTGAAGTAAATTGATCCATGAAATTCATCCAATAAGTCATCAATGACAGGAATGGGAAATTTATCTTTAATAGTGAGCTTGTTGAGCTCCCTATAATCCGAACACATATGCCATGATCCATCCTTCTTGTGAACCAATACTACTAGAGCAGAGAAAGAACTTTGACTATGTTTAATTATACCAGCCTCTAGCATTTCTACAACCATACGTTCAATTTCACTATTTTGGGCATAGGGATATCTGTAAGGCCTGATTTTTGGAGGAACACTTCCTGGAATCAAATGAATAGCATGATCATGATCACAAATAGGTGGGAGGCCTTTGGGACTCTCAAATACCTTGGAATGATTGTCCAAGACTTTTTGGAGATCTGGAGAAATAGATGATTTCAATGTGGGAACCTCTAGTGAACATAATTGTGCAATTACGCCTCGTTGTTCTTTCTTTAGAAGCTTTGTCATTCCGTTAGAGCTGATTATCTTTCATGGTTTCCCTGCGATACCCCTTAATTCAACTTCCTTTCCTCCTGAATAAAATTTTATGAAAAGTTCTTGAAAATTAAAAGTTATTGTACCCAAGGATTGTAGCCATTGGACTTCTATTACAACATCAACACCACCCATTGGAATGGAAAGCATTGGGCTATTCAATACATATTATCTCATGGATAACTTGATATTATGGCACTTTCCAGAGCAATTTACCGTTCCTCCACTTGCAACCATCACTTGAATCTCTGGTGTTGGATATATGAAGCAATTCAATTCCTTGGCTATCTTACAATGAATAAAATTATGGGTACTGCTCAAATCAATCAACACTATTACCTTTTTCTTCTTGATATGTCCTTCTATATTGATAGTTTGAGGAGTGGTAATTCCGGCCAATGCATTACAATATATGGTCGGATTCATTTCTTCCTTCTCTAGGGTTTGTTCTTGGTGTATATCCTCTTCTTTTGACATTTCTTGTTCATTTTCTTCCTCCTCTTCACAATCTATGTAAAATAATTTCTTCTCAACACACTTATGACCTTTAGTGTATTTGCTATCACAACTGTAACAAAGCTCTTTTTCTCTTTTTGCTTCCAATTGTTGTGGTGTCAACCTTGTAGGTTGTGGAAGGCTAGGGGAAACAACACTTCCATCTTTATAATTGTGAGTGTGTTGTGGTAAAACACAACCCCCCCCCATTTTTGATTTGTTCACTTCAAATAATGGGGACCCTTTCTATAAATTCTTGGCTAAATGCCTTTTAGGATTTTTATTTAATTGATTATCCTACGCTTTTGTTAATTTTTCATTTTCTTTGGATTCTTGTTTTGATTTCTTTGTTGAAATCGATTTTTTATAAGCTTCCCATTGACGCTTGTTTCGCCTCATTTGGTCAACTGGTTTGAAAATGGTACTCCTTTGAAATCTCGTCATTTATCTAGCCTGGGTTAAAAATGCATAAAATGTACAATATTGCACATTTTGTAAATAAATTAGTTCAATAACGTATTTTTTCAAATATTAACCCCTAGTTAGTTATTACTAATATTTTTCATTTTTCAGCCAAATCATGAATTATCGGGATTTTAGTAATTTGCTCTAATTTCCCAAATTGATTATTAATCTCGAAAACCCAAAATTTCGAAGTGGCTATAGTTTATTTTTCATTTATTTTCTAAGTGGTTGTAGTTTAATTTTTATTTTCATTAAAGTGGTTGTAGTTTAAAAACTAAAATTCATAGAACAGTTCAAACACTTGGATACGCTGCGGAGCTGCCGAAGTCTGAAGACCTAGCCGCCGACCTCTGGCCGCAAGCCAGCCTCGGCCCCCTCGCTGCAAGATTGGAGCCTGCCTGCTTCTCCCTTACGTGAATCAGAGCTCACCATATCTGGGATATTGGCAAAATCCGCCTGCTTGAACTGGATAGTTTGGGCTGTTGGGAGCAAGCCAGCGTGACCCCGCGGATGCCATGGAATCCAGCGGGGGCTCTGCCCCACCTCCTCCTGAAATATCAGCATTCAAAGCTCTAATAGCCGCAAGTCAGAAACGCCCCCTCACGGCAAGCCAGCAGAATTTCGTCAAGAAACTTGGATCGATTCCTACGGTTGCCCTTCCTGAAGAAGAAACATGCAAGGCAGCACTGAACCTAGCGGAAAGATGATTAATAGGCCAGTTCACGGGTCTCTGGCCTTCTCCAAAAGCGGTCAAGAACTGGACCCAAAGAAATTGGTCTCCTCTGATTAAAGACGGGGTCAAGAGCTATTTTGTGGGCAAAGGGTTCTTCGTATTTGTCTTTGAGAACCCAGAAGACAGAAGTCTTATCTTCAGAAATGGCCCTTACTTCATGGGACCACAAGGCCTGTATCTTAACAAATGGTCTCCTGACTTCGACCCCTCACAGGATGTTCCCTCCTCTGTCCCAGTGTGGGTGCACCTTCCCCACCTGCCCCTGCACTGTTGGAATCAAAAAACCCTCCAGATCATTGGTAATGCGCTTGGAAAATACATAGACCAGGCAGCAAGGAAAGACCAGTACACATGCGCCCGAATCTGCGTAGAGGTTGACCTAGAAGAGGGTTTGCCTGAAGCAATAAAGCTCTCTGTTGTTGGGTGGACTCACATACAGGAACTGGATTATGAACAGCTCCCTTTCAAATGCAGACATTTCCATGAGCACGGCCATTTTGCGAAGCATTGCAAGAAAAAAGCAGAGGACCAAATAAACAAAGCAAAAGAGGACCAATGGACTGAAGTTAGAAAGACTGTTCAACAAAAAAAGGAAACGGAAAAGGGCACACCTTCGGAGCTCCAGGCAGCTCAAAGAGCAACCAAGAGCATTAATCCCCAAACAATCTAATCCAGAAACATTCTCTAGATTCAGACCCATATCGATGTGTAATGCATCCTACAAAATTCTGGCAAAATTGCTAGCAAGCAGAATCAAGCCATTGCTCAAGAAGCTGATCTCTGGTCCTCAAGGCGGCTTTGTGGAGGGCAGACACATTCTCGACAATGTTATCCAAGTCCAGGAAACAATCCACACCAGCGTGAAGCGAAATGAGAATGGTATGTTGATTAAACTAGACATGGCAAATGCGTTTGATAGAGTCAATCGCTCTTTTCTCATTAAGGTACTTCTCTCCTTTGGATTCTCGCCTCATTTTGTTCAGCTTATAAATGCGTGCATAAACAACCCCTGGATCGCCCCCTTGGTCAATGGCCGCCCCTCTAATTTCTTCCAGGCCCGGAGAGGCATTAGGCAAGGATGCCCCCTCTCCCCCTTCCTGTACATTATAATGGCAGATTCCCTCAGCAGAAGGCTCACTGCTGAAAGAATTCTTGGCACTCTGCCTGGACTCAAATCATCCTCTGATGCAGAACCCCAGAACCATGCTCTATTTTCCGATGACTCTCTTCTCCTTGGAGGTGCGTCACCCAGAATCGCCAAAGGCTTCGATACAATCTTGAAAGGCTACTGCAGGGTCACAGGTGCTCTCATCAATGAAAAAAAGAGCGAAATTTACAGTTGGAACACAGGACAGCAAGAAACTAACAGCATAGCGGAAATCATGCGATTTAGAGGTCATGCCAATTGGGATCGAATTAAATACCTTGGCCTTCCAATTATCAATGGCGCCAACAGGAGAACGCTCTGGACAGAAATAATATGCAAAATCAAATCCAAGATAGAAGCGATGGGAGGCTACTGGCTTACCAAAGGAGGGAAAACAGTCCTAATCAAAACCCAGCTTTCTGCGTTTCCAATTTATCAAGCCGCCTTCATGCTGGCCCCCAGGAATGTCACGGAGCAAATATCAAAATTGCTACGGGATTTTTTATGGCAAGGCGGGAGAGGGAATGAAAACAAAAGCCACTTAGTGTGCTGGGATACAGTCAGACGGCCGACAACAGAGGGGGGCCTTCAAATCCGAGACCCCACCCTCGTAAACCTGGCGTTGGGTGGGAAATTACTGTGGAAAATGGCCAGCGATCCAAATCACCAGATCAACAAAACGATGATGGCAAAATACTCCCGAAATACCACATTCAGAGGCTTGCAGTTCGACTCCCCTGCCATCGGCACGCAGATATGGAAGCTATGTTGTAAAAGTAGCGAATTTTTTAACCAGCATCTATACAGAGTGCCTGGAAATGGCAAAAGAACCAACATCTGGAGCGACAGAATAATGGGGAATGACCCCTTGGAAGAAAATGAAGCCATAAAGGATATCAGAGAAAGGCTGATGCATGCAGGTAAAATCAGACTTTTTGACATCTCGAATTGGGACAGCAGAGGCCGGTTGGGATATCAATGGTATCCCAGACTGGCTAATACCACAAGAAATCCGCCTTATTGAATTGCTGGAAGGATCCTCTCCTGACCATCGGCATATAAGAGACAGCTGGGCCTGGGGAACGACTGGAACATACACCACAGCAGCTGGATACAAAGCTCTCCAGAGCCCAAGAAACAGCAGTCATGCACCAGCCTTTTGGAAGGCTGTTTGGGACAATCTAGCTCTGCCCAAAGTGAACTTCTTCTTCTGGACGTTGGTGCACAACAAAATTCTCACTGGCGACAATCTAGAGAAAAGGAATATTTCAGGACCACAGAGGTGCGAGTTATGCAGAAGCAACTTTGAAACAGCCCAGCATTTATTCCTAGAGTGCAATTTTGCCAAGGAAGAGTGGGAGCACGCCCTCTTGGACCTGCAGATTCCACTGTTTCCCCAAATTACAGTAGCAGAACTATTTGCCTCCTGGAATAATATCTATCCTCATAGCATTCCCAACAAATCCATCTGGAAAAAAATCTGGACAGCAATTCCAAAATTCGTTTGTTGGCAGATATGGTTGGCTCGTAATGATCAAATCTTCAATGGAAACAGAAACACTCATCTTCAAGCTGCAGCCAAAGCCAAAGCATTACTCTTGGAAGCAGCGCAACAACAGTATCATAAAGAAGATCCTCTCCTCCTTCCTGAAGAAAGGAGATGGCTCCGCCCGCTTGAGCCTTCTCCTCGAAAGCTCCATCTAGCCCCTCAAACGGCTAATCCGAAGTGGAGAATAAGAGAAACTGAGGAAAATTTCACAAATTGGTGGAAATCCAAAAATCTCACCACCATCTTCTTTGACGGAGCATCCAAAGGAAACCCCGGGAACGCTGGAGCTGGAGGGGTCATCTACTCTCCGGATGGCATCTCAAGAGACAACTTTTATTGGGGACTAGGACAGAATTCTAACAATCAGGCAGAGATCTATGGCCTACTCAAAGCTTGTCTAATTGCAAGAGAAAAGGGAGTCAAAGATTTCCAAGCCTTTGGTGATTCAGAGATCCTAATCAGAAAGTTAAATGCTGAAGATCTTTTCAACAATGCAAGACTCAACAAACTTCTGGGAAGACTAAAAAGAATCATCCAAGAGTTCACCTCATATAAATTCTATCACATTCTTAGAAACCTGAATGGCGAAGTTGATCAAATGGCGAACAAAGGATGCCCGCTTATGAAAGGACAGTTGTTTATTAATGACAAAAACTTCCACCAACCCCCCTAAAAAGTCTGTAAATCACAAGCAGAATAAGCTTGTTGTTCTCTATGTAACCGGGGCTACCTCGGCAAAGACCCCACCCCTCTTATTCGAATAAATAAAATCCTACAACCGTTACAGTTAAAAAAAAAAAAAAAAAATCATAAAAATAAAACCAAAATAGAAAAATTGTTATTTAATATTAAATTTTAAATTAATTAATATATTAAATATAATTAATTAAATTAAATTAAAATTTAAAACATAATATATATGAAAAAAAAATAATAAATAAATAAAAAATTAAAATTAAAATTATTAAATCGCTTCGGGAAATTGGATGGAATCACATCGGAGATTTTATATATCGCAAGTTTAACAAAACCCCGATAGCCCTCATTCCCCGATCCGATTTGTCGATTGCGAAAAGTCAAAAAGCATGGGGGGCATTAATGTAGGTTATCTTTTAAGTTTTGTTTTAAATTTCTACACTCATACGTATGAGTGAAAAATGATTAGGTAGTTATAATTTTAATTTTATAATAATTTATAATATTTAATGTTTTATTTTATATTAATTAATTAATATAAAATTTAATTAATTAAATTAAATTAAATTAAAATATTATTTAGATTAATATTAATTAGTTTATAAATAGTTAATTATGTTAATTAATTAGATTAACATTAATTAATAATAGTTTATAGAATTCAGGCTTTTGTGATCCATATCAAGTTTGTGAGAGATTTTTCGGCGAAAATCACATGGAATACCATTTGTCGACGCGTTTCGAACCAACTATAAAAATATTTTATATATTTTTATATATATTTTTAAGGGATTGTTCCTAAATATTACTAATTAAATTAATAAAATAATTTTGACCCCGGTCCTAGAGTCAAACTAGCCGTTGGTCAAGTTAGCCGTTGGAGGCTCTGCTCAGACTATTCAACATGCTAAGCTGGATCTGTTTCTTCAACTTGTCCTGACGATGAACCACACTAGTTGGTTCCAAACGCGTCGACAAATGGTATTCCATGTGATTTTCGCCGAAAAATCTCTCACAAACTTAATAATAGTTTATTAAATAATCAGTTTAATTTATGATTAACAATTAAATTAGAATTAATTATTAGTTAAATAGAATTCTAATTTAGGATTTAAGTTTTAATTAAAATTCATATTTTTAGCCGAGCAACAGAAATTCCAGAATTGTGCAAGAATTGACTCACCAACTTTGGAAACTCATAGAATGAGTTGTACTTAGCCAAATGAGACCCATGACGGCTCATTGGAAAGATAAAATCAAGGAGAACATTTCTGAGGAGGTTTCATTAACAGATTTGGTCATTTATTGGGTCGAAAATCAGGCAGAAGATCAAGCTTCGAATTTCTAAAACAAAATCAATTTTCTGAGTTATTTTTTACATTTTCATTTGTCCAAGCCTCTTCTAATTGCAGATCCATTCGTCAATAATATCCTTGACCAATTAAACCATCCCAGACATCAATAGAGAATTTATATTTTATTTTCAATTATTTATTTAAATAGAATTTGATTAGATTTGTTTTAAATGTCAGCAATGACATTTTGATTTTATTGTTGTATTTTTAATTTATTTTGATTTTTTCTTGCGGGAAAAGAGTAGAAGAGATATGGAGAAAAAGATCTCAATCAATGAGAATGCTCCAACAATTAAACATTGAAATTTTGAGCAAATAAAATTGGATTGGACAGATTTCTCTTCAACAAACTTTCCTCTCACAAATTCATTTGCAAATATTATAAATAGCAGATTGCAGAATGTAAAAGGGGGCTGCTCTCTTCTGCAATTTTAGACTTCCAAAAGCACTACTGTAATAGGAATTTAGAATTGTAGGAGAGAGGAGAGAAAATCTCAGATCTGGGGATGATTAAGGATTTTTCTTTTGTATCTTGAATTATGCATGATGGGCAAAGTTTGCACTATTGTGGATTTAGTTTTGAAGGCAAAAGTTCAAGCAATGTAAAGAGCTGTTGAAAACCAGGGACAGAGAAATGGGTGCAATAAATTGGTATTTTTAATACTACTGTTTCAAATATCAGTTTCATTTTTATGGTAACAAGAATGTGTCATTTTTTTCATGTTTGTGCACTTTTGTCGATATGAGTAATTTGTCTCAATGTTGTTATTATGTATCTCTGTTTTTATGATCTAATTTTTTATTTCTGAGTAACTATTTGCTCAGAAATCTGTCTTATAAAACTGATTTATTGAATGGTAATGTGTTGTGAACTATTTCCACATATTATTGTTTAATTATTGGATTTACTGATTTAATAATCAATATCATTTTTGTGAACTACTTCCTGAGTGTTGTTGGTTTATTATTTCAGTTAAGAGGTCTCAATAGGATGTGTTTTGATATCCATAATATCAATTAATTGAACTACTTCATTAACTTGATATTCATTATAAACAAGACATATTTAAAATCCCAATACTGTAATTATCTTGCTCTTAGTTGGGTTAGATCTATATCTGCCTAATTAAGATAGGATTAAGATTAGTTTCTTTTTTCTTGCATTATAGAATAAGCTCGCATTTATATTAAGTTCTACATTCTTTTAAGTCCTCTTCTCAGAGAGACAAAACTTTAGTTGTGGCTTGGCTGAACCCAAATCAGCTTAATGGTCATTCTCTTGCCTGATCAGCAAGAAGAAGTGATCTAATATCCCTATCTATTGGTAGTTAAAGATACATCATAAGCCAATAGCAATAGGGAAAAGGTAACTGGACCTAGTTAAACCAGTCGGAGCCACCACACCAAATGGAAAAGGAGTTTCTTTAAGGTCTGGACCGAGTGGTTATTCCCCAATATTGTTGCAGCAATTTTCGAGGCATCAACATTTTTAGCGCTAGAAGAAAGGCCGAGATTTTTTGTCTATTGGAGTTTTTTTTTAATTTTAACACTTTATTTAATTACGATGGCTCCTCTTAAACTTCCAATTTGGAGTTGTATCCATGGACGTGCATCTTCCAATACTCCACCCGAAGTGGTAAGACTCTTGTCTCAGGTAAAGTTCAATGGTAAGAGAAATTCTTCTGCTTTTAATAATGTCTTTCAATTTATTCAAAATGTTTCAATTATGATTTTCAAAGAATTGATGAAGGCATTTTATGCAGAATTTTTACTCTCACATTTGCGGCAAAAGCCAGAAACTGGTGTAGAACTCTTTCAGTTGCCTCAATTCATAGCTGGGATCAATTTGTTACAATTTTCATTTGTAAATTTGACAGCTATGATTATGAACATGTATGTGAGGAAATTGAATATCTACGAAGGTTTGAAAATGAGTCCGTTAAAGATTTTAATATTCGATTTCATTTGAATTGCTTAAGATTTAAAGTCGAAGATAAACCTACAAAAGAAGAATCACTAGATTGGTTTGAACATATTTGTTCTCTTCCTTCCATTCCCAATCCATATGAAATTAGTTCAAGTTTTGTTTCATCCCCTTCTAACATAAATGAGAATTCCAATATGGATGTGCAAATAAATTGTGATGAAGTGGTTTCACAAAGCTTGGAAAATATTTCTATTCAAATGCAAGAAGACAACATCAGCAATTTTGGAGAAAGAGCTGCCTTGGAATCTAAAAATTACTCTGTAGTCAATTCAGAAAATCAGATTGCAAATCAACAAGTACAAGCAGCAATCAAAGTAAATAATAACATGCAAACTGCTGTACAAATTTCTGAATTTTTCCATGATGAACAAATGCCGAAATCAGAACAGCAAAGCAGCCTTCTTCAAGAAAGCATGAGCACACAAAGGAATGATTTAGAATCTGAAATTTACAATCAGCATAATGTACGAGAGTTCTCAAACCAAGACATTTTTAATTGCATTATTTCAAATTCACATTTTTCCCTTTATCCTGATATTTTTAATAATGGTAATTTTTCCCTCTTGCTATTAACGATGTTTCAGAAGATAAAGAGGATGATCTAAATGGCATACCAATTAATTTTTATCAAGATGGAGAAACAATAATTGATCATTCTTTTGCCATTAATGAACATGAAATTCTTGTTCCTCCTAGGTTGGACATATTGAATGAGATAGAAGGGAATTCTAGAGAATATTGTGAAGTCATTTATGATAATTACTCTGACATAGAGGATGTTGATTTCTATTCCTCTCAAGAGAATCCTCATGAGAAAATTCAATTAACATCTGTGAATGAGGAACGTTTCAATTTAGAAATTATTCCAACCTATCCTCATTTTAAAGTAGCAAATTATCTTCATGATTTCACTATTCAACAAAACATTCCAATTCATTATTCATATCATGATGAAACTCTCATTCCTACTCATAATCATAATTCGTTTTCTAGTTCACAAGTTGAAATTCAAAATTACTCAAATTCCATAATTCTCGTTAATCCTTGTGAAAAATAAATCATTTCAAAACGATCCCAATTTTGTTGTAACATTAGTTGTAAAAATAGTGATTTCATTTTATTTTTGTTTCCTCACTTATTTTGTTTAAATTTAGATTTATTTTTTGATTTTATTTTTCAGAATTTTAACACTTTATGCTGCCATATTGAGCACTTTATTATCAAACACTCAATTGATGAATTGTCTTATTGGGAAATTGAAGTTTCTTGTTATAACCATGAACATCAAAAGTTGTTAACATGTCAATGTCAATTGATGTTCATTTCTTATCAAAAGCTTCTATCTTTTCAAAGGCAATATCAACAAGAGAATGTATTTTTACAATATGGCCAACGATCTAATTTAATTAATAATTTTCAATTGTATTTAACAGATTTCCATTCATTTTTCATTGACTCATTTGAAAAATATTTGGAAAGTTTTCCTTCAAGGAAAATTGTTAATAGTTTAACATTTGTACATAACACTAACAATTCTTTCCAGGCCTTTGAATTTAAAAGCTCATCTTCACAATCTGGCCTGTTATCTCTTCTTTTGAATATTTCTCAATCCTTAATAGAAATCCATCCAGATTTCTATGATCCAATTGGTATTCAATTGGAAAGGAAATTTCAAGAGAAAGAAATTTTAATTAAGTTGCTAACAATAACTGTACATTCTGATTTCAGATTTATTTTCCTCAGTTTAGTTAGATTTGTATTTTTATTACTAACATTTGAATTGTACATACATGCAGGAATTAAAATGAGAAAATGGTTACACTGGAAATATGACTATACCTAGTCATTTTCATGGTTAGAATAGGAGTAGAATTAATTTAGTTTGTTTGTTTTATGTAGTTAATTAATTTTTAATAGTTCTCCAGATTAAAAATAAAAAAAAGCAATCAGCCCTTCTCATATCATATACATATTCAAGGAAATATTTACCTCTCATCAGAAATTTTCTAATTTTTCCTTCCCATTTTTAAATCAAAATCTATTGCAACAATACCTCTACTCATGAATACATCTCTGCCTATTTTGAATAATGTCTTGATTAAATTCAATTAAAGTTGCACTTGGCATCGATCGCCTCAAAGCTACTTTTCTTCATTTCGAGATTTCCTTCAAAGATTTTCTTTTGAAATTTATATGATAAAGGTTTTGAGAATATAAAAGCTTCATGATCCCGTTATCCAATGAAATGTATGACTGTCTATGATAAGCTTAATTCTAATTCAATCATTATTAGTCAGTCTAACCTTTCATGGTAATCATATGAAGTTCATATTATCTTCCTCAAAATTTGCAAAGGATGTCCATTTCACTGTGTACACATTTAAATCTGTGTTGATATTCTTCCAAAATTAGTGGCTTTATCCCATTCTAATCTTTAGTTTATTATCTGATGTTGCAAAACGCATCATATTTATTTACTGAAGGCATTATCAAACAGTCATTATAACACCACAGGTTTTTCTCAAATATTAATTCGGAATGAGCAGAGATAATAAATTGTTGTTTCACTTCAAAAGGGAAACATAGTTTCATATTTATTTCTGGTAAATTTTATATTTCCTGAACATGAATAAACAGATTTTATTTACGCTGATTGCACATTCTGATTTAGAATAAATAATGAGATGATTTTAAACGAAGTTAAAATTTTGATAAATCGAAGGAAGAATTTGAAGATTCATGAGGTAAAATCTGCAGACAATTTCCTTCCAGGTACGCATTTGCAAGTTCGTTCTCATCTCTTATTAGTTTCTCTTTTCCTTAGTTTATTTTTTATTTGTGTTCTATTTTATTTACAGGTTTTCATTTGTTTTCAAACCTTGAAGTAAGCAGCAAACCCATTTCAAATTTGCAACAGGTTCAGGGAAATTTTATTTCTGATTCATTAGAATTTAAGCATTTTTTTTAACTTTGCTTTCATTCATTAGAAAACCCAAGTGAAATTTAAAACATTATCACAAGATTCATGTCTGAAATGTTTCAACTTGATTTTCATATTGCTAATAAAAGATCTCTGATGTATTACCTCACTCATATGCCATATTGCATTTCGAATATCGGAGATTTGCAAGTGAAGTATACTTTCATTATCATGAATCGCCGATCTCCGATAAACGACTTTACCGATATTGCGACGACCACATAATTCCGGACCCGATATGAAATTCAAATCAAATTCATAAAAATATCACATCCGCTCAATCGCAATAATGGTAGGAGCATAACTTTAAAAGGGGCCGATGTCTCGGATCCGATATGTTATTAAATTCCCATCATAAAGTTATCGGGTCTACTCTTCATCGCATATTGGCGTATTGAGAATTGTTACATCATGTGTTTAAGATTGCTGATTGTGATCGCCGATTGCCGATCGCGCTGATCGTGATCGCCAATTAGCCACGTCATTCATCGCAAGAATCATAGTGTGTTACATCGGGTACCAAAAGTTTGCCCATCGTCGATTAGCAATCGCTTCATCGCATTTTTATTTATGCTCACATCACATCTCCGAATCTGTGATGTGCGATGTGAGAAGCACAATGTCAATATTCCCCGATCTCCAATACAATATTTCTTTAATGATGCGATCGCTCCATCTCATAGCACATCTTCTCATCGCATGTTTTCATATCGACAATTTTCCATTGCAACCTTCGATGCAATAACTTCCAATGCATGCCTCTAAGCCATTAACATTTAATCAATATATGGCATAGCAACAAAGGTGAAGTCTTGCAAATTAAACTTGAAGCATGATGAAAAAACATGTTATGCGAATCATCTGATACAGCAATATATTATTTTAAAAGCGAGTTTGGGTAACCACTATGGTAAGAAATCAGTTAATGACCAATTTGCAGTATATTCAAATCATTTTGATTTCTCATATATTTCAGTTTCAATTATATAATTCCATAATTAAAAAAAAAAAAAAAAAATGGAACTCAAGACCTCTCTATCTTCATATTTAAATTTTACATCTTGGATTTGGTCTTGCTTCTGGGCAATTTATAAAATCATGGAGTTTATATGAAACTCATAATATTTTGAGAAATAGTCATTACTGCAAATTCTCATTCTCATTTCTGATGCATTAGTTTTAATTTCAATTCCCTTGAACACAAAGCATTTCTTTTTTACATTTTATTGCTAGCTTTAGTTTAAATAAAATAAATAATGATTTTGGGTTATAGAATTTTGGTTAGTTTGACTTCTTCATGTTTTTAATGTTAATTAAAATAAGAAGTCAGCTAGTTTGGAGAAACTGATACCTTTTAGGTAAGATCAAAAGCAATTATCCAATGGTAAGATTCATGTACCCACTTTCATTAATTTCCATTTCGTTACTTTAGTTTCAGTTTTGTTTTTCTGATATATAAATATGTTTTGCAGCGCTTCATAAAAGCTTCCAATCCTCCGCCAGATCATATTTTCGAAGTCCATACTCTTCTCCTGGCTTTATTTCAATAAGCAGCGATAATCTTCATCGAAACAGCTACACCAGGAAGTTTCTGAACCTTTAGTTTGTTTCTTTAAGCATTCCTTTTTTATTAGAAAATGATTAAGATGATGCTTGGAAACAAAAAGATTGATATCAGACAGAAAATTTTCATTGTGGCTAAATTTTATCGTCGCTGCTATCCAAAAAGCCTAAAACACTTACAACCCTACAATGTATGATTTTCCTAAATCTCGACATAAGAAAGATTGATTACACGATTATTTTATTTTCTTCATATTGTTGAGACATTGGTATAAACATTCTTGTTTGAGTTTATCTTTTCAAACTTGGATTTTCTTTTCATTTTTCGAATCTCTTCATTTTTTTTTTTGTTTGCTGATTTCTTTCTCATTTTAGCATAAGAATTATTTTTCCTTTAGTTTTCAATTTTGATTTTGGTGACTTTGCCATGATTTATATGGAAGGCCTACTTGTTACCTAACAATGGTCAGCATACATGGAGAAAAATAGTTAATAGTCACCTATTAGCTTTTTCTTAAATCTCTTGGTAAAGTTTGATTTTCTTATTATAAAGGTAGACATACTTAAGGAAGAGATTACCAATTTAGAAAAGTTGACAAAGTATCATAAGATCTGAAAGAATTCATTTTTATCAAAATTGTAATCATTTTGAGATTTCAATATTTTATTAAGATTTTTTGAAGTTCTATTATCAGTCAAGAAAAGTTATTTTTAACCAAGTAAAGACACTTTACAGCAAAACACCTTTAACTCTGAAATTGTCATTCTTAACTCTTAAGGAGTCAATGATTCTCCCTGTCCCAGAAAGTCTTATTTTTCTAGAGTGTGATCCAGAAATATATTTAAACTTAAAAGATAAGAGGTCTCATCATGAGCCTGCTTACCATGATCATAGGGAAAAAATAGGTTGACATTACCAACACTGCTAAACAAACCAGGGTAATGGCTTATGATTGCAAACAATTATAAGACAAGGGGTCTCATCACGAGCCAGCTTGTTCAGTCTAATTATAACCAGTGAATGGCATTGTCAACTATCTGGCTACCAAACCAGGACAATGGCTTCTAGGAACAAAATAATAATAATAATAATAACAATAATAATAAAATATATAAAAAATAATAAAATAATAAACATATATGAATGGATTTATCTCTAGATCAATAATTCTTAAATAGATGGGATTATGAATTATTTATGATTAAAAGGTAACCCTGTCGAGACTATAGATGTTTGCTGGCAGTAGTGGTTCTACCTGTGACAAATGAGTATATTTTAAAAGCTAAGCTGTAAAGTGACCCCTGCTTTATCTCTACAACTAATTAAGGACTAATATAGAGTTTTGAAATATTTTAATTTATGAGGAATTTTAAAAAAATCACAGTTAGATGATTTTTGTTTTTATTCAGATTAATGAACCTAGTCAAGCATCCCAAAAAATAATTTTCTCTTCTTTAAGTATTTTTACTTGAATTTTGAGGAAACCTCATTCATATTAAACAGAGATAATTGGTTATTCTCCCGTGTGTCGCCATTGTTGTGTTAAAACACAACCCCCCCACTTTTTATTTGTTCACTTCAAATAATGGGGACCCTTTCTATAAATTTTTGGCTAAATGCCTTTTAGGATTTTTATTTAATTGATTATCCTATGCTTTTGTTAATTTTTCATTTTCTTTGGATTCTTGTTTTGATTTCTTTGTTGAAATCGATTTTTTATAAGCTTCCCATAGATGCTTGTTTCGCCTCATTTGGTCAACTAGTTTGAAAATGGTACTCCTTTGAAATCTCGTCATTTATCTAGCCTGGGTTAAAAATGCATAAAATGTACAATATTGCACATTTTGTAAATAAATTAGTTCAATAATGCATTTTTTCAAATATTAACCCTTAGTTAGTTATTACTACTATTTTTCATTTTTCAGCCAAATCATGAATTATCGGGATTTTAATAATTTGCTCTAATTTCCAAAATTGATTATTAATCTCGAAAACCCAAAATTTCGAAGTGGCTGTAGTTTATTTTTCATTTATTTTCTAAATGGCTGTAATTTAATTTTTATTTTCATTAAAATGGCTATAGTTTAAAAACTAAAATTCATAAAAATAAAACCAAAATAGAAATTGTTGTTTAATATTAAATTTTAAATTAATTAAATTAATTAATATATTAAATATAATTAATTTAATTAAATTAAAATTTAAAACATAATATATATGAAATAAAAAATAAAAAATAAAAATTATTAAATCGCATCAGGAAATCGGATGGGATCGCATCAGAGATTTTATATATCGCAAGTTTAACAAAACCCCGATAGCCCTCATTTCCCCGATCCGATTTGCCGATTGCGAAAAGTCAAAAAAGGGGGCATTAACTTAGGTTATCTTTTAAGTTTTGTTTTAAGTTTCAACACTCATACGTATGAGTGAAAAATGATTAGGTAGTTATAATTTTAATTTTATAATAATTTATAATATTTAATGTTTTATTTTATATTAATTAATTAATTAAAATTTAATTAATTAAATTAAATTAAATTTAAATATTATTTAGAATAGTTTTAATTAGTTTATAAATAGTTAATTATGTTAATTAGTTAGATTAATATTAATTAATAATAGTTTATTAAATAATTAGTTTAATTTATGATTAACAATTAAATTAGAATTAATTATTAGTTAAATAGAATTTTAATTTAGGATTTAATTTTTAATTAAAATTCAGATTTTTAGCCCAGCAACAGAAATTCCAGAATTGTGCAAGAATTGACTCACCAACTTTGGAAGCTCATAGAATGAGTTTTACTTGGCCAAATGAGGCCCATGACGGCTCATTGGAAAGATAAAATCAAGGAGAACATTTCTGAGGAGGTTTCATTAATAGATTTGGTCATTTATTGGGTCGAAAATCAAGCAGAAGATCAAGCTCCGAATTTCTAAAACAAAATCAATTTTCTGAGTTATTTTCTGCATTTTCATTTGTCCAAGCCTCTTCTAATTACATATCCATTCGTCAATAATATCCTTGGCTAATTAAACCATCCCAGGCATCAATAGAGAGCTTATATTTTATTTTCAAATAGAATTTGATTGGATTTGTTTTAAATGCCAGCAATGACATTTTGATTTTATTGTTGCATTTTTAATTTATTTTTATTTCTTCTTGCAGGAAAACAGTAGAAGAGATATGGAGAAAAAGATCTCAATCAATGAGAATGCTCCAACAATTAAACATTGAAATTTTGAGCAAATAAAATTGGATTGGACAGATTTCTCTTCAATAAACTTTCCTCTCAAAAATTCCTTTGCAAATATTATAAATAGCAGAATGTAAAAGGGGGCTGCTCTCCTCTGCAATTTTAGACTTCTAAAAGCACTATTGTAATAGGAATTTAGAGTTGTAGGAGAGAGGAAAGAAAATCTCAGATCTGGGGATTATTAAAGATTTTTCTTTTGTATCTTGAATTATGCATGATGGGCAAAGTTTGCACTATTGTGGCTTTAGTTTTGAAGGCAAAAGTTCAAGCAATGTAAAGAGCTGTTGAAGACCAGGGACAGAGAAATGGGTGCAATAAATTTGTGTTTTTGATACTACTGTTCAAATATCAGTTTCATTTTTATGGTAACAAGCATGTGTCATTTTTTTCATGTTTGTGCACTTTTGTCGATATGAGTAATTTGTCTCAATGTTGTTATTATGTATCTCTGTTCTTATGATCTAATTTCTGATTTCTGAGTAACTATTTGCTTAGAAATCTGTCTTATAAAACTGATTTATTGAATGGTATTGTGTTGTGAACTATTTCCACATATTATTGTTTAATTATTGGATTTACTGATTTAATAATCAATATCATTTTTGTGAACTACTTCTTGAGTGTTGTTGGTTTATTATTTCAGTTAAGAGGTCTCAATAGGATGTGTTTTGATATCCATAATATCAGTTAATTGAACTACTTCATTAATTTGATATTCATTATAAACAAGACATATTTAAAATCCCAATACTTTAATTATCTTGCTCTTAGTTGGGTTAGATCTATATCTGCCTAATTAAGATAGGATTAAGATTAGTTTCTTTTTACTTGCATTATAGAATAAGCTCGCATTTAGATTAAGTTCTACATTCTTTTAAGTCCTCTTCTCAGAGAGGCAAAACTTTAGTTGTGGCTTGGCTGAACCCAAATCAGCTTAAGGGTCATTCTCTTGCCTGATCAGCAAGAAGAAGTGATCTGATATCCCTGTCTATTGGTAGTTAAAGATACATCATAAGCCAATAGCGACAGGGAAAAGGTAACTAGACCTAGTTAAACCAGTCAGAGCCACCACACCAAACGGAAAAGGAGTTGATTTAAGGTCCGGACCGGGTGGTTATTCCCCAATGTTGTTGCAGCGATTTTTGAGGCATCAACAGAGTGGTAGGGTTCCTTTTTTCCATAATTTTGCTTTCCATTTTTCTTGTCAACCTGAATGCCTTCTCCAATGAATCAAGTTCCCAAAGGCGAACCTCATGTTGGATGTTATCCTTTAAATTCCCTATGAACACATCAATCCTATGCTCCTTTGGAATATCTTTTACCCTTATATTCAATTTTTGGAAGTCCTCAATGTGCTCTATCATTGAACCCTTTTGTTTGATATTTTATCAATTGGCTAAAAAAGTGTTACTTTTTGTATCCTCATAATGTGCTATCATTTCATCCATAAAAATTGTCCAAGTGACAATTTGTTTACAAGAGCAAAGTCATCGATACCATACAAACTGATTTGCTTCCAAATATAAAGTTGCAATGTGTACCTTTTGTGTGTTTTACACATTATGGAGATTGAAATATTGTTCCATTTGTAGTATCCATGTTATGGGATCCTTGCCATCAAACTTCCTCATATTGATCTTTGGAACATGGTGGGTCTTCGATCCAATGATAGAGTCTATGAAATCATGATTAACATTTATTTTGTTCTCATCATGAGTTTCCTTTACTACCCTTTCGCCATTGGTAAGCATTTTTTGTAGAAACTTTGTTAAATATGTCTTCAAATATTCCATGTTACCTTTAAGTTTTTCTTCTAAACCATCCATATTGATTTCCACGCCTTTCTTTAAATCATCCATCTTAGCTTCCACGCCATCCATCTTAGCTTCCACGTCATTCATCTTAGCTTCTATGTCTTTCTTTAAACCATCCATCTTAGCTTCCACACCTTTTTGTAAATCATCCATCTTAGCTTCCACGCCATCCATCTTAGTTTCCACGTCTTTCTTTAAACAATCCATCTTAGCTTTTGTTACTTTTTGTGAGAGTGAATTTTGTTGCACTTGTCTCGTAATTTGGATATATCATGTTGCATTTCTTCCTCTTCTTCATGAGTCATGCTAAAGCTTTCAGGTTTCTTACTAGGTGTTTCCATTTTCTTTCTTCGGGGCATCAATTAATGATAATTATGCTTCATTGTGCCCTTTGAATTCCTTCAAATTAATTTTTCCAACCAAACTTATGCAAAATTAAAAAAAAAAAAGCTACACACCTTTTTCCAATTTGTAGGAGCTCAATATTGTATTTGTTGTATCTCTGAAATTTCGAATCTCCAAGGTCAAAAATTTTGAACTGTCGTAGCCTTTTGAGTTCTCTTTCTAACTACACAAGTCTGATTGAAATTGGATTCTCTAAGAAAGCGTTATGCCGAATATCCCAGGATGGCCGATTATACACTTTTTCAGTAGAGCGAACTTGTACGAAGTGCCACATGTCACTGTTTCCACCTTCTGACCTGAAAACTATGCATAGAAAACTATAGTTTGTCCTATTTCTGTAACTTCTTACAAAATTTCAATCTGATACCCAGAGAGAAAGTTATGATGATTTTCCCAAGGTCATTTGTTTGGGATGTAATTCGGGATCCTACAAAAACCCTAACTTCCTTAGATCATATCTCTGAAAATATAACGCGATAAGATCTGAAATTCGAACCCGAGGATCATCGAGATTTATGCTCAAATGGTTTTTTTTAGAATCTGAAACGTCGTAGAAAAAAGGTTATAGAAAAAATTCCATGATGGCTTGTTTTGGAGTAGCAAAACCCTAGAATCCAAACCTCTGATATCAAATGTTACGAAACCAGCTCACAAAAAGATAGATCAACATATTAGAAATCAGCCTCTTCAAGGGGAAACCTCCTTTACATTACACAAATGAACAATTCTTTGATGATACAAATGACAAAGCCTCCTTTCTATAAATAGGAGTCTAAGGGGTCGTAATATAATCAAAGTCAACATAACAATAATAATATAAGGGCACAAAAATAACAATAGTGGGCTTCTATGGGGCACAATAATAACAATATGGAGACAATAGGGGCACAACAATAACAATAAGGGCTACAATGACAATAGTAATGGGGGAATCACTAGTAGTATAGGGACCTAATAGAAACCTGCTCTGATACTAATATGATCCGTTTCTATGAATATTCCACTGGACAATTCGTCACAATAGATCTAATAATATTAGATTTAAAATATAAAGTTCTACACTACTACCATTTTATTATATTTTTGTATTTGTAGATTTATTGTTAATAGTGCATGCATGCGAATTAAAATTATTCAGAAAATAGAGAACGACAAAAATAAAATCTCTTAAACACATTTGACACAAGATATGCTCTAGGAAACCCCTCCGGGAGAAAAACCTAGCTGGAAGGTTAGGCCTCTCGAGTCTCTTTATCTAAATGGAAATATGGATGTAGGTACAAAGAAGTATGACTAGTGGCCCATGGGCTGCTACAATACACAAATCCTCTTTTTGTGCTTTACCTCCTATCCCTCTTGCCTGTTTTTTCTCATTTATGGAACAAATGCACTTGAAATAATAGAACCCCTTTTCCTCCTAGAGGCCCGTTATAACATAGCCCGATAACCTACTAGTGGTTAGGTTTGACTACCTCAACTCTTAGCCAAAGTAACATTATAGAATCTTCTAGGGTATTCTACATCATAATCATGTGTCTAGCCCCTTTTCCATGAATAATGAGGGCCAAAGTGGCATCTTCTTGAATTATGGTGGTGAAAATAGGAAGGTCAACTTTTTAGTGGCATAAATTTTGCATACAAACTCTAATCGACGTGATTATTGTGCAGTTGAAAATGTCTTTGTGTGTAGATGATCAGGAGCTCAAAATTTGTCAAAATTTCAAACTGTCCGAATTTTGATAAGTTCAACTTCATATTGAAGAGCTCGTCATTCTGAATCCAATGGTGTGAATGGCACTCAAATCCGATCTCGTATGCAGAAGTTAGAGTCAGTCAAAGTTCAGGGTTGACCTGATGACATGGAAAAATTGGATGATATGGAAAAGGTCCTAGCCAATCGGGAGGTGCCAAGTGTCACTCTGCCACTGGCCCTCGCACATCGCATAATGTTAAAAATCAGCCCTCGACATAGTCATATATGTGTCACATTTCTTAATCCTCGTTGAGTCCACCCAAACCGCAGTATATGGGTTTAGGCATGGCTGTGATGAGTTATGATTGCAATAAACTACCAGATACAATACTTTTATTTTTTGTAAATTAAAGTCCCGGTGGGTCCGTCATATCGCACTAATTAGGTTCCCGCAGCCGATTGTCGATTGCGATGAGCACCCCAGACGTGATAATCTTATATGCCACAGTGTAATAACCTGGCAGGTCCGTGTTATCATGGGAAATGATATCGGCCCTGGCCCCGACAGTTTATGGAGTGTGATGCGATGCATTCCCATCAGCGATAAGAATTGGCCCTGACCCCGATAGTTTATGGAGTTGCGATGCGATGCAATCGCATATCACAATCGCATCGACCATAGGTTATCGGCTCGGGTCCATACGCAGTTAAGTTTCGAATTCGATAATGCCGATTGCGATGAGTTGGAGGTTCTGTACGCAATACTATATTGTGTTGCAATTTATAATCTAGTGGGTCCCCTTATCACTAGTTCGCATGCTTCATGTGTTAAAGTCTTGTGTAATGTGTATTACCCCTCGCACGCCGATTGTGATATCTGACAGACTGCGTGACCATCGTCATAAACACAGGACCTAATCGCAAGTGTGACCACTCAGCCCTTAACCGCGAGATTGGCAGGATTGATGGCGAAACTGCTAGTTTAGACTGTGGATAATGAATTTGACTGGTAGTAAGCTAGATTTGGAGGAGAAAATTGTGGGGAGATTCATAGAAGTCATAACTAAGGCAATTGTCGAACTAATTGGATGAAAAAAGAGGCTAGACAGCCAATTTTTTGGGCATTCTGAACTCATTGAAACAGGTTTTAGAGTCAAATGAGCACTTTTGGATAGGCTTTTTGCAAAGTGAAGCATATGGGTGCCCTGGTCAACCAGAGTGTTGATTCAGTTTATGGAGGAGTTCCAAGATGGAGATGACCTTGTAGGGGTATTCCAGCCTCCATATGTTTTCTGCAGTAGCCATTACATCAGTATTGTAGTTGTATTTTTTCTTTGCTCTATATGTGTATGGAGAAAGAGACTTATTAAGTACTTCAAGTGGATTGTTGTACTTGTTTATGCTCTTGGAATTTATAGTATGGGGTCTTGATTTGAGATCCCTTAGCTTGTTGATTGTTCCATGACTAATTGTAGGTTGTCATATGTTTAGAGTGAGAATGTTTTTCATAAGAATGTTTCCTTGAAGGAGAAACAAGCCACTCTATTTGTCAGCACATTTAAGTACTCTTTATCTGAAGAATTTTGAGCATAATGAGAAGGGGTCATGCCTTTAGAGATGATCCAAGGAGATGTAGCCCAAGAGGGGTGAATTCCTTTATCAATGGTTGGTGTTTTATTGTTTGATGCATGCTTCCATTTATTTTTTTGGTTTCATGTTTTAAGTTTTTCTTCATGAAACTATTTTTAAGCAAAAACACATAAAATTCATGCTTTTACTTGCTATTTTTTAGTACAACCTCAAGCACATTTTTATATTCTGATGAGGGGAATTAACATAGCATAACTGATCTGCCCCAATTCAGATCAGGTTGGTATCAGAGGAATGGTTTTGATTTGTGCAAGGAGTAATTCACTGTTGTTTGCAAGTATATGTATTTTGAATGTCATTGAGGAGAAGGTTTTGGAAAGGAGAGTAAGATTGTTTCAATCTCTACCACTAATTTCTACCTCAAATAGTAGTAGAAGCTTCAAACAAAAGCATGTCCCAAGGAGGAGAGCCTGCAAGAATGTCACGGGATGTGAAGGCTTTCAGAAAGGATTTCTTAGACATGGTAGAAATGGTGAAAGTCCTGTATAAAGAGAGGAATACCAATTTGCAAGGTGAAGGATCTAGACCTCCAAGAGGAGAATGTTATCCAAGGGAAGAAGGTAACAAGGATGGTGATAAACCACCATGTTCTCCACAATCTTCATGTTTTTATACAACTTTTATGCAAGATGCTAGTGTAGAAAGTCCTTCAAAGAAAGTAGATGGACAAGTTTGTACCTTCTGTCCACATGATGTGGAAGATGAGGTTCTATCAACACCTAAATTCAAGGAGCTGAAAGAAGAGAGTTGAAGATTTGAAGAGGACACATCTCAAATTAAAATGGAATTCGAAAGCATCTTCATATGCCAATCAAAGGATGCAGCAAATGGTAAGAATTTACATGCTTCTTCCTTATGCAAAAGCATTAATGTAAATTCATTTGCAGCCTTTGAAAAACACAGTAAAGGCATTGGATCCAAACTCTTAACCAAGATGGGTTACAAGGGAGGAGGCCTTGGCATAAACCAACAGGGCATCAAAAATCCAATTGCAGCCAAGGAGGGGCCTAAATACAAAGGCTTAGGCTATGTCGCCAAAGAAGAATGGTCTTCTAGCGATGGTTCATGGGTCACGTGTTCCTTTTGCCATAAGGGAGAACACGAGGAGGCAACATGTTGGAGTTTGCACCCATAAATGGTTCACGCGTGATTCCTCAAACGTAAAGAGGATTTGAAGGGGTAAATGTCTCTAGAGAGATATGAAAGTGTCGAGGAAGAGTTCTTCAATCCACGCGAGTTCCGCACGCAGGCAGCGTAAGCCAAAGGACAACAGAAATAGGTATAATCGTTCTGTTAATTCGAATGCTAATAATTCGAATGTTGTTAAATAAAATGTTTTTCATGGTGGAAAACAAAATGTGGATTTGAATAACGTGTTAAGAAAAATGTTTCCATGCACCTTTTGCCTTTCATCTAACCATTGTGTAGATAAGTGTGATAAGAGGAAAGCAATCATCGAGAAGATGTCTATGTCTATTGGAATTGAGACTAAAAGGAGAAAATCTCATCCAAAGATAAAGGCAAGTGAGCCAAGAGGAGCTCAAAAGAATTTATACTCACTGCAATATCAGTGGGCATTGGGTCGAGAAGTGTTGGAAATTGTTTCCACATCTTCATCCTAGTAAGGGCAAGCAGATCATGCAAGCACCAGAAGAGGAAGTGACAATAGAAAAAGTGGCGCAAGATGCGACCATCCCTGAAGCAGCTTCAGAAGAAGAGAAAGTTCAAATAGAGGGTTCATTCACCTGGTTGGGTAAGAAATGGGCAGACTATTTGTCCAGCTGAAGTCTGTAAATTTCTGTTTTGCACTAGTTGCATATCCCCATAGTTGGGTAATTTGTAAAAGTGATGTTCATAAATAAATCACTTATATGCAACAATGTTTTTCTTTAAGCATTACAATGCTAGTTTGGCTTGTTGATAGTCAATTTGAATGGAGAAATTTGGGAGTCAAGTTCATTCCATTTTGTAAAATGCTTTCTTGAAAACATTTTGTAAAAATCATTTTAAGACTGTTGTATGAGTAGTTGCAGCACATTTAGTATGTTCCAAATGTGTGTAGCACTCGAGTTATACGAGTATTCACTATGTGAAGCTTGTTTTGGGTTCATTTGACAAAGTCTTTTAGGATCTTATCCTTGATAAGGATTTTGCAGATAATATTCTTGGAATTCTTCTTGGGAAGGATGTTGTTGTGGATGGCCATAGTGACATGGATAGGTTGAGAAGAACATAAGACTTGAATCTTTTGTCGCATAACAAAAAATGTAATTTGCAAGATATTGTACTACATATTTCCATGGGATGCAGGTGTCGGTTCATCGCTCATGGCTCCGAAGAACGAAGGTGGAGGAGAAGGAAGGATGACATGTAGGATACTTGCAGTGCAGACAACTACAGAGGAGTTGCAGATTATTTAATGCTTTTGGAGACCAAAATATTTTTAGCAAGGAAGAATGATCAGGAGCTCAAAATTTGTCAAAATTTTAAAGTGTCAGAGTTTTGATAATTTCAACTTCATACTGAAGATCTCGTCATTCTGAATCCAATGGTGCAAATGACACTCAAATCCGAGCTCGTATGCAAAAGTTATAGTCGGTTAAAGTTCAGGGTTGACTTGATGACATGGCAGGATTGGATGGTATGGCAAAGGTCCTAGCCAATTGGGAGGCACAAAGTGTCACTGTTCCATTGGCCCTTGCAAATCTCATATCTCATAATGTTAAGAATGAACCCTCGGCACAGTCATATATGTGTCACCGCCGATAACAGTCGATTGTGATAAGTCTTGGATGTGGGATTTTATATGTCACATTTCTTAATCCCCGTCGAGTCCGCCCAAACTGTAGTATATGGGTTCACGCACGGTTGCGATGAGTTCCTATTGCAATAAACTACCGTACACGATACTTTTAGGTCCCCGCAGCTGATTTTCAATTACGATAAGCACCCCAGACGTGATAACCTTATATGCCACAGTTTAATAACCCGACGGTTCCATTGTGGGAAAGGATATCAGTCGTGGCCCCAACAGTTTATGGAGTGCGATGTGATGCGATCGCATATCGCAATCACATCAGCGACAAGAATCAACCCTGGCCCCGGTTGTTTATGGAGTTGCGATGCGATGCGATCACATATCGCAATCGCATCAACCACAAGTTATCGGCCCCAGTCCAGACGCAGTTAAGTCCTGAATGCGATAACATCGATTGCGATGAGCGGGAGGTGCCGGACGCGATATTGTATTGTGTTGCAATTTATAATTCGGCTGGTCCCCTTATCGCTAGTTCGCATGTTTCATGCATTAAAGTCTTGTGTAATGTGTATTACCCTTAGCACGCTGATTGCGATATCTAATAGACTGCAGGACTGTCGCCGTAACCGCCGGACCTAACCACAAGTGTGACCACTCGGCCTTTAACCGCGAGATTGGCAGGATTGATGGCGGAACTGCTGATTTCAGCGGAGCTGCTAGTTTGGACTGCAGATAATGAATTTAATTGGAAATATGCTAGATTTGGAGGAGAAAATTGTGGGGAGACTAATAGAAGTCATAACTAAGGCAATTTTCGACCAAATTAGATGCAAAAGGAGGTTAGATAGTCATTTTTTTGGGCATTCTTAACTCATTGGAACAAGTTTTAGAGTCAAAGGAGCACTTCTGAATAGGCTTTTTTGCAAAGTGAAGCCTATGGGTGCCCTAGTCAACCAGAGTGTACTTGATTCAGTTTATGGAGGAGCTCCAAGATGGACATGACCCTGTAGGGGTATTCCAACCTCCATATGTTTTCTGCAGCAACCATTACAACAGTGTTGTTGTTAAGTACTTCAAGCGGATTGTTGTACTTGTTTATGCTCTTGGAAGTTAGAGTATGGGGTCTTGTTTTGAGAGCCCTTAACTTGTTGATTGTTTCATGACTAACTGTAGGTTTTCATATGCTTAGAGTGAGAATTATTTGCATAAGAATGTTTCCTTGAAGGGGAAACAAGCCTCTTTTTGTCAGCACATTTATGTACTCTTTATCTGAATAATTTTGAGCATAATGATAAGGGGTCATGCCTTTAGAGCTGATCCAAGGAGATGTAGCCCAAGAGGGGTGAACTCCTTTATCAATGGCTGGTGTATTATTGTTTTATGCATGCTTCAATTTAGTGTTTTGGTTTCATGTTTTTAGTTTTTCTTCATGAAACTATTTTTGAGCAAAAACACATAAAATTCATGCTTTTACTTGCTATTTTGGAGTAAAACCTTAAGCACAATTTTATATTATGATGAGGGGAATTAGCATAGCATAACTAATCTGCCCCAATTCAGATCAATAGAATAGCATGAAAAAGTGTTGCACTATTGAAGAAAATTTTTAACCCCAAAAAGTGTTGTTTGATGCCTCAAAACGCTCCTAAAAGGTTTTAGACCCTATTTTTCCAAACTGGGTGTTGTTGGTAAAAACAGTCCCATGAGCTGATTCCTCCACTTTTTCCACTATGAAAGCATAGAGATAGATTCCAAATAATATAATGATCCAATCTAGATCAACTGCCTTAGTTCTGGATTTCTTTTTAGTTGCATATGTCGCTCCCCTTGTGGTTGCCATCTTGTTTGGTTTCTTGCATGCAACTCTCAGTTTCTACTAGTTTAGCTCTTTGAATTCTCACTTTTCTCTTTAAATGCCTTAGACACAATGAGCCCTCCAATTAAATTAATGTACTTTATACCTCTCGACCATATTGTGCGGTTCTCCCTATGCCACAACTCCAAAATCTATCAAACGTGATCCAATATTCCTTTGTATCTAATTCTCTAGGTGGATATTACCTTAGTGCATGGACTTGGGTAGGTGGACATTCTGTCACAAATTACTCTTGTCAGATCCACCAATCTAGGGGGATTTTTTCATTAAAGTGCATCCCTTTTGTTATTAATGAAGTGGATTTCCAGCCTTTATGCAACAACATTGTCCATCCTGCATGACTAACTATGACGGTTTCCAACACTTTTTCCTTTTTCCCTTTCCTCTTTTTCCATAATGTTAGTGCCTAACAAATGTCTACCCTTTTGGTGGATTTTCATAATTATACAATGCTTTCCCTTCCTCTATCCCCCTTGTCTTCTTTGTGTGATCCCTCTCTTTAGCAAAACATAAAAATGTTTATCTATATTCACCTTTTTTTTTCAAACTGCATGGAATGTCCTTACTGCGCGAAAGGTCAATTGCTCCTATAGAGTTTCAACCGACTTCCATTGTCTCCCCATTTGGTTTTTTCAACTTAAAATCCCATGCTTCTGTCACATACTTGATCATATATGGGCCTAACCAATGCTTTTGAAACTCACCTAGATGCTTCAAGAATTTGTTGTCATACAATAGTCACTTGGTTGGAATCTCTTTTATTTTATACACCCTTCATGCCAAGATTTGTTGCGTGCTTTTTGGACATTTTGGTGAAATCCTACTATTATGTGGTCTTCCTCTAATTACAACATCTTTGATAGTCTCTTCTCTACTGATCCAGAACCAATTAAGTCTGCCAATGCAATAATGTGCGAACTTGGCACTATAAACTCCATAGGCATCACTACTTCCTTTCCTTATACTAGTGTGAAAGTTGTTTGCCCTGTAATTTTCTTACACGTGGTTTGGTAAGCCCATAGGTCTACTAGAATTCCTAGATCCCAGTCATCACAATTTACTTTGCATAATTTTTCTAAAGAGTTTTTCCAAAAATTGTGTTGAAACCTTTAACAAAGCCATTAGCCTGAGGATGATAGGGTTTGTTTTTCTTATGGTAAACTTGGAACTCTTATGCCAAGGAAGTAATTGTATCATTTAAAAAGTGGGTTCCTTGAACACCTGTCAAAGTTTGCAGTCTAGAAACCGTGATGTTGTCTCTATGCTGCAGACTTTGACAGGTTCTACCTCAGCCCACCTGGTAAGATAATATGTCGCAGTTATTATATATCGTGCTACTGATATCTTTGTTGGTGGATTGACAGGAAAAATGAATTCGGCTACCCATTCATCAAATTCATATATTTTCACCTCTAGAAATAAGAGCATCTCATCCATTCTGGATGGTTTCCCAACCCAATGACATACATCACATCTTTGACAGAATTCCTTGGCATTCAAGTTTGAATAGTTGACCACCAAAGTCTTGTGTACAAGGTCCTATGTGCAATATATTTTCTTGCGTAGTGGCCTCTTGCAACTCCTTCATTTTCTTCTGATAGTATCAAATGCCTTTCATGTTCTAAAACACAACGACGAAGTATCCCATTTGTTCCTAACTTATATAGGAAACCTTCTATGAGTTGATAATCTATTGATTTTTCCACCAACTCTTTGTTCTGTGCAACTATACATTATATTAGGGCTACTCATGTGCCAAGGAATTGGACAATTTCTGTGAAACAAGCATCAACCATGTTTATTCTGAACAAGTGCACATATGGGAGGTTATCATCAATATTCCCTGCATCCGTTCCAGTGAGTATGTTCGAAAAATTATTTGGCCATGCATTAAGCCTCCCTAGTTTTACTACTACCTCAAAGTCATATTATTGGAAGAGTAGAAACCACCTACATATCGTACCCCCCTGTTATACAAAATCTATGACTGCAGACAAAAGTATCTTCCCTAGGCCTAGTGGACTGACCTAGAACAACACAAAGACAAAGGGACTAATTTTTTCCTTAAAGTAAATAGATAATGGGATGAATCCTACCCGATATTCGTCGTATGCTTCCCACCTTCCTTGGCTTGTACGCTCCAATCCTAGCGTTGATTGCTATAATTAGAACCTTCATAGTCAGACAACATAAGTTGATGATCTACACAATTTATGTAGCATCATCTAATCACTTTATTCAATAGATCAACATGATATTGAAATACATGAAACCATAATGTCATATATAGGAAAACAAAGAACCCTTTACATTAATAGAAATGGAGTGACTTACAACCAAAAATAGGTGTTGATCTTGTAGAAGAACTCTTCCAATTTAAATTGTCCTTTCCTTGCCACAAAGTGCACCTCTAATCACACCCTAATGCATGGAATGATATCTCTCACATCAGTAGTATAAGGGTATAATCACTCTCCAAAAGCCAACAACAACCAACCAGGTGCTTGTGGAATGAGGTAAATATATAGGAAGGAGAGGTAGTTCATGAATTCTTATCCATTTACCAATCTAGGCTTGAGATCAAAAAGTGATGGGAGGATGAGCTCAAGGGATAAGATGGTGATTTCTCCAAGGTGGAATTATATAGGATTCAAATGTTTATCCAAGGTAAATGGTTGAAACAACCTCTGGAAGCTTCTGGAAGAGGAAGCTTCATAAATATTTTTTTTTTCCCAAATTTCTAGAATCAATACACCCCCCAACACTGAGCAACCTATTGGTGATCAGTACAGGTGCAAAGTAGGGAAACATGGTAATCAACACTGGTTAATGAGGGTCCAGGGTGTGTTTGTCCTTAAAATGACTGAAATAAGGTTCTTTTAGGCAGAAACTAAGGGATTAGAAAGAGTCATGCTTAGGGCTTTGTGTAGGGAGGATGACAAAGTGTTCAAATGATGTGAATGATCTTGTTTCAAGGCCTATTGAACAAATGTGACAAAATGGCCTATAACACCCCCAACAATAGCTTATTTATAAGGTACCTCAACATAGAATGGTTAGTATACATCTTGAAGAGAGACCCAAGTAGGTAATGTCTAAAATTCTACAACACATATACCATTGTCAAGCCTTCTCATTTTGTAGTGGTATAGTTCTTCTCAACAGCTAATAATTTCTTACTAGCAAATGCAATTGGGTGATCTATGTCCCCCTCTCCTGGCTGATCTAAAATTGTTCCCAAAGCTATGGAAGATGCATCCACATGAACATGAAACTCCTTTCCCCAATATAGAAAAAACAAAATTGATGCAGTAACCAACTTCTCCTTTAAGGTGTCTAAAGCATGTTGATACTCTTCATCCCATTTAAACTTAGTCTTGTTTTTCAATAACCTTTATAATGGGTTTGTAATCCATGCATATACTCTAATGAATTTTTAGTATCACCCTATATGATTTAGATTTGTGCACAATTATCGCACTAAGGTAGATGGAGGTAAGTCCATTATGACAACATTTTTGCAGGATCGACCAACAAACCTTGTTTACACACTACATGACCCAAGAAAATACCAAATGGTGAGAAAAATATACATTTCTCCAAGTTTAATGAAATTTGTAATTGTCCACATCTATCAAGCATCAAGCACAAAACCTCAATATGCTTCTTTAAAAGGCTAAATATTGTCCAATCATCCAAATATACTTCTAGGATTTTGTGGATGAAATCCTTAAATGTTACAACCACCACTTTGGAGAACACTGCAAGTGCATTCTTCATACCAAAAGGCGTGATAGTATATTGGAAATATCCCTATTTCAACGCAAATGTAGTCTTATGTTTGTCATTTGGTGCAATATTAACCTAATGATAGCCTAAGAATCAATCAATAAATGAGTAAGCCTCTTGTTCTCCTATATTCTCCAACACCTCATCTCTAAAGGGGGTGGGAAATGGGTCCTGTAGACAAGTGCCATTGAGCTTTCTCAAATCCACATAGATTCTAATTTCTCTTGTCTTCTTGTCTTACACTACCATTGGGCCGATCCATTCCAACTCTCCTACAAGTTCAATAATTCCATCGTCCAGGAATCCTATCTAATTATTTTCTCACCTTTTTCTTATATACTAGATTCAATCTATATGGTCTTTGTTGGACCAGATGTGTGCTCGGTTTCAAGGGAATTTTCATCTCCCTAGTTCTCCAACAATCCCTTTCATCTCTGAAGATGTGGTGTTGGAGATTGGATAAACCAATGCTCCCCGTGTGTTTCGTGACATGGACTAACCACCTCTCATGGATCCTTATCTCCGACAATCCAATTGTTGACTAACACGTGCGGGTTTTGGTCTAACGACAATCGTGATTCCCAACAAGTGGTATCAAAGCATAGGTCACAAGTTCGATACACACCCGACTTGCGTTGGCAGGGAGATTGTTGAAGATTGGATAAACCAATGCTCTTTATGTGTTTCGCGACATGGACTAACCGCCACTCGTGGATCCTTATCTCTGGCGATGCGATCGTTGACTAACACTTGCGGGTTTTGGTATAACAATAGTTGTGATTCCCAACATGTGGTTGGGAAGAGGTCCTAGTATTCATGTAGTAAATCAACAATCTTTCATCTTGTTTTGTCATATCAATAATCTCCAATAATCACAGGCTTAAGATTTTTTTTAGTTCCAATATTCATTTTGTGTGTTCTGATAGGATTTACATAATTTGTAGATGCTAGCTCAGGACCTGTTACTATGCACTCTCTTTCTATTTTTAGTACTTTCATGTTTCTTGGGTCATCCTCTTCTACACATCCTTATGTGATATTGTAACATTCCATAAATTGTTTAGCAGATGGAATTGTGGGTTTGACGCAAGTTATGGCCTGAGAAGGGTCACTGGGATACACTGGATCTTCTTGCCCTAAGCTGGGATGAAGATTTTCTTCCCTATTTCTCCTCTCATCATTAATTAGGTTGCGCGATCTTCCATTACCTCTGTTGCATGGTATTCCATCGTGTAGGTGGTCTCCGCTAATTTTACCTTCTTCTTCTTCACTACTATGTCACCTCCTCCATCTTACAATCGCAAGTTCTGATGCAGGACCCTTACTTATCCCACTAATATGTTGAAATCTTATTCCACTATGCAACACTCCACTCGCCTCTTCCATTGTGCTTCCTTCCTACACCGATGTGCACACTCTTACCAATCTTGAATTCTCTACGCTTTTGTCTCTGCAATGACTCAAAATCCTCAACTCATCAAGTATTTTCTCATTCTCTACTATATCCCATGTCTTTGTTCCCCTTAGGCCATCCTCTAGTCAACCCCTAGTCTCCTCATCGTGCGCAAAGAAATTTAGCCACTCATGTTGTTAGATTCCAACGACTAACCCTTTTATCGCACAACAACATATTTATCCATGTAGACAATGATTTCAGGTATCTTCCTTGTAGTCCTTAAAGAACTCCCTTTTATTTGCATTGTATGACTGAGTACCCTCCACAATAGATTCAACAAGATATCCTTCCAACACACTATTTAACTAAAATTCAACTACACGCGAAACCTTGTTATTTACAAAGTTGAGCCTCTAGATCAATTATGGAGTCTAACTATGCAGTACAACAAGATTCCAAGTTCCATGCTCTTCTACTAACCTCTGTAACCACTAAACCGAGACGATAAAAAACTCAAAAAAGTATATTTCATGAAATTTCGTAAAAACATACCTTCACATCCATTTTTAGGGTTGATTCATTGATTTCTAGTATGATCTACAGTGAACTCATGTTCTTTTGTCTCCAACCACTATTGTATTTCCTCTTCAGTAGGCCTCCACATCCCCTTCAGCCGCAAATCCCAATCCCGGGAAGGGAACCATTTTTTCGAATGCAGGGGGCTAACATGGGTTTAACGTGAATTAGCCAGCAAAACCCCTTCAGACAATGACCCTTTCGACAACACCTACAAGGAGGTGAAGTCTCACCTGAGCACTCTATGGGGGACTAAAAGAACCTGAAAAATTATGCAGTAATAAAGGAGATAAGGATCTTAAGCTATCATTACCATATTCAATATATCATTACTTATTACCATTTAGAAAAATAAATGAAGTATACCCCAAATCTACACATTAATCCTAACATTCATAATTATATCAAGAGAAAATAGAAAAGTAATTAAGCATTGCACAAATACATAGAATAAGACGAAAACATATCTTTCTATTAATACTGTGAAATTTCCAATACAATAATTCCATCATGACTCACCAACCTATAAAAGAAATTAACATTACAACACAAGGCTATATGTCTTCATCGCCAGATGTACCAACAAGTATTCAAGATCTATCTTTTCCCTCATGGCCTTGACTTATTTATAGGTTTATATTTGGGCGCAAGCTGACCAAAATCCCCTTAGTAGTAAATAATTACTATGATCAGATAAACCTTACTATGGGCTAGTAGGCATTACTATGGGTTATTGATCCAAAATTACTCTGATGACTTTCCTTATTCTTCGCATTTTTGTGTGCTATCCTTCGGATGTCCTTCTTGCGTTGTGCCCTCTTGCGCGATGCTCCTCTACATAGATCCCCAAAATTTGTGCCCCAAAAATATGGCTCCAACAACATACAATTACATTTCGATATAAATATTCAGAAGTAAATGTATAAAAGGTTAAGTTGGTATGGAATATTAAAGCAACATTGGGTTACCCACCAGACTTTTCCCTAGTAAAAGATCTCCATGGAAATCCCAGATAAATGGGGTGACTATTTTGGCCATGCCCAATTCAGATTAAGAAAGATCATAAAGGATATAAAGGAGGATGCATATGTGGGATGAAATGGAATGAGGAGATGAGGCAGTGGAATAAAGTGCGGGAAATGAGGTTGTGGGATGAATTGGTGGACCTTGAAAGCAAGTTTCGCTGGAACATAGGTTAAATCAAAATCAAATGGATGAATATTTTTCTCTTACCATAAATCATACGATACAGTAATGGAAATGAAAAGTTAGGTTATATCAATCTTCATAAATGAATAATGACAATGGAAAGAGCAAAGCATGCAATAAGACCCTAGTGTTATTATCCAATGAAATTTAAAACAAAGATATTTTATTTTATTATATAAATGAATTATTTGGTTGTTATATGTTAAACATTAGTGAACATGAAAAAAATTATGATCCAACTCCAATATAATATGCGGTCAATGATCAATTTATTGCTATAGTCCATGCACAACCTTTGTCAAGGACTAATAAGTAACAACAATTACCATTCAAAATCAATGTCACTAAAATGGGCAAGGGTTAAATTACATTGATAATTGGACATCATATAACACTTCAACTTTATCTATTTTAATTTATTCTTCCTTGTCTTGTGTGGTATAATTTGAAAAATGTGCCACTATAGTGTGTGCATGCCTTTGCTTCTGGTAAGTTATATGCATCACATTATAAATAATAAAGAAATGTATTGTTTTTTAATCTAAAATGGGATGGTAAATAAATGATTTTTTAAATATCCAATAATGTTTTTAATGCAATATTCCTTTTTGTTTTCATCTATGATATTTTGCAACCAAATGCATAGGGTTTCCCTTTCCTTTATGGCTACAATTATAGCACATTAATAACATATACCTAAATGAAAAATATCAATAGTGGCCATGTCGAAAAAAGATAAGTGTAGAATGAAATGTTGAATGTGACATGTGTTATGAGTTATGTAAAACACATGAAGTGAAATGGGTTGAATATCAAATGAGACGGTAAAATAAGAAGAAAAAGTTGTATGGGTGAATGAACCATGACTCGTAATGATAACCATCATAATCTCCATAATAGTGTTGTGCATGCATGCACTAAGCACATGTTTAAGACAAAGAGATAGAGAGTGACATCATTATTAATTAGCTTTCCAATGATAACATCATTTTATAGTGAGAGTGAATGCATGACTATCATAAGTACTTACACTTCTTGTTTAAGCATGTGCTCCACCTAGTGGATGAAACACCTTTGTAGAAGTTGTAGATGTGCTAGCCATCCACTTCTATGCATTTTACTAGAGATATATGTTAAGGAATTCAAAATAGACCATAAGGGAGTTCTAACAAGCCTATGTGATGTGCCACGTTTTGAATATATTTTATGGTTAGTTCATAATGATTCCACTATCACAAACCACACTAATCAAGAGGCCACTAACCACCATCATTTGCTTTCAAGATCTTAATCTTTTTGGACAAGATGTAAAGGATGTAGAGTATTGTGTGGTATGGTATCATACCCTTGCTAAGAGACATGAGATCAACTTGTTTATTAATATAATGCACTTTTATTTTATATATTATAATTTAAATAATATTGGAATAAATGGTATCAAAACCTAATTCAAAGATGTCTATTGTTAATATTATCATACCCTTGTCTTATTATACATCTAGAGACTTTTTAACGTCCAAACCAAGAGTGTGAAATTCATGTCCAATGTATATTTTTGCTTATTCACTTTTCTAGAAAATTCATATCTCATTATACATTAAAAAATTGATATTGTAGACCAAGAGGGTGGAATTCATGCCTAGTGTATGGTTTTACAATGTTCACTTTGCTTGGAAGTTTGTTGTAAATTTTGTATAGCTCTATCAATCAAGACATTATCCTTGTGGTAAAATACATCATGTCTTAATTAGATTTGGTTCTTGAGCTACATTTTACAAGGAATATTAGAACCCAATTTTTTTCTTCCATGTAAAATACACATTCTTTAAATTGATTTCAAAAATTGTTTTTTAATACATATTTAGAAATATAAATACTCATCTCTGTAAATTATATTTTCAATAAATTGAATTCACAATTTATGCCGTAAAGTAATATTTAGAAATCTAAATGTTTATTCATTGTAAATTAAATGGGTAAATTAAGTTTTTGAGTTGCATTTTAATAAAATACTTAGAAAGTCACGGTGATTGAAAACTTACCTAAAAATACCATAATGTTGGAAGAAGTTTTTCCAATGAGTACAATCACCACCCAACATAAGCTTGTGCAGTGGATAGATCAAAAGTTCTCATGAATGACTACTAATAATAAAAAGATTATTTTATACTTTATATCAACTAAACCTTTCAATCTTGCTACCAATTTCATTATGATAGTTTGTATGTAACGTGTAGAATGTAAGAACTGCCCATAGAGCACCAAGTGAACACAAAGTGTGAATACTATGATATTGATTTTGAAACAATTTAGGAAGACCTTATTTTCAAAACAACCATTGAAAAGAAATTGGCTTCAAATGCCCAAAGCCAAATTGGAAGAATTAATTTCACACATAACTCATGATTATGTTTGGTGAAGGGAATCCATGTGAGGCAAGAGTGGGGAGAGTTTTAATATGCCCTAGCACTTTCTACACACTTTCCCAATGTAGAACAAGTGAGTTCTCAGGCAGCTCCTTCTACTTCTCTTGCTCTACAAGGAGTGAACATAGGAGGAAATATAATAATAACATCTCCCAAATATAGTAATAACATCTCCCATAGCCATGAAGCTTTGTTAAAGCAAACAAAACAATGAGGTTTATATCGAAGGTAGTTGCAGAGGTTGATACAATTATGCCCATTCCTAATAGATGCAAAAATAGTTACAAATAGAAAGTGCATGCATGATGTTGTGTGGAAATAGTAAAAGTTGACACAAAGGTAGTGCTTATGGCAAGGTCATTAACTATAAAAACATGGATTGCAATGACAATTGTCAACTTGAAATCACAAAAATTATAGTGTGTTTTTGCAATACTATATTCATTATCACATATAAAATATAAAAAACTATAAAACACCTTTAAAAATATTTATGAAGTTAGAATGTTACATGAAAAAATCATTGAAGAACACGGCAGCCACATAAAGATAAAATCAATTATGTACCAATACGCCACCCCACATTAAAGAAAAAGGTGGCACCATGAATGATGATCCTTTATATAAAGTAAACATGCTCCTTGTGAAATGCCTTTCAATAAGCTCTCTTTCCCTATTCACATTAAACATTTTATATTGTTTTTAATATTCACACTATACACATTATATTGTACACTGAGTTTAATATTCACATTGATATTATTGTATCTACGCTGACATGAAATATTACATGTACTTCTATCCTTTATTTAAAACTCCAAGACCTTACATCCTCCAATGGCACTTTACAATCCCAATTGTTTATCATATACTTTTTTCCCATGTGGGGGTCCTAATAACTCTCTCAACATGGAGAATAATCATAGTGCTTTACTGTCTCGAATTTATTTTTTTTAATGGAATTGCTTTTACTATTCAAAAGATTTTACTCTTTACACATAATACAATTAATTTATGGCTTTGGCTTTGGAGGTTTTTTTTTTAAATTTTATGATACGGTATCATTTCATAATAAAATATTTTTCCACATATACTTCGGTGTGGCATTCAAAATAGTTTTGTTGTTTTTTTGGCAATATATTTAATTAAATTAAAATCAGGTCGGAATTTTCGTGAGAAGAGTTTTGTTTATAGAACTTGGCTCTAATCTGTTTGTGCTAATTTTAAAATATTTCAAAATAGGATGAAAATACATTTGAAATAAAATTTATTCAAAAATAAAATAAAATAAATATTTCATATTGTATTTATTATTATTATTATTATTTTTAATTTTAATTTTTATTTTTACTTATTTTTATTTTTTTGTTACAGAAACGGTTATGGGATTTTTATTATCTATCTGGTAAAATACCATAAATTCGGTTACAAGAGCTGAGACTGGTTTCTTGGCATCTCTCCAACCAGCTGAGCATGCCACAAACGCTTGAGAATCGCGTTTTTTTACAGTTTTTCACATGGACTTTTCCTGCTGATTTCCCAAGCTTATGAATACAAACGAACTGATTTAACAAAAGACGGAAAAACATAGAGATTTTTAGGGAATTGGTTCCCAAGAGATTTCATTGTCTCTGAGAATTGATCCAGCGCCTAGCTGGGCTGCCTTATTTGCTTCTACATCTGCTTCCTTGTTATGGTTCTCAGGATATGAAAGAATTCCAGTCTTAGGAGCTTTGACATGCCTTTAATTCTTGAAATTGTCCTTGCAAGTCGAAGATCTGCCAGATTTGTATTGGTCACCATTACATTGACGATGACTTGGGAATCTCCGAGAACAATTGCTTCTGTGTGCCCCAGTTCTTTAAGCATTTTGATCCCTTGAAACAGAGCCATGACTTCAGCTTGGATGCTTGTGGTGTGGCCCAGACCCCATGCAAACCTGTGGATGGAATTTTCTTTTGGATTTATAATTAGACCTCCTGCTCCAGCCATTCTTGGATTTCCCTTGGCTGCCCCGTCGAAGAAGAGAGAGGGGAGTGTTTGTTTGAACAGCCAAGATTGAAATTCTTCGTCATTTTTTATGATTTGCCAATCTTTGAGATGTATGGGCGATATTTTCGATTTTTGGTAATTTAGATTGAGTGCTACTCCGAACTCAATGTCATGCTGGCTTAGATTTGTGTCATCTTTTTTATCTCTCAGCCACTCATTTAGCTGACCTTTAATTGTATTTGCTACTAGCTTGTAGTTCTGTTCCTTATCCCTGAAGATCCTTCTATTCCTCTCCAACCAGATTTGCCAGCTGATGAATTTGGGCAGAGCGGTCCATGCTGATTTGACAATCTTGTTTTTTGGGCCTGGGCCTGGATACCTGGCCAACCACCCAGCAAACAAATCCGGGACTGAGTGGGGGAAGATGGGCATAGATTTCGATGTTCCAAGGAGCTCATGCCAGACTAGACCTGTAAATTTGCATTCCAGTGAAAGGTGAACAGCAGATTCTGGATTTTCTTTGCATAGAGTGCATCTTGATGGTCCTAGAAATCCCCTTTTCTGAAGCCTATCATCTGTTAGGATTTTTTGGTGGCATAGCAGCCAGCAGAAAAAATCAATCTTTGGAATGGTGGAGAAGTTCCAGATACCAGTCCAAGGCGCCGGATTAGGAGGAACGTGGGGTCTCTCCATGATTTTGGCATAGCCCTGGGTCACCGAGTACCCAATCTGCTTCGTTCCCCAGCCTCTCGAGTCTTTCCTTCTTGCGTGAAGAGGTGCAGCTCCATGTAACATCTGTAGCAGCGTATCATAGTCTGGCTGCCATGCAGATGGCACATTGATCTTTTTCCAGCCTACCCAGCTGTCTCCATGCCAAGTCGATATGTCCCAGAGCGTTTTAAAGTTTGCTTCTTCCATCCACACCTTCAGCTCGTTCCTAAGGCTCAAGTTCACTAGAGGAGGCCTGTTCATTATGCTGTCATCCCAAATCTTGATGCATTTGCCATTTCCTGGTATCCAGTAGGCATTGTCTCTTATTAGCGGCCCAATTTTAAAAATTAGATTGCTGAGGGGGGATCTAATTTGGTCTTTGGGCTGCTCCAGGCACCGGAGCCTCTGACCTCTGAAATATTTCCTCCACAGCAACAGCTGAACCCATCATGGCTTTGGAGCTATAATCTTCCAAATCAGTTTGGCTCCCATTGCTAAATTCTGTGTGCTTAGATTTTTAAAATTTAATCCTCCCTCCTGTAGCGGCCTTGAGATTGTTTCCCAGTTTACTAGAGAAATTCTCTTCTCATTTTGCTTGCCTCCTTTCCAAAGAAATTTTCTAATTAGCTCCTCCATATTCTTGATGATTCCCATTGGCGCCAAAAGAACAGAGAAATTAAAAAGCGGCAGGCTGCTTAAAACAGATTTGATAAGCACTGATTTTCCGGCAATGTTGAGCCAAGATGACCCCCAGGCCTGCATTTTTGTTTTGAATTTTTCTATCTGTGGGTGCCAATCCTTGCTTATAGCCCTCTTATGGAAGATGGGCAGCCCAAGGTATTTAAAGGAGGTCCAAGATGCTGAGGCTGCAAAGCCTAGGCATCTGGCTATGGAACTTGCAGTAGCAACTGAAATATTCCAACAATAAACATGGCACTTACCCCTGTTTAGTTCACTGCCCGATGCTTGACAGTAGTCTTCCAGCACTTCTTTGAATTTGCTTGTTTTCAGTTGAGATGCAGCCCCAAGAAGCAGAGTATTGTCTGCAAAGAGGGCGTGATTGATGCTTTTGATCCCTCTTGCTATGCACAGGCCAACTATCTCTTGATCTTGTTGTTTCTTGTTTAAATGAAAACTGAGGACAGAGGCCTACAACACAAAGAGGAGAGGTGACAGGCGGCACCCCTGCCTCAGCCCTCTAGATGCTTTGAAGAAATTGGCAGCCCTGCCATTCACTAAAGGTGTAATCCAGGGTTTGGAAATACATGCTCTGATCCACTTGATAAAATTTTGACCAAACCCAAGTTTTTGCATTACATCAAACATAAATCTATGTCGTACATGATCAAATGCATTAGCTAGGTCAAGTTTAATAACCATACCTTTTTCTTTTCCGCGAAGACTGGAGTGGATCGCCTCTTTGACCAAGATGAAATTATCTACCAACTGCCTTCCCTGTATAAAGCCACCTTGATTCTCCAGGATGATTTTAGGGAGGATTTTCTTCAATCTGTTTGTTATAACCTTGGTGATCACTTTGTATCCAACGTTACATAAGGACATAGGGCGAAATCTATTAAAAGTGTTAACACCTTTTTCTTTAGGAATGAGAGCGAGGAATGTTGAGTTTGTGTAGCCTCCAATTTTTTGGCACTCTTGGGATTTCTGGATCATTTTCATAAGTTCCTTCTCAACTATCTGCCAACACGTTTGAAGAAATCTGGGCGTGAATCCATCTGGACCCGGGGCTTTATCGAGTTCCATTGCAAAGAGAGCTTCTTTTACTTCATTATTAGTGATTTTATCTTCGAGAGCCTGGTTCATTTTGGCAGTGATGAGTTTGGGGACAACGTCTATCAGATTGGCGTTTTGGCTGGTCACCACGTCTTCAGTATACCTCTTCTCAAAATGGTTTGACGTTGCCCTCTTAATGCTGGCAAAGTCTTTTAGAGTGCAGTTATCATTTTTAATTTCTGATATAGAATTTCGGCATTTCCTGGCTTGAGCCTGCTTGTGGAAAAAGGAGGAATTTCGATCTCCAGCCTTGAGCCATAAACTCCTTGACTTGAGCCTCCAGAATTCTTCTTCTGCCAGGCAAGCCCTATGGAATTTTTGTTGCAGCTGATATTCCTTGTCTAGCTCTTCTTTGGTGATTTCGGCAACTTCCAGGTGGAGATGATGGTTTTCCAGATCGTTTTGAATTTTTTTTTTCTATCCACAGCAGGATTGGGCAAGGTCTTTACCCAGCCTTTCAGCATCACTTTAACTCTGCGCAGTTTTTCCTCCCATACAAAGAAAGGAGATCCCTTGACTGGCTCTTTCTAGCAATCTCTGATCTTTTGCAAGAAATCTATCTCTTTGGTCCATAGAGAGCTAAATTTGAAAGGTATAGGTCCTAGATCCTTAGTAGATATCAGTTCTAGGCTGATAGGCTTGTGATCTGAGACACTACTATGAAGAATACGCATTCTAGCCTCTAAACCCAGAAGCAGGAAGGAGCTTTGAACAAGAAATCGATCAAGTCTTGCCGCTATATGACCCGGTCCCACTCTCTTGTTTGACCAGGTGAACGTGCCTGTGACTGGTTTTATATCTAGCAGATCCCAGTCTTGCATGAGGTCTTCCGCCCATTCTCTTGCCGGATCCCTAACTATGCTTCCTCCTCTTTTTTCTGTTGCGAGGAGGGTGAGATTTAGATCTCCGGCTATAATTATATTTTCAAAATTTTCTAGATTTGCCAGACTTTTGATGGAGTCCCAACAGTTTTTTTTCTCACCTGCATTGTTAGGAGCATACACATTGAACAGACAAATAATCTCCTTTGATTCTAAATGTTGCAATCTTAAAAAAATCCAATGGGTATTCAGGGACTCAGAGATTAATGAAAACTTATTTGTGTTCCAGAGCGACCCAAGTCCTCCCGATGCTCCATGGGCAAAAATTGCATGTGCTCCATTTTTATTCCAAAATTTTTTGCTTGCTTGGAGGAAAGCAGTGTCCTCCAATTTGGTCTCCTGGATGAGGAGGATATCTGGGGATTCCAATCTTATTAGGCTATGCATTGCTTCTTCCTTAGCTGTGGTACCCATTCCCCTACAATTCCAGGAGACTATCTTCATCATTTATTTTTGCCTTGGTGGGCTCCCTTAGAGCCCTGGGATTGAATCCTAGTCATCTTCGGGGTTTTTGCTAGAAGCTTCTCTAGCATTGGCTGGCTGCCCTGGAGCTTGTCCTTATAGGTTTCTTGTTCTCTCTTTTCCTTTGCAGATTTGCGTCCTCTTGTAGATCTTCTAGGAGAGGACTGGGATTCCCCGATTTCCCCTTCTTCCTCCGATTCCTCAGACTCTTGGGTTTCCTCCTCTTCTTCTGAAGCCTTCTCTTTGTGTCTCTCTGGAATACTTTTGATGGAAGGGGAGGCTTTAGAGGGAGAGGCCTCCTTTGGAACTTCTGTCTCCTGCGTGTTCATGATTTCAGATCTGAGGATTTCGAATTTATTCCCTTGACTTTCCCTGGCTGGTTTCTGAGCAGGACCCTCTTGAGGGTTTTGGCACTTCCGTTTGCATTCTTCCTGTGAGAGCTTTTGGATCGCTTTGCCTGATTCCATCCATCTTCCTTCCCTTTTTCTTCCACGCCTTTGGACGGGCAGTCTCTGGCAAAATGCCCGTAGACATGGTACTTCCGGCATTTGAAAGGAAGCTGCTCATAATCCAGTTTCTGTATATGAGTCCAGGGACCTACAACTATTTTGATGGCTTCCGGTAGTCCGACCTCCAGATCTACCTCCACACAGATTCTAGCACAATCGTACTAGTCCTTATTGTTGGCCTTGTCTATAAATTTTCCAAGGGTATTTCCAATGTGCTTCAAAGAATCCCAGTTCCAGCAATGAACTGGGAGGTTGGGGAGTCTCACCCACATCGGGACTGCTGTAGGCACATCCACCGCCGGATCAAAGTCTGGCATCCATTTATTTAAATACAGTCCTTGGGGGCCCATGAAGTAGGGGCCATTCCTGAAAATGAGATCTTTGTCTTCTTTTGCAGAGAATTCAAACAAAAAATATCCTCTCCCGAGGAAGTAAGAGGTTACCTTATTTTGTATCAGAGGTGCCCAATTCCTGGCTACCCAGTTCTTGGTCGACTTCGGGGAAGGCCAAAGTCCTGTAAACTATCCAACCAGAGCCCGATCTGCCAGAGAAAGTGCTACTTGGATCGGTCCTTCTGGCGGAAGGGCGATCTCAGGAATATCTTCAAGCTTTTTCACAAACTTCGCTGCTTCCATGCATTTCTTCTTAGGCAAGGAGGCCAGCAGGGTTTTGAAGGCCTCTGCTGCGGAAGGTGAAGGAGGAGGGGGAGTAGGCTCCTCCATGACAAGCCAACAGACCCAGTCAGGGCGGCCGCGGCCTGCAGCAGAACCCTCGACATTCCCTCGCAAGCACAAAGCAAATCTCTCCGCGTATTCCCTCGTTGGCTCCAAGAAGAACCCTTCGTGGACTCCCTCGCAGGCTCAGAACGCGTGAAATGCGGGCGCGCTCGCAGGCTCAGATCGCGTGGAAAGCGGATCTCGCAGGTTGCAGAGCGCTCATTAAAAAATGGTTGGGATATTACTAGGTAGGATGGCTATTATTATAATTATAATTTGTAAATATCTCTATTATTTTTAACAAATTTAACTATAGTATACAAATTCTTTTTCTCATTCTATTATCCCACCAAATCTTCAAGCTTGATAAACTCTAAAGATCTTTTCACACTAATTTTTTACATAAGTACATAAAAACCCTCAAATTTTTATATAAGTACATAGAAACATATTGTTATAAGGAGAATAATAACTTCTCTTCTTCTAATTCCATTATCCCCAATAAACCTTCAAGCTTGATAAACCCCTTCACGCTCAATTTTTTTCCTAAGTACATAGAAACCCTCAATTTTTTACGTAAGTACATAGAAACATATTGTTATAAAGAGAATAATAACTTCTAACTTACTTTTATTTGAAAGGTAATATGAATATTTTCACCTTTATGTATGTTCATATTAACCACCGAAAATATATCTTAACAAACATGAAATAATGATTATGATTATTTGAGGATTCTAACTTTAAATTATTAAATATTTTTGTAGAATCAACTTATTATCCATTAATCTCAAGCTATTAATCAACTTAACTCATAATTCATTAATTCAAAATTAATAATTATGATTAGTCAGCCTTGACTATGTTTATTTATAATTTTGAATGATTGACTATTAGTAACCATGTTTGTTCACTATTGATTATGTATCTACTTAACTCATAATTCATTATTTCAAGATTAATAATTACAATTAGTTATAATTGACTATATTTAATTATGATTTTGCATGATTGATTATTAGTAACCATGTTTGTTCATGATTGATTATGCTTCATCATGATTGATTGGTTACTATTGATAATCGACTATGATTCAATATATTTAAATATGATTAAATAATAATCTATTAAATATATATATTTCATTAAACCACATTTTTTTTAACTTGTTAATTCTTTCACTTTATTTCTGCCCCACTAACCTATAGTCAATAATTATGATAGATAATTAGCAAACTCATTATAATTAAATATGTAATTATTTAATTATAATTGTTTAATAATTCATTAAATATTAACCATTAATTTATTAACTCTAAACCCCTAAACTAACCCCCTAAACTATTCGTAAGAAATTCTAAAATAATTATTATTTTGTTATAATTAGCCATGCCAAACTTCTCAAAATGATATTGATCAGATGTTTTACATTCTATAATTAACTTCAAATGCTTCCTTTACAATTTAAAATTAAACCAAAATAAATTAAACATTTATTTTTTAACTTCTCAAAATGATACGGATTAAATGTTTTAGAGTGTATAATTAACTTTGAAGGCTTCCTTTGGAGTTCAAAAATAAATTAAACTAAAGAAAATAAATAAAATATTTCAATTTATTAAATTAGTTTTAATAATATTTTAATAATATTTTAGTATATATTTATATTATTAATTAAATAAATTATTATTATTATATTATATTTAAATTATTTTATTAATTAAAAAATTGTTTATATATATATATATATATATATACGTTTTATTTCTTATTATAATAGAAATTATTATAGCATTTGTCATAATTGAATTTGGGAGAATAGGATAACAATTATTCATCCTAAACATTCCAGATAAGTCAAATATAAACATAGTTAATGGGGTATTTATTTTAATGATTATAAAAAATTATAATTAAAAATTAAAAATATATATATCACTTTTATTTTAAATAAATTGAGAAATTTACAGTAATAAAAGAAGCTTTAGCAAAAATGCATAGCACGGAGATACCAAATAGCCTTCTGACCATAGTTGTGAGATTTAAAAGACCTACTAGTTATATTTTGGAAGGACCATCTACAGATCATGTTCAAAACTTTTAACAACTTTCGAGATGGTTTTAGGTTGAAAGTTCTTAACATTAATATACAATTACAAACATCAAAAGCATAAAAAAAATAAACATAACATACCTAGACATGATTCAAAGGGATGTAAGGTCTTCCACTACAATTTTGCCTCCATCGGTTGCATCCTTGGTCCTTATTAGTTGATGGTGAATGAGGGAATTCTTTTGTTGTGCACAACATTGGGTGTTTGTCTCAAGTGGGTAGATGAAGATGTCATGGAATGAGATTCCCCATTTTGCTCTATAGTATCCCATTCATGTTGATGACATAACTCTTCAATAATTGATTCTAGTGTAGTTAATTACTTCTTTTGTTGGAACAATAATAATACCCAAAATGATTTCCACCTTGAGATTAAAATTGGTTTCTCGCTGACCCTATTTGTCAAGAAAGGTCAAGAAGGAAATTCCCAACTCTTTAAGAGAATCGTCATGCCTCTATAGAGAGAGGTGCATCTCTCAAAGCTCATGATAGTCCATCTACTTTGGATTGTGTTTCATAGGGTTGGGACTTCTAAAGTCAAAGGAAGAGGTATGGACCACCTTAACATAACATAATGCACAAAGTCAAGTTCGTGCCCATGGGAACCAGTACCTGGACCATTACCAAAATATAGATCCTAGATTCAAGTACCCAATTCAAGAATGTAATGTAGAACTAATGAAGAATTACCTCCTTCAAAGATGGAATTATGAGCCTAGTTGGTTGATATGGTTCATTGAGTTTGTTGGATGAGAGCCAATGTTTAGGAGCTAGATTTATTTAATCCCTAATGTTAAAATCCTAGACATAGACAAATAAATAATGATTTATGTTATGTCAAGTGTCGTCTTGATTATCCCACCACCATGATAATTATTGGAGCAATGCATTCATTAGAATTTAAGGGAACTTACATAAGCATGTGACAATAATGAATGACTCTTATCAACATTATCCTTGCTACATGGGAAGAGGTTGACAAGAGAACGACCATTTTCCATAACGATTCATAGTTGAAAGGGTTGAGCCTCATGTTAAGAGATGGGTTGAACATGTTCCCTATCATGATTATTAAATTCCTCCTTGTTTTCCAAGTTGCCAAATTAGCTTTTGAAATACCCATTGAGTTGTGCTCATGAAGAACATGAAACTAATCCATTGTTTCAAATGTGTGATGACTATGTCTTATCCTTTCCAAGATGCACACTAGATGAAAATAAGACGGAAGAGAGTTCAAGAGCATATGTTTAATGAGTATGCTTGAGTCTCCAACCATGATTAAATTTCTAATACATAGGCTAGTGACTAGATTTAGTCTTTGCAACAAAGCGTGAGCCTCTGCCATGTTGTTGGTTGTGACTTTGAGACTCCATGCATATTTAAAAACTATTATCTCCCCCTAGGCTATAAATACACCCTCCCAAACTAGCCACTGTAGTAATCACATATCACTTTTACTTCAAGTACTTAAATTGAATTTGAAAAACAAAAATTAATTTTCTCGGAGAAAATCTCTATGACTAGTGAAACTAGCCTATGGTATAAGCAACCATGACCCAGGGGTATTTAGCCTATCAAAATCACCCTGCGACCACACCTGGTCTAGGCCACACCAACCCTTAACATGAATGGATTTTTTTGGTGTCTCCTCTCAACTCCATGAGTTTCAAACCTTTGTTTCCATACAAAACGAAACCCTCAAAATCCATTTGTGCTAGTGGGACTTGACCTTGTGATGATTAGTTTTAATAATTAAATTTATCTAGAAGATTATTGAATATAATGAGATAATATTTTTTCCCAAGAAAAAATTGTAATTTTATCTTAGATAAATAAAAATGAAATACTTGAGTGCTATAGGCATAGTCTGAAAAAAAGATCATTTAGAGATAGATATCTTTAGAATCTTTCACTATAGATCCATAAATTTCATAATATCACATTTATTATCCATCAAGTAAGTGGAAACAAACAATAGACTTTAACAATCCCCATGTGTTGAAAAATTATAATTCAAAAAGGAGTTCAAAAATCATTTAAATAAAAAAATTGTTTGGTCATCTTGTACTTCTTCAACATAACCGTAAATCTTAAGTAGATGAAGTCCTTACTTTGAGAGATACTCTACAATATTGTTGTGATAGGTGTGTGTGCATGTGCACGCATGTGTGTGTGTGTGCACGCGCACGTGTTTCTCCTTTGTGTGTGTGTGCACGCGCACGTGTTTCTCCTGTGTGTGTGTGTGTGTGTGCACGCGCACGTGTTTCTCCTGTGTGTGTGTGTGTGTGTGGTTCAAAAATCATTAAAATAAAACTATTGTAAAATAATTGTTTGGCCATCTTGTACTTCTTCAACATAACCATAAAGCTTAAGTAGATGAATTCCTTACTTTGAGAGATACTCTGCAATCTTGTTGTGATGTGTGTGTGTCTGTGTGTGTGTGTGTGTGTGTGTGTGTGAATTTCTACATCCATTGTCCTTTTTCCATTCAAGTATGGTTGCTAATAGTGCACTCTTTCAATCTGTCTTTAGGATGGAATAAGCATTGTCTAGAAGATTCCATTCTCATATGGTTACAAGACTTAGTTTTAAAGGAGTTTAGTGCTTTCCCTTATATCTAGAACTTCGACATTTTGTGGGCTTGTAATTCATGTATTTTCTAAGATAAGGAAATTATGTGCAAAATTGTAGTTGGTTTCAATAAGAACTTAAGTAAGGAATACAAGGTCAAGCCCAAGCAAATAAAGCATAGGATTTTGGTTATGCCCCTTCTATAATTAGGCATTCTTTGGGGATTTTTTTATGGTTCTAACCAAGGGGTCTAGCCCTTATGTGGATTTGGTGTAGCTCTATTTCTTAATCAGAGTCATTATTTCCATATCTAGTGTGTTTTTGGAGTAGGCATGATCACAAAAGATGAATTCTCTACCTTATGGACATTGCTTCATTTCACAATTAAGCAGGGTGTAAAGAATTGCAGGGGACTCCAAGTTGGTTACAGACTAGGTATATAAAAAATATAGGGCTGAAATTGCTTATCTTGGTCCCCGCTTGCAAGAAATTCAAGACTCTATGAACCAAATCTATTGGTCCTCCTACAAGCATATATACAAGGAATTGTACTAGAAGGTAGACGAAATTATCTAAATAAGCTTTGAAATTGTAGCCAAGTTATCTTGGATTTAATGATTTTGGGATGGTTAGGAACTAGAAACTATGGGTTTTCATTTTTAATTTATTTCAATGTTATGTCTTTCTCTGTCTCAATCTCATTAATGGTCATATCCTTTTTGTAACAGGGAATAGTCGGTCTATTTTACTTATTTTTTGTTGTAAATATATAGGCTTATTCTTTTTGAGTATTTATGGAAGATAATATATGAAAGTGTAAGATTGTCTATGCATTTAGGGGGTTGGTAGGGGTCAAATGAAAGGTTTTATGCTATTCTTGGGAGCCAATATGAACAATCTAATGAGATAGAAACATGTATATCCAAGTTACATGAATATAATGAGAAAAAAATCACTATATTATCATAATATGGATATACATGTTGTTATCGCATTAGCTTGGGTGGTTGAGAGAAATGTTGTTATCCTCCCCACCTGGGTTCAATTTCCACATTTGACATGTTGAGCACATAATGATTATATCCTTGTAATTACTTTGAGCCTTATTTTCCCACAAGTGACATGATCAGGTTTATTGTAATGGCTTCAAGCCTTATTGCTGAGTCTATATAGCTCCTCGAGGACCGAAACATGTATACTCTTCATATGGAATCTAAAGGTATTTCTCATAGAAAAAAATAGTTGACCCAAAGAAACTCAGTAGATATTGCCTTTAATTGTTGTCGTAACAAAAGTATTTTATACTTGGAGGCTTCCCTTCATCTAATTAATGACCACATATGAATCACTCATGACCTAAATCTTATCAATCTCTCTATCCAAAGAATGTTTTAGTTAGTAAAATAAGGCCTTGATTTACCTTTGGTTATTTGTTCCTTTTCTTATATTACCTTTTACATGAATTCTATGTTTTTGAGATATAGAATGAAATCAATCCCACAAATAGAATTTCAGCCTTGACAAGTCAAGTGAAATATTCCCACACACAATTTTTATCCACTTGTATCTATGATATATTTCTCTATAGTTTAACCTTTGGAATGATGTTAGAAATTGCAAGTAAAGCATCAACTTGGGTAACTACATGGAAAGTTGGAATCATATTTTATTCAAACAAAATAGAGTTTCTATCTATTAATATTCCCTGTAGAACCATAAATGAGATTTCCCTAAATCACTTTATATAACATTGAGTAAATCAAACATTAAGACATGTATCTATGGAATCACATTTCCAAAGGTTCTGGATACTTAAAATCTCCCTGACCTCAACTCCATAGTTTCCAAGAAAAATTTTAAGACAAGAACAAAGTGAAGTGTTTTCCTCACTGCATTTGCAAAGTAAACAAATGCATGGACCTGCTCTATTTCTTTTTTGGAGGGCTTCCCATGTTAATACTTTATTGTTAGATATGAGCCACATCCAAAACTTACACTTAGGAGGGGCCTTAACTTTCCAAAGCTTCAAACATTACCATTTTTTATCACTTGGTCCTAGTCGAAAAAGAGTTAAGTGTCCATGAATAGGGGTATAATTGCCCCCTATTCCCTTCATAACCCAAATTAGTTAATTTGAGAAATTGTCAATCTTATATATGTCTTCCTGAGTTCTACTAAAAAGATATTCAACCTTTCAATTAAATTAGTACGAGCTCAATTGTCTTTCTCCATCCTTGAGACCATTTGGGTTGTTAATCATCTTAAGTGCACATATTCCAATTACCTGTAGGTGTTGTATGATTTTTTCAAGGAGGAAAATGTCTCTACCATACCCGATTATTACATCTACTCCCACTTTGTTATGCAACCAGCTCACAAAATAGAAGATAAGATAAATCAACAACATCAAAATAAGCCTCTTTGAGGGGGCAACCTCCTTTACATTACACAAATGAAAAAATCTTGGATGATTCAAATGACAAAACATCCTTTCTATATATAGGATTCTAAGGGATCACAATATAATCAAAGCCGACATAACAATAATAATATAAGGGCACAACAATAACAATAGTGGGCTTCTATGGGCACAATAATAACAATATGGGAACAACAAGGGCACAACAATAACAATAGTGGGCTTCTATGGGGCACAATAATAACAATATGGGAACAACAAGGGCACAACAATAACAATAAGGGGCTACAATGGCAATAGTAATGGGGGAATCACTAGTATTATAGGGACCTAACAAGCCCATCTCCTTCAAAAAGTGTTTTCCTCAATGCTTGAGTAGTTCTAGAGGCTTCTGTATAAAATTCTCATCCTCCCATGTGGAATCTTCAACGGGTAAGTTCTTCCACTTGATGAGATACTTTGAAATTGATCGATTTCATAGCTGTCAAGTTCTTGTTTCTATGACTACTTCAGGTTCTAATATGATTTTTCTTTCCTCATCAAGTTCTATATTGTTTGAACTTGGAGATTGTCACCTATAACCTTCTTTAAGCATGAAACATGGAAAACTGGGTGCACTCGAGAAGATGCAGTAAGCTCCAATTTGTATGCCATAATACCAATCTTTTACAACACCTTGTACGGACCATAATAATTTGGTGATAATTTAATATCCTTTTGAGCTTGCTTGAGGGACATTTGTTTGTATGGTTGTAGTCGTAGAAATACCCAGCCACCTACATCAAAACTTCTTTCGTTGTGATGTTGATCTGTCTGTTGTTTCATTCTATTTTGTGCCAAAGTGAGGTTATCCTTTAAGAGTTGGAGAACCTGTTGTTGATGCTCAATGTGATCTTCCACTGCTTGAACCTTAGAATTTTCTCTTAAAGATGTTGTGATGGATGGTGGATGATATCCATAAAGTGCCATAAATGGGGTCATTTTTGTTGCAATATGGAAGGAAGTGTTATACCACCATTCAGCCAGAGGCAACCACTTGACCCATTATGTTTGTTTATCAGATACAAAGCAACGAATATATTCTTCCAAACATTTGTTCACTATCTCAGTTTTCCCATCAGATTGAGGATGATAAGATGAACTATGAGCTAACTAAGTACCCAGACAAGAAAATAATTCAATCCAAAAATTTCCAGTGAAAATGGGATCTTTGTCGCTTACAATAATATTTGGGTTTCCATGTAGCTTTTGAATTGTTTCCATAAATGCAATAGCAACTGTACTGACTTTAAATGGATGAGATAATGCACAAAAGTGTGCATACTTGGTAAGCCTATCAACTACCACCATGATGACACTCTTTCCTTCGGACTTGGGTAAACCTGTGATAAAATCCATTGAAACTTCCTCCCAAAATTGACTTGGAATGGATAAGGGTTGTAATAGACTCGAGGTCTTAATTGTCTCAACTTTATTTTGTTGGTAAACTAAACATTCCGCCACAAGCTTTCGAATATCATATTTAAGGCCATCCCAAAAAAAATCCTTCTTAACCCTATGGTAAGTTTTAAAAAATCTTGAGTGCCCTCCTAAGGGAGAGGTGTGCAACTCCAGAAGAATATTTTGTTTGAGTTGGGAATTCTTACAATGGTTTAAGCAATCTTTGTACCATAACAAATAATTTTCCAGTTAAATGTATCAGATGTACTGGGATCTTGCTGCAAATTTTGAATGAGTGCCCATGCTTCTTAGACATTCTTCCGTTCATCCCTTGCTTCGTTTATCCAATCTGGTTGGATGATAGAGATGGCACAAATTAATGCTTTCACATCCTCATCCTTTCTTGAGAGTGCATCTGCAACAACATTTTGCTTCCCTTTTTTGTAGATTATTTTAAAGTCATAACCCAACATCTTTGTGACCCATTTTTGTTGCTCTTTTGAAGATAATATTTGTTCTAAGAAGTATTTAAGACTATCATGATCCATTTTTAACTTGAAGTGTCTTCCCATTAGACAAGGTCGCCATTTCTTAAGTGCATGTAGTATTGCCAACATTTCCTTCTCATAAATATCTTTGTGTAAATACTTTCCTTTGATTGGATGACTTTCAAAAGCAATGGTTCTTCCTTCTTGCATTAAAACAACGTCAATTCCATTTCTTGAGGCATCACATTCCACAAAAAGGTTTTTGTGAAGTATGGCGTAGCTAAGACCGGTGCTTGGCACATTGCCTCTTTTGTTGGGTTGTGTTATATTCTTTCCACGACTAGCCCACGTAGTTAATCGGGGGGTTAGAGGGGGGGCGGAGCTCCCCCTTTGTTGCATCGATTGCGTAGCGGGGGTGTCACAGGGGGTTTGAGGGATGCAGGTAACCCCCCTATATGGGGTTTGGGGCAACGCCCCAGAAAATTTTGTTTTTCTGGACCCTATATTAGGTTGGGCGGACCTACCTATGGTTTTGTGCATGTTTTTCGCACATGGTTTTGGACACGATGGTTTTCGGTCCATGGTTTTGGACACAATGGTTTTCGGTCCATGGTATTGGATGCTTCGGCATTTATAAATATGTATTGTAACATTGAAAGGAACATAATGAAAAATCACGCTGGTGGTCTCGATTTTGGGATCCAGGGGAAAATCTATGTGTATATGTGTTTTATGTGTCATGCTCTCGCATTGTTTATTTTATGTGTTTTAAAATTCGTATGCAGGTAATTTATGTACGACGTTAAAACCTACATTTGGTATCAGAGTTGTTTTGGCTTCAAGGGACACCTTTGTTGCTGAGGGGTTTCGCTCGGGCCTGTGGTAGACCTGGTTTAGTGGGAGATATGCGGGATCAATTCTGGTGGTGAAAGAAGAAGGTGAGAAGTGGAAAGATAGAGATTGAGAAATTTAATGGTCAGAGTTTTGAGTTATGGAAACTCAAGGTGGAGGATCTATTGGTGGATACAGATCATTGGATCGTGGTAGATCCAGGTACTAAACCAATGGGAGTGTCCGATGAAGAATGGAAGAAGTTGGATCGGAAGACAAAGAGCACAATACGATTGTGTCTCAGATTCAGTATTGCTGAATGTATCAGGGGAAGCTACGACGAAGGCTTTTTGGGACAAGTTAGGGACTTTTTACCAATCTAAGTCTCTGGCGAATAAACTGTTCCTATGAAAAAAGTTGTATAACCTGAGGATGAAATATGGAGACTTGGTGACAGAGCATCTGAACGCATTTAATACTGTGGTAATTCAGTTATTATCTGTTGATATTAAAATTTCAGATGAAGATAAGTGCATCAGTTTGTTGTGTTCTCTACCAGATTCATGGGATAGTCTGGTTATTGCAATAGGTAGCAATACAACTACCTTGTAGTTTGATGAAATAGTCTCATCCTTGCTGACGAAGAAGATGAGACGGAAAAATATGGAGAGCCAGAATGGTGATGCCTTGTCTGTATGAGGACAGTCCCGGAACAGAAACAAAAATAAGTCATCGAGTGGGAGATCTAAATCTCCAAGAAAACCTGTAAAGGTGGTGTGCTGGAAATGCGAAAAGGGAGGGCACTACAAAAGGGACTATAAATCTAAAGCTCCTGATAAAGGAAAGGGATATGATGATGCTCCTTCTGCAAAGGCGAAAACCACCTTAGATGAAGGTGGGGATGTCTACTTGGCTTCCTCAAGTACACATGTAGATCGTGAGGCATGGTTGATTGACTCAAGTGCATCCTTTCACTTCACTCCCCATAGAGAGTGGTTCTGCGAGTATGAGAAATATGATGGTGGTGATGTCTTCTTGGGGGATGACGGGAAGGCTAGAATCATTGGTCGCGGAAAAGTAAAGTTGAAGTTGCAAGGTGGAAGGGTTAGAACACTTCTAGGTGTTCTGCATATTCCTGCATTGGCCAGAAATCTGATTTCTGTAAGCAAGTTGGATGATGCATGTATAAAAACAGTGTTCAAGAAGGATACCTGCAAGATGGTTCAGGGAGCACTGGTATTGATGCGGGGAGTTCGGATTGGAACTTTGTACAAGATGCAAGGTAGCACTGTTGTTGATGGGTGCAACAAATTATTCTGTGGTTCCTGAAAGTGGAGCAGAAAATCTAGTGGTCTCTGGAGAGAAGACCATGTTATGGCATCACAGGTTTGGACATATTGGAGAGAAGGGCCTTCGAATACTTCATGGTAAATGTATGGTAGAAGGTATGAGTAATAGTTCTCTGGATTTTGATTTCTGTGAAAATTGTGTATGTGGGAAGCAAAATCGGGTGAGTTTCCCCTCTAGTGGTAAGAGGGCGAAACATATTAGAACTTGTGCACAATGATGTGTTTGGACCTGTGATGGTTCCATCACTAGGTAAGTCAGTGTACTATGTATCATTTATAGATGACTTCTCAAGGAATACATGGATATATTTCCTTAAGAATAAATCTGAAGTCTTTGACAGGTTTAAAGAATTTAAGGCTCTGGTGGAAAACCAAACAGAGAAGAAGATAAAGGTGTTAAGGATAGATAACGGTGGAGAGTTTTGCAGTAAGGAATTTGAAGAATTTTGTAAGAAGTGTGGTATAGCATGGCAGAAGACTACTCCATACACACCTGAGCAAAATGGAGTTGCAGAAAGAATGAACAAGACGTTGATGGAAAGGGCAAGAAGCATGCTCAGTGGTGTTGGGTTAGGACAAGAATTCTGGGCAGAGGCAATGGAGACAGCATGTTACCTGGTCAACATATCACCTTCATCAGTGTTGGAGGATAAGACTCCACAAGAGGTATGGACTGGTAAAAAACCCTCTCTTTCACATCTGAGGGTATTTGGATGTGATTCATATGTACATGTTCTAAAGGAGAAAAGAACCAAGTTAGATAGTAAATCTGAAAAGTGCATATTTATTGGGTATAAGGATGGTTTAAAGGGTTATAAGCTTTGGAACGCAGTAACAAGGAAGGTTATGTACAGCCGAGATGTGGTGTTCAGAGAGGTGAAAGATGTTATTAAACATGAAGTCCAACCAAAGGAACCTGAGAAGATAGAGTTTTAGCTTAAGGAGGAAGAATCAGACTCTACAGCAGAGGAGGAATCAGAAGACGAAGAGCCACAAACTCCAGGTGTGAGAAGATCAGTTCAAGAAAGAAGGCAGCCAGAAAGGTATAGTACATCTGCTTTCTGTTCAAATTTTGCTTTATCTATTACTGACGATGATCCCAGAACTGTGAAGGACACAGTAGATTCAGAGGATGGAAAACTCTGGAAAGAGGCCATGGTTGATGAAATGGCATCTTAGCACAAAAATGAGGCTTCGGATCTGGTGGAGTTGTCAGATGGAAGGAAACCCATTGGCGGCAAATGGGTGTTCAAGAAGAAGACAAATGCAGAATGAAAGGTGGAGAAATACAAAGCTCGATTGGTAACAAAAGGTTATTCCCAGGTGCCGGAAATTGATTTTGGTGATATTTTTTCTCTTGTTGCCAAGGTAACTTCTATTAGATTATTTTTATCTATTGTTATTGCTTTTGATTTTGAGGTAGAACAAATCGATGTGAAGACAACATTTCTTCATGGGGATCTGGAAGAGAAAATATACATGAAGCAACCTGAAGGCTTTGCGGTGAAGGGTAAGAAAGAACTGGTATGCAAGTTAAAGAAGTCTTTGTATGGGTTAAAACAGTCACCAAGGATGTGGTATCAAAAATTTGATACATTTATACGGGGACTTGGCTTCACCAGAAGCAAAGCAAATCACTGTGTGTATTTTAAATTAATTGGTGACCGTGTTATTTATCTGGTCTTGTATGTGGATGATATGTTGCTAGTTGGAAATGACAAAGAAATTATCCAGGATTTGAAGACCCAATTGTCCTCCAAATTTGACATGAAAGATCTTGGTGTTGTAAACTATATTTTGGGCATGGAAATTAAAAGAGATCAGGAAAAGAGGAAGCTTTGGTTAAACTAGAGAAATTATGTCGAGTCAATACTGCAGAGGTTTAATATGCAGGATAGTAAATTGGTGAAGGTTCTTATTCCTATAGGTGTGAATTTATCTGCTCAACAGTGTCCCAAGACACAAGAAGAGGAAGAGGACATATCCCGTGTTCCATATGCAAGTGCATTCGGTAGCCTGGTGTATGAAATGGTTTGTACTAAACCAAACATTGCACATGCAGTGGGAGTATTGAGCAAGTTTATGTCAAAACCAGGGAAGGAGCACTAGACAACAGTGAAGCGAGTTTTCAGGTATTTGTGTGGCACTAGTGATTATGGTTTGTGCTACCAAGGAAGACCAAGATTGGATAGAGTGTTGGATATTCGTGGCGTTGTTGATGCAGACTGGGCTGGAGATCTGGATCAGAGAAGATATACAAGTGGGTATGTGTTTAACCTATTTGGAGGTGCAGTCAGTTGGATGAGTAAGAAACAATCTGTAGTGGCACTATCAACTACAGAGGAATAATACATGGCAGCCACTCATGCAAGCAAAGAAGCAGTTTGGTTGCAGAGATTGTACAGAGAGCTATAAGGATAGACTGTGACAGCGAAAGTGCAATTTTCTTGGCAAAGAAACCTGCATATCATTCAAAGACAAAGCACATTGATGTTCAGTATCACTTTGTGAGGGATATGATAAAAGACAAAAAGGTGTTGTTGGTAAAGGTGGACAATTTGAAGAATATTGCAGATGCATTGACAAAATCTGTGAGCTCTGAGAAGTTCTCTTGGTGTAGAGAAACAATGGCCATTGCAGGGCTGGATAAATGACTAAGCTCTCTTGTGACCCCATGTGGAAAGAAAACAATAAGTGGGAGAATGTTGGGTTGTGTTATATTCTTTCGACGACTAGCCCACGTAGTTAACCGGGGGGTTAGAGGGGGGGCGGAGCCCCCCCTTCGTTGCGTCGATTACATAGCGGGGGCGTCACAGGTGGTTTGAAGGGTGCAGGTAACCCCCCTATATGGGGTCCGGGGCAGTGTCCTGGAAAATTTTGTTTTTTTGGACCCTATATTAGGTTGGGCGGACCTACATATGGTTTTGTGCATGATTTTCGCACATGATTTTGGACGCGATGGTTTTTGGTCCATGGTTTTGGACGCGATGGTTTTTGGTCCATGGTTTTGGACGCGATAGTTTTCGGTCCATGGTATTGGATGCTTCAGCATGTATAAATATGCATTGTAACATTGAAAGGAACATAATGAAAAACCAAGATGGTAGTCCTGGTTTTGGGATCTAGGGGAAAATATCTGTGTATATGTGTTATGCTCTCGCATTGTTTATTTTATGTGTTTTAGAATTCGTATGCCGGTAATTTCTGTATGGAGTTAAACCTACATCTTTAAGATATTCAAAGGCCTTCGTTGCTTATAGAGTCTAAGAAAATGCATCTTTCTTTAGTAATGTTGTTAGAGGTGTTGTTATTTTCCCATAATTCTTAACAAACTTGCGATAATACCTTGTCAACCCGAGAAATCCTTGCATATGCTTTATGGATGTGGGGATTTTCCATTCCTTAATGGATTTAATTTTTCTAGGGTCTACCTTAACACCTTCATGAGATACAATATGAACCAGATAGTTCACCTCCTATACTCCAAAGAAACATTTGGAGGTTTTTGCATACAATTGTTTTCTCCTCCAATAGTTTGAGCACCCTGTCAACATGTTGAACATGATCCTTCCAAGACATCTTGTAGATTAGTATATCATCAAAAATTACTAACACAAATTTTCTAAGGAAGGCTTTGAAAATGGAATTCATCAAACCTTGAAATGTAGAAGGTGCATTGGTAAGGCCAAAAGGCGTGACCAAAAATTCATAATGACCCTCATGAGTTCTATATGTTATTTTCATAATGTCTTTAGTCTTCATTCTGATTTGATGATATCCTGAACGAAGATCCAACTTGATGACGTAAATTGCTCCATGTAATTCATCCAATAATTCATCAATGATGGGAATGGGAAATTTATCTTTAATAGTGAGCTTGTTGAGCTCCCTATAATCCAGACACATGTGCCATGATCCATCCTTCTTGTGCACCAATACTAGTGGAGTAGAGAAAGAACTTTGACTAGGTTGAATTATACCATCCTCTAGCATTTCTGCAACCATATGTTCAATATCACTCTTTTGGGCATAGGGATATCTGTAAGGCCTAATGTTTGGAGGAACACTTCCTGGAATCAAATGAATAGCATGATCATGTTCATGAATAGGTGGGAGGCCTTTGGGAGTATCAAACACCTTGGAATGATCGTCCAGACTTTTTGGGGATATGGAGAAATAGATGATTTCAGTGTGGGAACTTCTAGTGAACATAATTGTGCAATTACGCCCCGTTGTTCTTTCTTTAGAAGATTTGTCATGCCATTAGAGCTGATTATATTTCCCAATTTCCCTGTGATACCCCTTAATTAAACTTCCTTTCCTTCTGAAAAAAAAATTTCAAGAAAAGTTCTTGAAAATTAAAAGCTATCGTACCCAAAGATTGTATCCATTGGACTCCTAGTACAACATCAACACCACCCATTGGAATAGAAAGCATAGGACTATTCAATACATATTCTCCCATGGATAGCTTGATATTATGGCACTTTCCAGAGCAATTTATGGTTCCTCCATTTGCAACCATCACTTGACACTTTGGTGCTAGATATAGGAAGATATTCAATTCCTTGGCTATCTTACAATGAATAAAATTATGGGTACCACCCGAATCAATCAATGCTATTACCTTTTTCTTCTTGATATGTCCTTCTATCTTGAGAGTTTGAGGAGTAGTAATTCCTGCCAATGCATTACAAGATATGGTTGGATTCATTTCTTCTTTCTCTAGGGTTGATTCTTGATGTATATCCTCTTCTTTTGACATTTCTTATTCATTTTCTTCCTCCTCTTCACAATCTATGTAAAATAATTTCTTCTCAGCACACTTATGACCTTTAGTGTATTTACTATCACAATTGTAACAAATCCCTTTTGCCCTTTTTTCTTCCAATTGTTGTGGTGTCAACCTTGTAGGTTGTGGAAGGCCAGGGGCAGCAACGCTTCCATCTTTATAGTTGTGACTGGTAGGCTTCCTTGTTGCCATAATTTTGCTTTCATTTTTTCTTGCCAACCTGAATGCCTTCTCTAGTGAATCAATTTTCCAAAGGCGGACCTCATGTTGGATGTTATCCTTTAAAATCCCTATGAACAAATCAATATTATGCTCCTCTGGAATATCATTTACCCTTATATTCAATTTTTGGAACTCCTCAATGTGCTCCACCATTGAACCCTTTTGTTTGAGATTTATCAATTGGCTAAAGAAGGTGTTGCTCTTTGTACCCTCATAATGTGCTATCATTTCATCCGTACAAATTGACAAAGTGAAATTTTTTTTATGAGAGCAAAGTCATCGATATCATACAAACTAATTGGGTTCCAAATATAAAGTTGCAATGCATACCTTTTGTGTATTTTGCACATTATGGAGATCAAAATATTGTTCCATCTGTAGTATCCATGTTACGGGATCCTTGCCATCAAACTTCCTCATATCGATCTTTGGAACATGGTGGGTCTTTATTCCAATGTTAGAGTCTATGAAATCATGAGTAACATTTATTTTGTTGTCTTCATGAGTTTCCTCTGCTACCTTTTCATCATTAGGATGCCTTTCTTGTAGCAACTTTGTCAAACCTTCCTTCAAACCTTCCATGTCTTTCTTCAAATCTTCAATGTTGTCATTCTTCGAATCATGATTAACATTTCTTTTGTTCTCATTATGAGTTTTCTCTACTACCTTTTCACCATTAGGAAGCCTTTCTTGTAGCAACTTTGTCAAACCTTCCTTCCAACCTTCCATGTCTTTCTTCCAATCTTCAATGTTGTCTTTCATACCATTCATGCCATTCTTCAAACCATCTATCTTAGCTTCTATTACTTTTTTTGAGAGCGAAATTTGTTTCACTTGGTCTCGTAATTTTGATATATCATGTTGCATTTATTCCTCTTCTTCATGTGTCATAGTAGAGCTTTCGGGTTTCTTACTAGGTGTTGCCATTTTCTTTCTTCGAGGCATCAACTAATGATAATTTTCTTCATTATTCCCTTTTAATCACTTCAAACTAAATTTTCAAACAAAACTTATGCAAATTTTTAAGAAGACTACACACCTTTTTTTTATGTGTAGGAGCTCGATATTGAATCTGATGTACCTCTGAAATTTTGGATCTCCAAGGTCTGAAATTGTGAATGTGGTAGCCATTTGAGTCCTCTTTCCAACGCCACCAATCTGATCGAAATTGGAAGCGTTATGCCCAATGTCCCAATATGATCTGACTATATACTTTTTTAGTAGAGCGAACTTGTATGAAGTGCCACGTGTCATTGCTTCAACCTTCGGACCTAAAAACGATGCACAGAAAACTACAGTCTATCCTCTTTCTATACCTTCTTACGAAATTTCAATCTGATAGTCAGAGAGAAAGTTATCACAATTTTCCTAAGATCACCTATTTGGGATGTAATTCGGGATCCTGCAAAAACCCTAACTTCCTTAGACCATATATTCGAAAATATAGCGAGACAAGCTCTGAACTTTGAACCTAAGGGTCATCAAGATTTCATCTCAAACGTGTTTCTTTTCAGCTTCTGAAATGTCGTATAAAAAAAGTTATAGCAACAATGCCACGATAACTTGTTTAAAGTAGCGAAACCCTAGAATCCAAAGCTCTGATACCAAATGTTATGCAATCAACTCACAAAATAGAAGAAAAGATAGATCAATGACTTCAAAATAAGCCCCTTCGAGGGGGGAACCTCCTTTACATTACACAAATGAACAATTCTTGGATGATTCAAATGACAAAATGTCCTTTCTATATATAGGAGTCTAAGGGGTCACAATATAATCAAAGCCGACATAACAATAATAATACAAGGGCACAACAATAACAATAGTGGGCTTCTATGGGGCACAATAATAACAATATGGGGACAACAGGGGCACAACAATAACAATAAGGGGCTACAATGACAATAGTAATGGGGGAGTCACTAGTATTATAGGGACCTAACACACTTTTACTTGTGATCCATCTCTCACTCACCATGCCAAATAGAGCCTATGATTGGGAAGGCTAGTATCATTGACTTCCACTGGTTGGATACATTCAGTATACTCTTCCTTTCCTTTTTAATCCAATCCAAGATAGATTCCTTACTACAATGTATTTCTATAAAAGAACCATTACTAGCTCTCCTTTGTGATGACATTCCATAATGATTTTTTTTAGAGCGTTACCAAATGAGTGCATATTATTCAAGCCTAAACCCCCCAATGATTTTGGAGATGCAATCATTTACCACTTAATCAAATAATTCTCTTTTGATTCCTTTCTCCCTAGCCATAGAAAATTAAAAAATAACTTTTTTATTTTTTCAAGAGTACCTTTCCATAGCAATTTGGATTAAAAGAAAAGCCTAGATATGTAGCCACTTTTGACATGTCTAAGTGTTGAAAAGTAAAGCACCCTCTTTTCCCAAATCCTAAATAGCCTCTAAACTAGCTATATAAATTGTAGACTTATTCTCATGTATTTTCATGCATGTGGCCTTCTTGTAAAGATGTAAAATGTTCTTGAAACAATGACACTTCCTTTCTTATCCAAAATAGAATAATAAAGCATTATCTATGAATTGTCTGTGTCTGTGTGAGCTCCTTATATCCTATTCTCACGCCTTTGATTCTCCTCATTCTCCTAGCATCATCAATGGCTTTGCTTAATCCATTTATTATGGAAAAAGGAGGTAGGGTGAGAGTGGGAAGCCTTGTCTTAGTCCCCTTGAAGACTTAAAGAAGCCCGACAGTAATGTATTCCTTAATATTGCAAAGGAAGTAGTAATAACACATCCCATAAATCCACTTGACTAAAGGAAATGAGAATCGTATGCAAATTAAGAGAATGTGAAGGTACTGCGATGAGACCATACAATACACCATAGAAAGATCTAGGTTAATCATTACTACTTGCATATGTGATATTTTGATAGTGTGTAGTCCCTCTCGTGATGACCCTATAACCTCACATGTTTGACACCCTTCCAGGAAGGTAATTTGCTTATGAGAGATTACTTATGTAAGAATGGTCTTTAGTCAAACCGTAATGACCTTAGAAATATTTTTTTAAATGTCGTTGCGTAGGGAGATAAGCCTAAACCCCTCAAAATTCTCGAGACAATAAACTTTCGGGATGCGAGCAATAAAAGTGTAATTAAAAGATACAAGTGCTCTGGAGACAATAAACTTTTGGGATGAGAGCAATAAAAGTGTAATTAAAAGACACAAGTACTCTCCCATAAACTCTCACTTATTTAACTACAATTCTAAAGCCCAACGAAATAATTAATTATATTACTAAAAACATAAAATTTGTAATATTAATTTGTTTATATTAAATATATCAAGAGATTTTGTTTCTAAATTATATTATAATAGGGTTTCCTATTGATCATTTTTATTTTTCTATATGCTCAAATTAGAAAAAATGGATGCGTGATGGTATTTTTCGTCTTTAATTGGTGTTTTTTCTCATCATTTTATTCAATGTATTGTATTATCGTCACCCTTTTAGCATCTTATTTGTATCTCCATGTGTCCTCTTAACATCCTTGTAATGCCATCTTAGCATACATAAATGTGTCATTTACCAACATTTATTGCATCCTTGGCATGCTTTATTTGCATGCTTAATTGTTTGTTTTTGTGTTAGTATTTGGGTTTGATCGATTAGATAAGTTGGGTGTGTATGTAGGTTAGTTTAGATCAATTTGGTTAGTGGGTTAGGTTAGTGAACTCAGTTAGTTTGGTTAGGATAGTGGGTTAGCTTTTTGGGCTATGTGGGTTAATGAGATAGGTAGGTGTGTGGTCTAAAATGCGGATGCAAATTAGAGTTTAATTTAATGTCAACCCGGGAAGGTAAACTTAGAAGTGCTTATCTAAAATATATAGATCTAGAAAGATTCCTAATTTGTCCAAGATCTTAAAGTCCCCTTACAGGGACATATTCATTAAGATCTCTTTCAATAACTAATCAAGCCTAGATCTAACAATTGTTTGAGATCTATGATTCTCTTACAATAACATATTCTACAAGATCTCTTCCAAAATTAGATCATCTAATTGGAACTTAAAAGCGGAAATGAAGTAAACCTAGATCTAATCATTGTATGAGATCTTATGGTTCTTTTACAAAAACACTTTCAAATATGATCCTTCCAATATTAGAACATTTAATAAAACTTGAAAGTTGAAATCAAACAAAAACATAAAGTAAATTATAAACAAATAAGCATGCAAGTGAGGCCATGGGGGCCCTCCATAACTCCACCAACACACCACTTCAATGGAGACTCAGATGTAGAAGCAAAATGAAGTATGATCCTTTATTTCAAAATCTTCATTACAAACCAACTCTAAGATTACAACTCTAAGCTTCTAAGATTACATACTCCAAAATTCTAAGATTACAAAAACTTCCAAATTACAAATGGAGGAGATTGTACTCCTATTTATACAATGGGATGAGTAACAAACTCATAATGATCATCCACTAATCTACTTTCCCATTATTACAAAATATGATCCCACAAATCTCTCAAGCATTTTAACTACTTTCCCATTATTACAAAATATGATCCCTTTGAATCCTCCATAAATCTCTCACTTATCTTGGATAAGATATGCCAACCAAATATTCCATGATCTTCTCCTTAGGAATTGGATAAGATATGCCAACCAAATCCTCCATGATTTTCTCCTTATGAATAGGATAAGATATGCCAACCAAGTCCTCCATGTTTTGCTCCTTAGGAATAGGATAAGATATGCCAACCAAATTCTCCATGATTTTCTCCTTAGGAATAGGCTTGCATAATTATCTCCTTTGTATGGTGGAGGAGATATTAATTCTTCACATATTTCCTACACATCACAAAACTCACATATCCTTGAGATATATATAAAAATATGTATATTTTCTAATATTTAATCATAAATTCACTTGTAATACAAAAATGAATAAAATGGAAAATAAGAAGGTGAAACCCAAATGTATTTAAGAAAATGATATGATAAAAGGTTAATGGGATGATGAAATGTAAGGAATAGTGAAGAAAAAGGTGGATGAAAATATGACATTTCTAAGTCCCAACAGTAGGTTAGGTATATTGGTGGGTGAGTATGTTAAATGGGTCAATGGAGCAGTTTAGGTAAGCCAATGGGTTAGGTGTAAGTTAGGACAAGTAGATTTTTTGGCATGGTAGGTTAGGTGGGTAATGTGACTTGGGTAGGTTAAGTACATTAGGTTTGGAGGTTTATGTGGGTTAAATTTGTTAGGTAGTGTGGCATCCCATCTCATGCACTCCCATACAATGGAAAAGTAGCCACTAAACATGGAATTATAATTTTAGATTTCAAGAGACCATTTTATTATAATCCAATAGATAAGGTCTCCCATAGGAGTCATGGAAAGAATTAAATGCATGCATGATGAAAAATAGTAAAATGCAGCAATTCCCCTTGTCCCTAAATAATCAAATTCACACATATAGCATAAAACTGCGTATATTTTCATTGCAATAATTAACATTCAACTTCATATTCACAAAAATTGAAAAAGAACTTAGCTTTTAACCAAATATAGTCTAATAAATTCACTGCATACCATAAATTTTCTAATTTAGATTCCACTATGGCAAAGGAACCAAGCTATGAGCTTCCAACATACTCAACCAACCCATGTCTCTCATTTCTCAACCAATCTACTCATTACAAAGCACTCCAAGTGTCTCATCTAGCCATTAAACAACCATGGAATTATCTACCACTACCCTAAACAACATAAGAAATAGTTTTCCTTTCTTTGTTAAATAGGCCTTGAAGGATATTTTTCCCTTCTAATGCTCTTCACTATAGGCATAAACAATCCATTTGACCAAATTCTTTCTAGGAATGACCTGTGAGATTAAAATTTCGCTCTCAAGCATCCAACACGTAGTGAATATATAATGAGTGAAGGAATCCTAACTTTCTTATCCTGTATGCTCACCTTCTATAGTTCTTGTTTTAAGAGTGTTGATTTGGTAAAATTTCAATATTGGTTCATGGTCAGCAATGGAGAACATAGCTTGAGAAATGTAGTGTATGGGAGTGAGATCATATTAAAATCAATGCCAATGAGAGATTTGAGGAAATGATGGTTGAATTTCCTTCTAATGGGGAAATGAAATAATCTTACATTCCCCCCCATGATGATTATACTCAACCCATGTTCCAATAACTATAATAGGTAGACTTCCTTACAGTTAGCAGTTGTTATGAAACCAGCTCACAAAAAGATAAAAAAGAGAGATCAACGCCTTAGAATTCAGCCTCTTTCAGGGGGCAACCTCTTTTACATTACACAAATGAACAATTCTTGGATGATACAAATGAAAAGACCTCCTTTCTATATATAGGAGTCTAAGGGGTCATAATATAATCAGAGCCGACATAACAATAATAATGTAAGGGCACAATAATAACAATAGTGGGCTTCTATGGGGCACAATAGTAACAATATGGGCACTACATGGGTACATCAATATAATAAGGGGGTTGTAATACTAACAATAAGGGGTTATACTAGTAGTATAGGGGCCTAACATGCCCCTCTCCTTCAAAAAGTGTTGTCCTCAACGCTTGAGTAGTTATTGATGCTCTGTATAAAATTCTTGTCCTCCCATGTGGAATATTCAACGAGTAAGTTCTTCCACTTGATGAGATACTTTGAAATTGATCGATTTCGTAGCTGTCGGGTTCTTTTTTCTGTGACTGCTCCAGGTTCCAATATGATTTTTCCTTCCGCTTCAATTTCTGGGAATATTGTTTGAATTGGGATCTTTTGCAACTCTTGAATAAGTGGCCATACTTCTTTGTCCTTCTTCCATTCATCCCTTGCTTCGTTTATCCAATTTGGTTGGATAATAGAAATAGCACAAAACAATGCTTCCACATCCTCATCCTTTCTTGAGAGTGCATCTACAATAAAATTTTGCTTCCATTTTCTATAGATGATGTCAAAGTCATAACCCAACATATTTGTGACACATTTTTTCTGTTCTTCTAAAGATAATAGTTGTTCTAAAAAGTATTTCAAACTATCATGATCCATTTTTACCTTGAAGTGTCTTCCCATTCGGTAAGGTCGCCATTTCTTAAGTGCATGTAGTATTGCCAACATTTCCTTCTCATAAATAGCTTGCTTGAGACGTAGCAGTAAAAATACCCAATCACCTACATCAAAACATTTTTCACTACGATGTTGATCTACCTGTTGTTTCATTCGATTTTGCACCAAAGTGGCGTTATCCTTTAAAAGTTGGAGAACTTGTTGTTAATGCTCGATGTGATCTTTCACTGCTTGAACCTTTTTCTTCTTGATATGTCCTTCTATCTTTAGAGTTTGAGGAGTGGTAATTTCTTCCAATCCTTTACAAGATATGGTCGGATTCATTTCTTGATGCTCGATGTGATCTTTCACTTCTTGAACATTTTTCTTATTGATATGTCCTTCTATCTTGATAGTTTGAGGAGTGGTAATTCCGACCAATGAATTACAAGATATGGTTGGATTCATTTCTTCTTTCTCGATGTGATCTTTCACTTCTTGCACCTTTTTCTTCTTGATATGTCCTTTTATCTTGAGAGTTTGAGGAGTGGTAATTCTTGCCAATGCTTTACAAGATATGGTCTGATTCATTTCTTCTTTCTCTAGGGTTGGGTCTTGGCGTATATCCTCTTCTTTTGATGTTTCTTGATCCTTTTCTTCCTCCTCTTCATATTCTATGTAAAATAATTTCTTATCAGCACACTTATGACCTTTAGTGCATTTGCTATCACAATTGTAACAAAGCCCTTTTTCCCTTTTTTCTTCCAATTGTTGTGGTGCAACCCTTGTACGTTGTGGAAGGCTAGGAAAAACAACACTTCCATCTTTATAGTTGTGAGGGGTAGACTTCCTTGTTTCCATAATTTTATTTTCCACTATGTAACAAAGCCTTTTTACTCTTTCCAATTGTTGTGGTGTTGCTCTAAAGAAGCTGTTTCTCTTTGTATCCTCATAATGTGCTACCATTTCCTCCGTGAAAATTGACCATGTAACAAGTTGTTTACGAGAACAAAGCCCTTTATACCGTAAAAATTGATCCAGTTCTAAATATGAAGATGCAATACATACCTTTTGTAATAGTGGTACACCATGTAGATCAAAATATTGCTCCATCTGAAGTATCCAATTTACCGGATCCTTGCCATCAAACTTCCTCATATCGCCTTTTCTTGATTTTAGGAGCTTGATATTGAAATGACTATAACTCTGTAATTTCGGCTCTTCCAGTTCTGAAATTGCGACCTGCAGTAGCCCTCTATGTCCTCTTTCCAATGCCACCAGTCTGATCGAATTTAGATTCTCCAAGAAAGAGTTATGCACAATCTCCCAAGATGACCTGATTATATACCTTTTCAGAAGAGTGAAATTGTAGGAAGTGCCACGTGTCACTGTTTCGACCTTAGGATCTGAAAAATATACACAGGAAACTACAATCCATCCTCTTTCTGTAACTTCTTACGAAATTTCAATCTGATGCTCAAAACAAAAGTTATGATGATTTTCCCAAGGTCACCTTTTTGGAATTTAATTTAGGAGTCTGCAAAAAGACCAACTTCCTCAGATCATATCTCCACAAATATACTGCGAAAAGCTCTGAAATTTGGATCTGAGATTCAGTGCGATTTCATCTCAAATGGGTTTTTTTTTTCGTTTCTGAAACGTCGCAGAAAAAAAGTTGTAACGAAAATTCCACAATGACCTATTTGGAGCAGCAAAACCCTAGAATCCAAAGCTCTGATACCAAATGTTATGAAACCAGCTCACAAAAAGATAGAAAAGAGAGATCAACGCCTTAGAATTCAGCCTCTTCGAGGGGGCAACCTCCTTTACATTACACAAATGAACAATTCTTGGATGATACAAATGAAAAGACATCATTTCTATATATAGGAGTCTAAGGGGTCATAATATAATCAGAGCCGACATAACAATAATAATGTAAGTCACAATAATAACAATAGTGGGCTTCTATGGGGCACAATAGTAACAATATGGGCACTATATGGGTACATAAATATAATAAGGGGGTTGTACTAATAACAATAAGGGGTTATACTAGTAGTATAGGGGCCTAACAGCGGTGCTGAAAATCCGCCAATAAAGGGGGTCTCCTTGGTATGAAGTCCCAACTAGACCTCACACCGTTTGGAGTAGGAGGACCATCCAGATAATAGGTCCGACCACCATTATTTTTAGGGATTTTCCTTGAATGCAATTATCAACATAAGATATTATGCAAACAACCTTTGAAAAAAGCAACTAAGTTGACACTGGGAGGCATTCAATTGTAATGTATACAAGGTACTTTCACTAAAGGGACAAAGAGAGTGAGCCTCTAGGAGAAAAGTAATAGTATTATCCTAAAAGAGACACACAAGAGTATGGAAAGAATCGTTAGTTAACTTGCAAAGTAATTCACAAGATAACAACGATCATAAAAGTGAGTAATAACACAAATTCAACAAGATGCATACCAAAGCCAATGAAATAGTTCATTTTCATTAGTATGTGTAAACATAAAAATACACTGCAAAAATGAAATAATAATCTTACAATCATTCATGACATATGCGTGAAAATGTGTTGGCTTTGAGAGCTTCATATATTAAGTGAAAGCACCAAGCTACATGATTACAACGATGCCAAACTAGCCCTAATTGGTCCAAGGGATCAAATTAGTTCTCAAAATTGAAATTTTGCGACAGAGCTCGAAACTTGAATGACCGATAGATCTCGATGATTTGAATCCAATGCAACTTGAATCATTCAAAACCGATATCGTATGCTCCTGATATATAGTTCTAATCAAATTCTCAAATAACCAAATTTTGACAAAAGGATAGATGACTCAACATTTTGGGCCAGTGGCAGGCTACCACATGGCCTCACCAGATTGATCGAAAAATAAAAATAAAAATTGTGGTTCGGAAATTTCCTAATGTCACTGTTATGAAACCAGCTCAAGAAAAGATAGAAAAGATAGATCAACGCCTTAGAATTCAGCCTCTTCGAGGGGGCAACCTCCTTTACATTACATAAATGAACAATTCTTGGATGATTCAAATGAAAAAACCTCCTTTCTATATATAGGAGTCTAAGGAGTCACAATATAATCCAGCCGACCTAACAATAATAATATAAAGCCACAAAAATAACAATAGAGGGATTCTATGGGGCACATAAATAACAATATGGGGGTAATAGGGGCACAACAATATAAATAAGGGGTATAACTACAATAGTAATGGGGTAATCACTAGTATTATAGGGACCCAACATGCCCCTCTCCTTCAAAAAAGTGTTGTCCTCAACGCTTGAGTAGTTCTGGATACTTCTGCATAAAATTCTCATCCTCCCATGTGGAATCTTCAGCGGATAAGTTCTTCCACTTGATAAGATACTCTGAAATTGATCGATTTCGTAGCTGTCGAGTTCTTGTTTCTGTGACTGCTTCCGGTTCCAATATAATTTTTCCTTCCTCGTCAAGTTCTGGCAATATTGTTTGAATTGGGAGCTTGTCGCCTATAACCTTCTTTAAACATGAAACATGGAAAACTGGGTGCAATCGAGAAGCTGCAGGAAGCTCCAATTTGTATGCCATAGTACCAATCTTTTGCAACACCTTGTACGGACCATAATACTTTGGTGATAATTTATTATCCTTCTTAGCTTGCTTTAGGGACATTTGCTTATATGGTTGTAGCCGTAGGAATACCCAATCACCTACATCAAAACTTCTTTCACTGCGATGTTGATCTGCCTGTTGTTTCATTCTATTTTGTGCCAACACGAGGTTATCCTTTAAGAGTTGGAGGACTTGTTGTTGATGTTCGATGTGATGTTCCACTGCCTGAACCTTAGAATTTTCTCTTAAATATGATGTGATGGATGGTGGTTGATACCCATAAAGTGCCATAAATGGGGTCATTTTTGTTGCTGTATGGAAGGAAGTGTTATACCACCATTCAGCCAGAGGCAACCATTTGACCCATTGTGTCTGTTTATCAGATACAAAGCAACGAAGATATCCTTCCAAACATTTGTTTACTATCTCAGTTTGCCCATCAGATTGAGGATGATAAGATGAGCTATGAGCTAACTGAGTACCAAGACAAGAAAATAATTCTGTCCAAAAATTTCCAGTGAAAATGGGATCTCTGTCACTTACAATAATCTTTGGGTTTCCATGTAGCTTTTGAACTGTTTCCATAAATGCAGTAGAAACTGTACTGGCTTTAAATGGATGTGATAATGCACAAAAGTGTGCATACTTGGTAAGTCTGTCAACTACCACCATGATGACACTCTTTCCCTCAGACTTGGGTAAACCTGTGATAAAATCCATTGAAACCTCCTCCCAACGTTGGCTTGGAATGGATAAAGGTTGTAATAGACCCGGTGTCTTAATTGTTTCAACTTTATTTTGTTGGCAAACCAAACATTCCGCCACAAACTTTTGAATATCTGATTTAAGGCCATCCCAAAAAAATTCCTTCTTAACCCTGTGGTAAGTTTTTAAAAATCCTGAGTGCCCTCCTAAGGGAGAAGTGTGCAATTCCATAAGAATCTTTTGTTTTAGCTGGGAATTCTTACAGAGGTATAAGCGATCTTTGTACCATAACGAATCATTTTGCCAGCTAAATGTATCAGAAGTACTGGAATCTTGTTGTAGCTTTCGAATAAGTGCCCACACTTCTTCGTCATTCTTCCATTCCTCCCTTGCTTCGTTTATCCAATCTGGTTGGATAATAGAAATGGCACACAACAATGCTTCCACATCCTCATCCTTTCTTGAGAGTGCATCTGCCACCACATTTTGCTTCCCTTTTTTGTAGATGATTTCAAAGTCATAACCCAACATCTTTGTGACCCACTTTTGTTGCTCTTCAGAGGATAATCTTTGTTCTAAAAAGTATTTAAGGCTATCATGATCCGTTTTTACCTTGAAGTGTCTTCCCATTAGGTAGGGTCGCCATTTCTTAAGTGCATGGAGTATTGCCAACATTTCCTTCTCATAAATAGCTTTGCTTAAAAACTTTCCCTTGATTGGACGACTTTCAAAAGCAATGGGTCTTTCATCTTGCATTAGAACAGCACCAATTCCATTTCCTGAAGCATCACATTCCACAATAAAGGTTTTTGTGAAGTCCGGTGTAGCTAAGACCGGTGCTTGGCACATTGCCTCTTTAAGATGTTCAAAGGCCTTTGTTGCTTCCGGAGTCCATGAAAATGAATCTTTCTTCAATAATGTTGTTAGAGGTGCTGCTATTCTCCCATAATTCTTAACAAACTTGCGATAATACCCTGTCAACCCAAGAAATCCTCGCAGATGCTTTATGGATGTGGGGATTTTCCATTCCTTAATGGCTTTAATTTTGCTAGGGTCTACCTTAACTCCTTCATGAGATACAATATGACCCAAATATTCCACCTCCTGGACTCCAAAGAAACATTTGGATCTTTTTGCATATAATTGTTTCTCCTCCAATAGTTGTAGCACCCTGTCAACATGTTCAACATGATCCTTCCAAGACTTGCTGTAGATTAGTATATCATCAAAAAATACTAACACAAATTTTCTAAGGAATGGTTTGAAAATTGAATTCATCAAACCTTGAAATGTTGAAGGTGCATTGGTAAGGCCAAAAGGCATGACCAAAAATTCATAATGACCCTCATGAGTTCTAAATGCCGTTTTCGGAATGTCTTCAATCTTCATTCTGATTTGATGATATCCCGAACGAAGATCCAACTTGGTGAAGTAAATTGATCCATGCAATTCATCCAGTAATTCATCAATGACAGGAATGGGGAACTTATCTTTAATAGTGAGCTTGTTGAGCTCCCTATAATCCGGACACATGCGCCATGATCCATCCTTCTTGTGCACCAATACTACTGGAGCTGAGAAAGAACTTTGACTCGGTTGAATTATACCAGCCTCTAGCATTTCTGCAACCATACGTTCAATTTCACTTTTTTGGACATAGGGATATCTGTACGGCCTGATGTTTGGAGGAACACTTCCTGGAATCAGATGAATAGCATGATCATGATCACGCATAGGTGGGAGACCTTTGGGAGTCTCAAATACCTTGGAATGATTGTCCAGGACTTTTTGGAGATCTGGAGAAATAGATGATTCCAATGTGGAAACATCTAGCGAACATAATTGTGCAATTACACCTCTTTGCTCCTTTTTTAGAAGCTTTGTCATGCCATTAGAGCTGATTATCTTTCCTGGTTTCCCTGCAATACCCCTTAATTCAACTTCCTTTCCTTCCGTAGAAAATTTGATGAAAAGTTCTTGAAAATTAAAAGCTATTGTACCCAAGGATTGTAGCCATTGGACTCCTAGTACAACATCAGCACCTCCCATTGGAATGGAAAGCATTGGGCTAGTCAATACATATTCTCCCATGGATAGCTTGATATTATGGCACTTTTCAGAGCAATTTATTGTTCCTCCATTTGCAATCATCACTTGACACTCTGGTGCTGGATATAGGAAGCAATTCAATTCTTTTGCTACCCTACAATGAATAAAATTGTGGGTGCTTCCTGAATCAATCAACACTATTACCTTTTTCTTCTTGATTTGTCCTTCTATCTTGATGGTTTGAGGAGTGGTAATTCCCGCCAATGCATTACAAGATATGGTCGGATTTATTTGTTCTTCATCTAGGCTTTGTTCCTGGAGTATATCCTCTTCTTTTGACCTTTCTTGCTCCTTTTCTTCTTCCTCTTCACAATCTATGTAGAATAATTTCTTCTCAGCACACTTATGACCTTTTGTGTATTTGCTATCACAACTGTAACAAAGCCCTTTTGCTCTTTTTTCTTCCAATTTTTGTGGTGTCAACCTTGTAGGTTGTGGAAGACTAGGGGCAACAACACTTCCGTCTTTATAGTTGTGAGTGGTATGCTTCCTAGTTGCCATAATTTTGCTTTCCATTTTTCTTGCTAACCTGAATGCCTTCTCTAATGAATCAGGTTCCCAAAGGCGAACATCATGTTGGATATTATCCTTTAAAGACCCTATGAACACATCAATCCTATGCTCCTCTGGAATATCTTTTACCCTTATGTTCAATTTTTGGAACTCCTCAATGTGCTCCATTATTGAACCCTTTTGTTTGAGACTTATCAATTGGCTAAAAAAAGTGTTGCTTTTTGTATCCTCATAATGTGCTATCAATTCTTCCGTAAAAATTGCCCAAGTGATAAATTTTTTACGAGAACAAAGCCATTGATACCATACAAACTGATTTGGTTCCAAATATAAAGTTTCCATACGTACCTTTTGTGTGTTTTGCACATTATTGAGATCGAAGAATTGCTCCATCTGTAATATCCATGTGGCGGGATCCTTGCCATCAAACTTCCTCATATCGATTTTTGGAACATGGTGAGTCTTTGATCCAACATTAGAGTCTATGGAATCATGATTAACATTTCTTTTGTTCTCATCATGAGTTTCCTTTAGTACCCTTTCACCCTTAGTGACCATTTCTTGTAGCAACTTATTCATATTTATCTTCAATTCTTCCATCTTATCATCCATGCCATCAATTTTAGTGTCCATGCCATTCACCTTAGCTTCCATGCCATCCATCTTAGCTTCTACACCTTTCTTTAAGCCATCCATATTAGCTTCTACATCTTTCCTTAAACCATCCATTTTAGATTGTGTTGCTTTTTGTGCAAGTGACACTTGTTGCACTTGTTCTTGTAATTTTGATATATCATATAGCATTTCTTCTTCTTCTTCATGAGTCATGCTAGAGCTTTCAGGTTCCTTACTAGGTGTTTGCATTTTCTTTCCTCGGGGCATCAGTTACCGATAATAATGCTCTACTATGCCCTTTGAATTCCTTCAAAATAAATTTTCAAACCAAGCTTAAGCAAAAATTTAAGAAAATCTACACACTTTTTTTCACTTTGTAGGAGCTCGATATTGCCTCTGATGTATCTCTGTACTTTTTGATCATCTAGTTTTGAATTTGTGACCTGCAGTAGCCCTCTGTGTCCTCTTTCCAATGCCACAAGTCTGACCCAAATTGGATTCTCCAAGGAAGAGTTATGTGAAATCTCCCACAGTGACTTGATTATAGACTAGTTCAGTAGAGTGAACTTGTACGACATGCTACGAGTCACTGTTTCGATCTTTGGATCTGAAAAATGCATACAAGAAACTACAGTCCGTCCTCTTTCTATACCTTCTTACGAAATTTCAATCCGATCCCCAGAGAGAAAGTTATGACGATTTTCCCCAGGTCACCTGTTTTGAATGTAATTTAGGAGTCTGCAAAAAGACCAACTTCCTCAAATCATATCTCCGCAAATATCGCGCGAAAAGCTATGAAATTTGGATCTAGGGTTCAACGCGATTTCTTTTCAAATGGGTTTTTTTTGTGACTTCTGAAACATCACAGAAAAAAAATTTATAGCAAAAATTCCACGATGACCTGTTTGGAGCAGCGAAACCCTAGAATCCAAAGCTCTGATACCAAATGTTATGAAACCAGCTCAAGAAAAGATAGAAAAGATAAATCAACGCTTAGAATTCAGCCTCTTCGAGGGGGCAACCTCCTTTACATTACATAAATGAACAATTCTTGAATGATTCAAATGACAAAACCTCCTTTCTATATATAGGAGTCTAAGGAGTCACAATATAATCCAGCCAACCTAACAATAATAATATAAAGCCACAAAAATAACAATAGAGGGATTCTATGGGGCACGGAAATAACAATATGGGGGTAATAGGGGCACAACAATATAAATAAGGGGTATAACTACAATAGTAATGGGGTAATCACTAGTATTATAGGGACCCAACAGTCACCTAAGGTTCGAATTTTTAATTAATTTGGTTGTTGACTAGGTATTTGAGAGCCAATTGTGGAGAGCCACGTGGGCCAACTAATGGTTGTCATGTGGCCTCCAAAGGATGGCTTAAAAATTTGTTAAGGGTCGAACAGAAGCCATGAGGTTCAAACCTACAACCTCACTAAGAAACAAAAGCGACCTCACCAACAAGCCACACATATGACTTAATAACTATGGGCAAAAGGTTGGTTATAAATTTTTGTTGTCAGATAATTGGAGGAGGGGGTCGGGTTAAGCCCTAGCCCCTGGCCACCCCTGCACCCATGGGACCACAGGAAGAGGGGCCAAGGGGCTATGCCTTAGCCCGACCCACAGCCATAGCCCCAAGCACTTAACCCATCGGAACCCAATGCTTAGACCGAGCGGTATTTCGGAGGGGGCCAGCCCCAAGGCCATATGACGACCACGAAATCGGGAGCGCACAAGTAAAGGTAGCCATCCCCTAGGTCAACAAGATGCATATGACGAAGTGTGTGCACCAAGCGGAGGGCTAAAACTGTTGGCACATAGGCCTTGGAATCTCAGCACCAAACCCGATCATATGCGCGCCACGTGACCAAGATTTTCGGAACTGGGGGCTTAATGGGCGGACTAGTTGTCCTATAATTTCACCCGTCGGACAGGATTGTAGACCAAAATTGTGCGCCGGTTTTGGGTTTTGGGAGCTCAAGCCAGGTTTAGGCCGAATTGGAGGATGATTAACTGGAGAATTTTGGAAAAACTTGAAACGGGCATAACTTACTCAATTTTTGGCCAAATGGGGTACATAAAGAACCAAAATGGGGGTTTTTTATAGCATTGGATCCATTGGAGACATCATTTTTTATGTTTGATCTATTTAAAGGCCTGTAAAAACACTTTTTAACACTTAACGAAAGACGCCCTACATTGGAAGCTAGACCAGGAAATGTAGCCCAAGAGAGGGGTGAACTCCTTTATCATGTTTTGTGTTATGTGTTTAAGATATGCTAATTTTGTCTCTATTTGGCTGTAAATTGTGGTTAAATTCACTTGTTTTATGTTTTTAGTAAATTGATCATTTACCCAAAACACATATAAATTTTCACTTGTAAATTGTTTAAAAGCCTTCAAGTTTACATATTTTCAAATCATTTTGGTATCAGAGCAACAAGTTATTGTGAAGGTTTGATTTGTTGCAAGTGTTTTCCTAATGCTTACAAGGTTGAATATCAAATGAGGAGAAGAAGAACTTGTGGAGCCAAGATTCAAATCAAGATTCAAATTGTTTGAAGGAGAACAAACACACCTCAAGCTTTAATAGTCATGGCACATGAAGAAGGTCCTAAAGGGATGTTTGAAGATGAAAGAACTTTCAGAAAAAACATTCTTTGAGATTTCTGAAATGGTAAAGGTTCTTAATGAAGAGAGAAATGCATGGTTGTATGGAGAGAGCTCAAAACCTCCAAACGGAGATGGAGGAAAAGGAGACAAGCCTCCAAAAGGGAATGGAGGGAATGGTGACAAGCCACCACCTTCACCTCTATCATCCTCATCCTCATCTTCAACTTCTTCTACCCTTTCACAAACAACTCCAAATTCTCCAAAAGGACATGGTAAAACTCCTTGGCTAAAGCTTGATATTACGTCTGAATTGCCTATGTACAATGGAGAGGTAGATGTTGAGAATTTAGATAATTGGATTCATCATATTGAAGTGTATTGTAGGATAGAAAGAATCAAAGATGATGAAACCAAGATTTAGCTTGCTTCTCTTAGATTGGAAGGTGCAACACTTATTTGGTGGGAAGCCAAAACTTAAGAGGGCATGAAGAAACATGGTAGGGTTTTATCATCTTGGAATGATTTTGTTTTTGCAAATAAGAAGGTAGTTTTATCCATTATCATACATGCAGAAAGCTATTATGGATTGGAAAAACTTGAGGCAAGCTAAGGGACAAAATGTACAACCTTATACTCAAGAATTTAGGAAAAGAGCTTTGATTTTGGGTATAGATGTTTCTTCTCAAGATACTTTGCTCAAATACATTGGAGGATTGCATGGTTACTTGAGACATACCATTCTCGTGTTTAACCCTACAAAACTAGATGAAGTTTGTGTACAGGCAACTCATTTAGAGGCAAGAGGGAAAAATGTTTCTGAAGAAACTAGTGAGAGTTCCCTGGGTCTGGAGAACAATGAAAGGGTAAGTTCAAAGGAAAAGGAAAGAAGAATGTTGCCATCAATATGGAGAAAGAAAAACTTACATGCAACCATTATTCCAAAGAGGGCCATGATGAAGATCATTGCTGGAAACTTTATCGAGAGATGAGACCCAAATAGTTTAAAAATAAGGAGAAAGAAAAGGCAGTTGCAACTACACAAAATGATTTAGGTTCTGATTCCGTGGATGAAACAAAGATCACAACTATGTGTTTGAAAGGTAAGGACATTGCAAATACTAGTTCTTTAAATTGTCTCAATGATACTCAATATCAAAAAACAATAATAGATATTTTCCACATTATAGTCATTTCAAAACATACCAAGATAGATACATTGTTTGATAGTGGTTCACAAGCAAATATATCTTAGAAGACATTGTCAAGAAGTTGAATTTAGAAACAACTCCTCGTCCTAAACCTTATCCTTTAGGTTGGGTATGTGGGAATGAAAAATTGCAGGTGCCAAAGAAATGCATACTTAGATTTGTAATCACTGCAAATTTTGTTGATGAGGTTGAATTTGATGTAGTTTCTCTTGATATATGTGGTATTGTTTTTGGAAGTCCATATATTTATGATAGGAGAGATATTTTTCATCGTCATGAGAACACATATCATTTGTTCAATAATTGGGATTGAGTATATTGTTAGAGCACATAACAAGAGATTGAGTTAATCTCCTATGAATGGTGGAAAAATGAAGAGAATTGTTAATGTTAGTCAAAATTTTGAGGAACCTAAAGCCTTTCAATGATATGAATCAAGTTTGAAATCTTAGTTCATTGAGATTTCTAATTCATGTGATAAGATGTTTCAGGAGTCTAACAAGTTTCCTCCTAAAAGAGGTAAACAAAATGAAATGGAATTGCAGCAAGATTCTTCATTGTTGAACATTGGTGTGAACAAGATGCCAGTGTTAAATCATGCAAAGGTCAAAAAGCAAATGCAAAGGCTATTTGACAAAGAGGAAATTAGTCCAAAAATAGTTTCTTGTGGGTTTCATAATGTTTTGGCTTTGAAGAAGGATGGTACATGGCGATGGCGAACACATTTGGTAAAGAGTCGAGCCAAGTGCAAGGCTAGACACGCTAAGCATTGTCATGACAACAATGTTCAAGGTGAAAGGAACTTGAAATTAATTAAGTTTCCATTGATTGAATACCAAGGAGGGAATGTTCAGATTCCTTCAAAGGCAATTTTATGTTTTGCATATCTTGAAAAATTGCAAAAAGATGTCATCATTGACAGAAATTCCAGGACTCCAAAATCAGGGAAAGTGATGTAATTTCATGTAAATATCAAAGCGACAAATTCAAGCAAAGTTCAATGGATTGAGAATGGAAGGGTGGGGGAGTTTTACCCTTATCTATTTGTTGATTGATAAAGAGATTTTTGAGGTCTAAAATCTTCCAATGGGGAGGAGTGATCCAGGGGATCAAATTAGTGCTCAAATTAAAAGTGTGTGACAGAGCTTGAAACCTGAATGACCAGATAGATCTCAACGATCTGAATCCAATGCAACTTGAATTGTTCAAAACCGATATCATATGCTCCCAACATCGAGTTCTAATCGATTTCTCAAACAAGCAAATTTTGACAAAAGGACAGATGATTAGACATTTTGGGCTAGTGGTAGGCTATCACATGGTCTCACCAGATTGGTCGAAAAAAAGAAAAAAGAAAAATCGTGGTTCGGAAATTTCCTAATGTCTCCTAAGGTTCAAATTTTTAATTAATTTGGTTGTTGACTAGGTATTTGAGAACCAATTGTGGAGAGCCACATGGGACAACCAATGGTTGCCACGTGGCCTCTAGAGGATGGCTTAAGAATTTGTTAAGGGTTGAACAGAAGCCACAGGGTTCGAACCCGCAACCTCACCAAGCAACACAAGTGGCCTCACCAATGCACCACATATATCACTTAATAACTCTGGGAAAAAGGTTGGTTATAAAGTTTCATTAGTGCATAATTGGGGGAGGGGTTCGGGCTAAGACCTATCCCCTAGCCACCCCTGCGCCCACAAGACCATAGGCAGAGGGGCCAAGGGTTTAGGCTTGAGCCCGGCCCACAAACACAACCCCAAGCACTTAACTCGTTGGAACCCAGCGCTCAGACCGAACGGTATTGTGGAGGGGGTCAGCCCCAAGGCCATATGGTGGTCACAAAATCGGGAGCACACAGGTAAAGGGAGCCAGCCCCAGATCACCAAGACGCATACGATCGAGCGCGCGCGCTAAGTGAAGGGCTAAAACTGTTAATACATACGCCCTGGAATCTCGGCCCTAAACCCGGTCATATGCGCACCACGTTACCAAGATTTTCAGAACCGGGTGCTTAATGGGTGGACTAACACTCCTACAATTTCACTTATCAGCGAGATTGTAGGCCAGAATTCTGCATCGGTTCCAGGTTTGGGGTGCTCACGCCAAGTTTAGGACGAATTGGAGGATGATTAGCTGGAGAATTTTGGAAAAACTTGAAACATGCATAACTTACTCAATTTTTCGCCAAATGAGGTGCAGAAAGAACCAAAATGGGGTTTTTTGATAGTGTTGGATCCATTGGAGACATTATTTTTGTTGTTTTAGCTATATCAAAGCATGTAAGCACACTTTTGAGCACTTAATGAAAGAGGTCGTGCATTGGAACATGGACCAGGAGATGTAGCCTAGGAGAGGGGTGAACTCCTTTATCATTTTTTGTGTTATGTGTTTCAGATATGCTTATTTTGTCTCTGTTCGGCTCTAAATTGTGGTTAAATTCACTTGTTTTATGTGTTTAGTAAATTGATCCTCTACCCAAAACACATAAAAATTTTCACTTGTAAATTGTTTAAAAACCTTCAAGTCTACATATTCAGATCACCAATAGTGAAACATTAATTCACCCCTTGCTCCTCTAAAGAATGATCTTCTCTCCTATGCCAATCTAGATAAGACAAGTTGAAAAGTGCCTTTTCCTTGAGCTATGAGGGTGTATATATAACAAATGAGGACCACCTCCCTTGTGATTCTTGATCTTCACTCGTGACTCTTGAGCTCCCATGTGACTTTTTGCATTCCTATGAGACCTTTGAGCTTCTGCAAGACTAAGATATTGCTAGTGACTTTTCACATTCCATGTGGGACCCTTGGGCTTCCACACATTTTATATACTCCCATTTTTGAAATTACATAATTTCATTACACAAATAATGTGGCAAAATACATGGGACCAAACAACCATGTTGTGTTGACACCTTGGATGACCATATTTTGTTGACTGTGACATGAGATTTGATAGCAATTTATTGATGTGAGGTTCCTTTCTCCGCTACTATCTCTTCAACTTCTTCATGATAGGTTTTGATTTTACTTAATTTTTCACCCTTCAAAGGGTTTGGATAAGTGTTGGAACCTTCTCAATGAACATGAGTTTCAATCTCTTTGTGGTGGTCCAAGACTCCTCTACTCCTACATGATAGCATCTTTGTGTCTCATCTCGACAAGTGTCCTCCTCGTGACCTCTCCTTGTTGACCCTTTTGACATCATCTTGTCATGGTGCAATGATATCACCTGCAAATGAATTCACTCATGGCATACCAACATCAGTCCCAGAATCATCGATTATATCTATATTTTCTCTTACAACATATTGATTGTGATGGCACAATGGGCAAGGGTTTGAGAGAAAGGGTTTAGGGATAGTACATTTAAACATTGTAAGGGACCCAGGGATGGCCATGTTGACCACTAGAACTATGAAATTCATAGTAATGGGAGGCTTCTTCAAGGTTCTGTGTAGTGAGTAAGTCGAGGAGACAAGGATGATGATCTTATTGACTAAGGATACACAATGCGCAATGCTCAAGGAAGAGGAGGCAAGTATTGCAAAGTTGGGTTTCACGGGGACTGAGGGATGGCCCCACTATCCACTATAACTATACAATGCATAGTAGGGGGCAAGGTAAGGCAAGGGATTTCACAATAGGCAGGTTCAATCAGAAAGAGTGACAAGACTAAGCATTATAACTGCACAATTCACATTGATTAATGAGAAGAATCTAAGATTGCATAATTGAGAGCCACAATGGCATAGATATGGACCTACTATGAAATAAAATTGTGCAATGCATATTAAGAGGCTCACTTGGTGAAGGGATTGCGCAGTTGGTTTATGTAAGCAACAAAAATTTAGTTCACTATACCTTGGGGATACTCACTACCTCATGAAGGGAAAAGAGCCTTTATATAGCATAGTTTGTCTTTGTAAGGAGATAGAGGAACCCTCCTTTTCAACTAGAAGTGTTCAATGAACAATACAAGAAAGGACTTGTCAAAGATTAGTGCAATGAGGCAGTACAAACATCAAGGGTTTAATAACTATGCTCTGAAGGTGCTCAATATGCAATAATGGGAGTTGTCCCTAAGAGATGCTCAATGCACAGGTCCAATAGGTATAGATTTCATCAATGAAGCTTATGAATGGGTAGTGTTCATCGCCTAGTGTAGGGTTAATGCTTTTATAACCTACGCCTGATGGGAGGAACATGAAAAGCTCCAAAATGGCTAAGTGTGGGATCAATGGAATGAGACAGAGAAAGAAATCCAAACAAGTCCCAAGTAGAGATCACCCAAATGTTTACAAGGTAAGAAAATGTTCAGTAGCAAACACTGACATGTATATATTGAAACGACATCAAAGCGACACTCGTTTCTAAGTGCGGCATTTAAAACGTAAGTTTGTGACACTTAAAATACAAGTGGGAATACAAGTGTTGATTGAAATCAAAAGGTGTTATATGCCAAGGGAAAGTGACCAAAACAAATTCAAATGATGAATACCATCATTTAGTGCAAAATAATGCACTCGAGCTACCTCCAGAAGGTGCCTCATAGTGCTCTTAAGATGTGTGAAAACAAGTGAAAACAACACATGCAAGAGTGAAAGAAACACATGCAAGAGTGAAAACAACACTTGCAAACACAAATTAAACACAAGAAAAAAAATGAAAGAATGAAAGTAGGCAAAAGGGACACTTGTAAAAATAGAGCAAGCAAAATCAACATGTATAAGAATAAAATAAAGCAAAAGAAACACTTGCGAAAGAAAAAGGCAATCGAGAAACTCATTAGGTTGATAGAGCATTTAAAACCACACGTGAGAGAATGCTCCTTATACCCCAACAATTTACATAGCTCAAAAGTGAAAGATAAGGATTAACTATGGGATAGACTTGTTATATAGGAAGAACATACATGCCATGAGGTTTATAGTTGATGAGGTTGCTTAATGAAAGTCCAAAAACTAGGAGCCAAGAGCGGATTGACTTACTTGAGAAACACTCACTGACAACAAAAGATGCATAGTCACTTTCTACAGAAGATGCCCACACACTACCACTATCTATTAGGATTGTGTAGTCTTAGTCTCTAGGAACTGCACAGTCACTATCACCAGAGACTACGCAAGCACTGTCTTCAAGGACTGTGCAATCACTACCATTAGGGACTGTTATCACCCCAAGAAACTCTCCTAGGTTGCATACCAAAGATGCTTGGGAACATTACAAACTCAACAAAAATGTTGGAAAATGGTGGATGAATGAAATAAATGCTGCATATTCAAGCCACATAACCACTTCTACTATGCTTGACCCCAGACATGGGTGAACACCCCCAGACGACAAGGCTTTAGACCACCAATTACTCACAGTTTAAGGAGAATATGATGATGGAGAATACTAATCACACCAGCAGATGCACAGGACCCTGTGATGGCTAGCTGCAACCAGTTAAAAGGTCTGTAAATCTGTTTCCTAATACACAAACAGGATGACAGCTCTCTGGCATTAAAACAACAGAAACCTGCATACACATTCAATAATACTAACTAGATTCTAACACAGAGGTGGGATGACAGCCCCTCTAATGCTAAACATCAAGAGCACATGAACAATGCATAACAGGCACAGCCTGGAACAAATAAGAAGTGGAAAGTGAGCAATTAACAACAAAAGAAGCTTGTATTAGCTAAAAATGAAGACCAAACGCTGCAGGTATCACAGTAGTTACAGTCTCCAGAAGTTGAACCTTACATCAAAAATAACATTCATCAACCATCAACCTTCTGTCTTCTGGATATATATAGAGGTTGATTACAAAAACACTCTGCTGAGTTACACGAGAAGGGGTCATAATGGACCACCTAACACATTAATTCTCAGATATGGGGCTCTGCTACAATCTGCTGGTTTTAATGGACAAGTTTGATCTTTTCTGATACTCTATTGTCCTTCCTGAGCAAGTGGATTGTTGACTGAAAGAAACCCATAACTGATAAATGCTTTAATTGCTCGAGGTTGTCATGTTTCCTTCTCGGCCATGTTGTTGGTTAATTGCGGTTGTTGAAGCTTTATTACGCAGGGTACAAGTAGCTGGCCTCCTTCCTTCTCCAGCAGCAGAGAGCAGTCGGGAGTGATACAGGCAGTATGGCGGGAGCAGGCCGAACAGAAGAACCAATCTCAGTCGTCGGATCGCACAGATTAACGGTGGAGATCGCTAGATGAGGAGTATCGGGAGGCAAGGTGGAAGAGAGCTGTGAGCTGTCGGATCGAGTGCACGGACGGCAGAGATCCATCGGCGGAAGAGAAGCGGGAATGAACGGAAGCGGACAGACGAGGGCCGTCAGATCAGGGCGCGGTGGATCCGACGGTCATCGCATGAGAAAGACGTGCGGACAATATCGGGCGAGGAAAGGCGGTTTCGCGGGCAGGCGGTATTCCCCGCACCGCTTATCGGATGCGGGCGGTTTCTGTATAACCCCTCGCGATCCAATAGAATCGTAACACGTGGTAGCAGGAAACCACCGCGATCGCGCGTTAATGGGCAGGCAGGTCACGCGATCGGGGCTTGTGACTACCACCCGATCGTGCGACGGACACGATCGACAGCGGGGAAGTGAACGATGTTTAGCACGTGATGAAAAGGCGGCAAAGGGTTATGGAGGGGCAGGTCACATGGGTGCGGGCTCATGGGTTTAGCGCTCGGGGCATAAGGAAAAGGGGCCTAAAAGGGCTTTGTCAGATTAGGGGGTTTTAAACGGAAATGAAAGAGTTTTATGAAGAAAACATAAATGACGAGGTAAAAGGAATTAAGCAGGGAAAGGCGAGGAATGAAGATTTTTATAGAAGAAACAGAGGCAGCGGAGGTTAAGAGGGTGTGAAGAATACGAGGAAGAAGGAAGGAGGAGAAGATTGCTCCAAGCACCTTTACAGCACAAACCAACCATCAAACCTGCATTTGACCTTTAAGCACTGAAGTTTATAGTAGAGCTAACATTGGCTCCTTCTGGGGATGAGATCCTCCCTGTGAGGTCTCAAAAACCTGCAGACCAATGCCTTTATACAAAACCAGCTTAAAAACATAGCCTAGTATCCATTGGGCATGGATTCAAACTAAGTCTCTACTAAAAAGAACACAATTACAACAATAAGGCTTGAAAACTTAAAACTTCAAAAACTACCCATCTGCTAAGCCACCAAAATTGCTGCTTGTCAGCCGGTTCATCATAGATCAGCAAAACTGGATTAATTTGATCCTTTACCTCAAAGAGTTTAGGACTTTTGAGCTTAATACGTAGATATGGATCAAATTTCATCTCCCTTCTGTGTATTTTCCTCCTTGGACGTTCTTCATGGGGGCCTTTGTACACCTGCTGAATAACCATGTTTGTTGTGTACTTCTCTATGTCATTTGAGGTCTGCACAACTAATACGAATGGTGTACCAATGTGTTCATGTGCAGGGGACACAGAGACATCAACTGCTCCTGCATCTTTCTTAGAACAGTCCTTATCTAAGGAGAGATTCCAATACTGTGCCTCCTCTTCCTCTGTCATCTGAAAATCTTCCCTTTCATTCTGTGTGGAGGTCATCTGAGCAGGCATTAGAATATCAAGACTGAGATGATCAGTATCAGCCTTGGGCATTAAATTTTGTTCTGCCACAGTGTTCAAGGGGCAACTTTGAGGGATTTTCACTTGAGTAGACAGAGGGACAAAAGATGATGGGGAGCTTTCTTCTCCCTTACTGATCACTAGGTAGGGTACAAAAGCAGGCTGGCTAATTTGCAGATCTGCATAGCCATGCGAAGATGAGCTGGCTTTGAGCACAGGTTCTTGGAGGATGGAGGGACCAGCTGCTGATTGCTGCTGCTGATTAGCTTGTTGTTCTACAGCTACAACAAGCTCACGAGCAGTGCCTTTGGATATTGCTTTCTCATAAGCAGCCCTTGTTAGGAAAGGAGCACCTTCCAAACCATGGACCTCCTCCTCATGCTGCACTTCTTCCATGACTATATTCTATAAAAGGGGCCTCACCCCTTTGTCTTCATTTGTAATGTTATTCCTTTGCACAATCTGCATCTGCTCCTGTGTTCCTCTACATGGATATGGAGTTGGAAAAGAAAAGGAACAATGAGCTCCTGCTTCTTCAAAATGCTGCTAAACCTTTAGTCTGGAAACTTCAGAGGCCAAAACTCAATCATCCTAGCTAATTCATCGATTTTAGGCTCTGAGGATGATGAGGACTCTCCTCCCTGTCTTTTGCTTTCAGCATCACCTTCGAGTCTTTCTGCAGCCAGAATGTTTGATTCTACTTCAAAAGCTGCATTTTGCATACCAGCCAAAGAAGTGCATCTTCTTTCTCTTAACAGCAGGCATAATTGAGAATCAAAGGCATTGGCATAAGTAATCATAGCAGAAGAAGGGGTAGGTCTTACTTCAGTTGGCATTCTGCTGTACATATGATTAAATCTGATGTTGAAATCAGACAGCAGCTCACCATCTCCTCTCTGCAAGTTCCCAAATTCAGTATGACAATAGAGCAGAGCTTTATTATTCCCCCAATACTTTAAGAACACACGATCTAAAGCCTCAATGTCTGCAATAGACCTAGGGGCTAATTCTCTAAACCATTTTCTAGCTTCCCCATCTAGGCTTTGGACAAAAACCCTCATCCAAACATCCTCTTCATTGATATCCAGATTATCAGCATAGCTATAAAAGGATTCAAGGTGCTCTTCAGCTGTTACTCCTTCTGCACCATTAAACTTAGGCATGTATTCTTGATAATCTCCTACGGGCATGGCATTCAAAGGGGTAGGCAAGACTAAGGGTCCATACCTAGCAGCAACTATTCTTTCTATCTTCGTTAGAGCTTGCTAGCTTGCCATGACTTGGGTATATGAAAGGATACTAGTGGACTGAGTGGAATGGATCAATGAAAAGAATGACAGAGACAGAGGAATATGATGGACATCATGGATGCTTCTTTCAACTGAGGTCCGAAAGGGAAATGAATGATTGAGGAGCTAAATGAATCTCTGAAGGTGACTACTTCACTAACAAAGATACATGGAATATATAAGGCTTACCTGGTCCTGATGCTCCTTTCTGCAATGTTTACTTCTGTTGAACGATCTTTTCAGGGTCAGGCACTGGTTCAGCTGGTGATTTCCGAAGATTTCTCCGAGCATGCTTAACAAACTGAGCCAAAACTTCAAAGTGGAGTCGCCAAAGGTTGGTCTTCCTCCAGTGGAGTCGCCAGATAGATGATTACAACCAGCATATGTGTCCAAACCTTATCTATCATCAAAGCTTGGAACTGTGTCGTTTTCCTAGGGAAGCTGAGCTTCAATCTCCTCTCCCCAGCAACGGCGCCAATTAATGTTATCACCCCAAGAAACTCTCCTAAGTTGCATATCAGAGATGCTCGGGAACATTACAAACTCAACAAAAATGTTGGAAAATGGTGGATGAATGAAAGAAATGCTGCATATTCAAGCTAGATAACCACTTCTACTATGCTTGACCCCAGACATGGGTGAACACCCCCAGACTACAAGGCTTTAGACCACCAATTACTCACAGTTTAAGGAGAATATGATGATGGAGAATACTGACCACACCAGCAGATGCACAGGACCCTGTGATGGCCAGTTGCAACCAATTAAAAGGTATGTAAATCTATTTACTAATACACAGACAGGATGATAGCTCTCTGGCATTAAAACAACAGAAACCTGCATAGACATTCAATAATACTAACTAGATTCTAACACAGAGGTGGGATGATAGCCCCTCTAATGCTAAACATCAAGAGCACATGAACAATGCATAACAGGCACAGCCTGGAACAAAGAAGATTGGAAAGTGAGCAATGAACAACAAAAGAAGCTTGTATTAGCTGAAAATGAAGACCAGACGCTACAGGTATCACAGTAGTTACAGTCTCCAGAAGTTGAACCTTACATAAAAAATAACATTCATCAACCATCAACCTTCTGTCTTCTGGATATATATAGAGGTTGATTACAAAAACACTCTGCTGAGTTACACGAGAAGGGGTCATAATGTACCACCTGTTAGTGTCAGTCTTTCCAGCCTTCCTCCAGTGATCAAATATGCTCTTACAAAGTGGTCTGAGAGTGTCAAGGTCAAATTTTGTCATTTCAGTGAGTCTTCAAGCAAAATTTGGTCACTAGGCATTAGGTCTAGGGTTTGATTTCACTCTTTTCTAAAGTTGTCCAAATGCCAATATATGTAACTATTCAGTTGAGTCAATCATCATTCATTGGGTTGTCATTATCATGTCAGTGTCGAATGAGTCATTTTACATCTTGTTCATGCTTCAGCCGCACCTAGGCAAGCTCATTTCCCTCTCCTAGGGTTTTCAAGGCAATTTCTCTTGGATGGTCAAATCACCGGCAAAACTTGTTTCCAGATGTTCATACACCTTCCCCTATCCTTAAAGTACCTTACCAAGTGCTTCCCATCCCTTAGATCCGCCAAATTCCTCATTTTTACACAAACCCTAGTTTCTAGCTACAACTTGGCAATTTTCTAGGTTTAGCCTGTGTTTTGCCCTTTTGGACCCCTTCCCCTCACTTGATCTCTGCGATTCCACTTTCCCCTACTTCCTAACATCCCTCCCCACTCCCAAAAATTTCCCCAAGAATTTAGAAGCCCCCTATCCCCTTCATTTCACTCCATTTCGACAAAATTCCTTGTTTCACACATCGGGACAAGTCGCACTCAAATGATGTTCCAGAGCAATAAAAGATGAATTTTGGAAAAATGAGAGAGGTTTTTTTCCATAACATGCCAAAGAAGAAAAACCTCCTTCACTTTTTTCACGGGTGTCATGGTTTTAGAGAAATGTCAAAATTACAATCGCCGGATCCAAGGAGGTTGGCCAAGGCACTAAAACGACGAAAAAGGCCCGATCCACTCCAAATTTTGGCCAAAGCCTATTTGACTGAGCATGGTACTTTATTGGGGACTCCCAGCACAAATCCCAAGAAATTTTGAGAATTTTGGTGAATTTTGGCATTTTTAGGCAATTTGCAGGTTTTTCCCATTAACGGGTCTCACCCCCCGCGCGACCCTTCATCATGGCAACTCCATTTGACAAAAACTCAACATTTCCAAATTTTTCATGCAAAGTTACACATGCTCATGGATGGACTTGAGATTTGGTGAAGTTTTGGGCCTCCAGAAAGTCAAAAAACTAGCAAAAAATGACTTTCTGCCACTTTTTTGAATTGCAGAAAGCAGTCTTGGGAGATTTGATTTTTGACAAGGCAAATGAACTCCAAATTCAAAAATTCCAGTTGGATTGGAAAGTAGACTCACAGACCTTTCCAAAAATCCTACTTTTGTCCAATTTGGACACCTGAAAGTGCCCCAAAAGTGGCTCCAAAGGCGCGCGACCCATCAGGCAGGGGCGCGCGACCCGTCAGGCAGATTTTTCCAAAATGCACTGTACAGCTCAGAAAAATGCAGTTTGACCCAGTTCGACTTTTTGGGGTGAATTATGATTCTCTTTGATGTAATTATTGTACTTTTTAGACACTTTTACTCTTATGTAACATTTCTAGAAGATTCATTCATGAAAAGGGTAAATATTAAATGAATGAATTGGTTTCCTAGCTTATAGAGGCAAGTTGTTTTGACTGCCTAGTTTGTAGTGCTTAGTTTAGAAGTAGTTGAAACAGCTCCTAGGATAGTGAGCTCGACCCATGGAGGCAGGGAAAGAGGTTAGATCATCTATATTATGTACTTTCTTGCTCATTTTCATGGTTGGACTCTTGAGGGATAAGCTATCATTGTATTATTTCACTGTATCTCTGCAATTTTTGGCTAAGGAAGACCAGGGTTTTGCAGTCCTCTTTGGGATTCTTGTGGTTACATGTATTGATGGTGTGTTTCTCTATGTACCTGTAAGTGTGTTATGTGAATCATTTCCTTTCTTTTCCTTCTGCACATTAAGCAAACGAAGTGTTAAAGTAAGAATTCATGACTATCATGCTCTGCTTTTAAGTTTGTTTAATTTCAATGTTTTCTACTGTCTAAGAAGAATTCAAAGTTATTGTTTGCTCTCCTTAGCTCCTCACCTGTCATTCCGGACCATCCACCTCAATCAAAAGCATCAATATTGTCTCCTACCTCGCCCCAAAGAACCCCCTGCAGAAACTGTGTCCAATCCCCGCACCCAAAATTGCCATCCCCTCAATTTGCCACCAAAAATCCTAAAAACCCCAAATCAAACTCTTTGATCAGTTTACTAGCCTAATATCAGTGTTACCTTATTGGTCATCTTATCCATTGAAGATTTTACCGAGATAGACCGGAGAGAGCCTTCTCTTGCCCCGTAGGGCTAGCTACGAGGCTAAATGGTTTGATGTTGCCTTGAGGTTTACCTTTCTCATCCTGAGGTGAAATTTCAAGCGCTAACATACTGGCGACCATACTGGGGAGAACAAACTAATCGTTTGCTCATTGACGTGTTATTTCATAAGTCTTAGACGGAGCTTGAAGATATGCCAGGTAGCCTTCGAAAACACTCTTGTTTTACATCAGCGTTAGTAGATAAACGCTGCTTCAGTCCATCTCCGTGAGCTTGTGAATACAGCACTTCATTTGCATTCTACCCCAGTACATGTATCAAGTTCAGATCTGGTTGTTGATAGTGGACAACAATCAGACACTGACAAGGCTGAAATCATTCACTAGCGACTCCTTCACTGAAAACTCCAGAGATCAATGCTTCATGGTGACTTCACTGCAGAGAGATCAGTAGCTGTGAGATTTTCAAGATGGACCGAATCGCAAGAAGATATGCTCCCTTGAGCCGAGATCACGTCCCTGGGTTTCCAAATAAAATTCTGAAGGTAGATTGGTCAAGGAATCTGCCTATATTTAATGATGATGGTAAGAAGGATGTTGCTCTTCATCTAGTTAGATTTCATATGCATATTCGCAAGTTGAAGGTGGATTTTCCTGAAGATTGCTTGATGAAGATATTGTTGGCCACTCTAGAAGGTGCAGCCCAATCCTGGTATGAAAGTTTGCCGCCTGCTTGTATTTACTGTTTAAAGGATTTTCATGCTATGTTCATTGAACGATATAAGGACTTTTATCCATCATTAAATTTAGTTCAAGACTGTTGCAAGCATGCCTATAGTTTTATTGAAAGCCTTGAGAAGTTTTATGAAGATGATAATTTTATGGATGTTGAGATCATGGAGGCTCTGTATGAAAATCCGTTTCAGCAGCACACAGAAATCTTAGAGGATATTTGTCAAGATCAGCAGGATGAAGATTTCCATATGGCCGAAAATGAGGAAAGAGAAAATGTTGTTTCAGATCTGTCCATAGAAGAAACCAACATGCAGGTAACGCAGGAAAGTAATGTTCCAATCTCAGAAAGTGATGATGATAAATCAGATCGGGAGATAAATTGTGATGAGGCAAAACATGTTGTTCTGGATCTCACAAAAGAGAGTTGTATTGTCATGGCTGCCTCAAATGAAGAAAATGGAGTAGCAGACCTAAATGCTCTCATCTCACCAGTACTAGATCTTCATGAGGCGGTAGTTCATTGCCTCTGTGAAAAACAAGACAAGATCTTCGTTCAAGTAAGTGATAAGGTTTCTCTGGATGAATCTATGGTAGATGATAGAAATGTTAGTGTTGGGTTTCACGAAACATCTGAAATTTCTTTTCTCATGTTTGATGAATGTAATGAGAATCTGGCTGTCATATCACATGAGGATAACCTACCATATATTCAAACTACAAAAGATCAGACCATTCAGGATTCCATTTCAGATTCTTCCTCATATGTCTCATGTTTTGAAATGTTATTTCAAGAGGAGATCTGCTCATCTACTTGTTCAGAATTTTTTGAAGCCCATGAGCATACTTTTACCGAAGCACATGATGAAGGCAGATCAGAATTTGAAGCAAAAGACACCTTGTTCTTTCAGCAGGAGGTGGCAGTGGCAAATCTTCATGTTTTTCACGATCCAATGGCAGATTTGTTACAGTCAGCAGTGAAAGTGATTATTGCAGTGTTCAGTGATGAAGGAGATCATGGTCAGCTATGTTTTTGGATGCCCAGTTACCAGTATCTATTGTTGATCATGAGATCTGATTGGGAGAACCAATCAAGAAGGCATCTGCTTGATTGGTTGCATTGGCATTTTGATATAGTTTGATGTATATTGTCTTGTAAGAAACACAGGTGGTTGTCATCATGATTTCAAATCTTGATGGACTGCTGCCCTTCAATAAGCTTTGTAAGTTCTTGTTTTAGTTAAGTCAGTCATGAGTCATTTGTGAGTCAGTTTTCAGTCATGTAGGTTTCATAATTGAGTCGGTTTGAATCAAGTTTCAGTCAATAAATGAGTCAAGGTCTTGTATTGTTTGTCAAATAATGACTCCATCGCCCAATGATTGAAAGCACTGGTCTGCTCTCCCAGAGGTCTGCGGTTCTTGGCACCTCCAAGGAGCTACCATCCCCATTGGAGCCAATGTTAGTGTCAGTATTTCCAGCCTTCCTCCAGTGATCAAATATGCTCTTACAAAGTGGTCTCAGAGTGTCAAAGTCAAATTTTGTCATTTCAGTGAGTCTTCAAGCAAAATTTGGTCACTAGGCATTAGGTCTAGGGTTTGATTTCACTCTTTTCTAAAGTTGTCCAAATGCCAATATATGTCACTATTCAGTTGAGTCAATCATCATTCATTGGGTTTTCATTATCATGTCAGTGTCGAATGAGTCATTTTACATCTTGTTCATGCTTCAGTCGCACCTAGGCAAGCTCATTTCCCTCTCCTAGGGTTTTGAAGGCAATTTCTCTTGGATGGTCAAATCACCGGAAAAACTTGTTTCCAGATGTTCATACACCTTCCCCTATCCTTAAAGTACCTTACCAAGTGCTTCCCATCCCTTAGATCCGCCAAATTCCTCATTTTTACACAAACCCTAGTTTCTAGCTACAACCTGGCAATTTTTTAGGTTTGGCCTGTGTTTTGCCCTTTTGGACCCCTTCCCCTCACTTTATCTCCGCGATTCCACTTTCCCCTAATTCCTAACATCCCTCCCCACTCCCAAAAATTTCCCCAAGAATTTAGAAGCCCCCTATCCCCTTCATTTCGCTCCATTTCGACAAAATTCCTTGTTTCACACATTGGGACAAGTCGCACTCAAATGATGTTCCAGAGCAATAAAAGATGAATTTTGGAAAACTGAGAGAGGTTTTTGTCCATAACATGCCAAAGAAGAAAAACCTCCTTCACTTTTTGCACAGGTGTCATGGTTTTAGAGAAATGTCAAAATTACAATTGTCGGATCCAAGGAGGTTGGCCAAGGCACTAAAACGACGAAAAAGGCCCGATCCACTCCAAATTTTGGCCAAAGCCTCTTTGACTGAGCATGGTACTTTATTGGGGACTCCCAGCACAAATCCCAAGAAATTTTGAGAATTTTGGTGAATTTTGGCATTTTTAGGCAATTTGCAGGTTTTTCCCATTAACGGGTCTCACCCCCCGCGCGACCCTTCATCATGGCAACTCCATTTGACAAAAACTCAGCATTTCCAGATTTTTCATGCAAAGTTACACATGCTCATGGATGGACTTGAGATTTGGTGAAGTTTTGGGCCTCCAGAAAGTCAAAAAACTAGCAAAAAATGACTTTCTGCCACTTTTTTGAATTGCAGAAAGCAGTCTTGGGAGATTTGATTTTTGACAGGGCAAATGAACTCCAAATTCAAAAATTCCAGTTGGGTTGGAAAGTAGACTCACATACCTTTCCAACAAGCCTACTTTTTCCCAATTTGGACACCTTAAAGTGCCCCAAAAGTGGCTCCAAAGGCGCGCGACCCGTCAGGCAGGGGCGCACGACCCGTCAGGCAGATTTTTCCAAAATGCACTGTACAGCTCAGAAAAACGCAGTTTGACCCAGTTTGACTTTTTGGGGTGAATTATGATTCTCTTTGATGTAATTATTGTACTTTTTAGACACTTTTACTCTTATGTAACATTTCTAGAAGATTCATTCATGAAAAGGGTAAATATTAAATGAATGAATTGGTTTCCTAGCTTATAGAGGCAAGTTGTTTTGACTGCCTAGTTTGTAGTGCTTAGTTTAGAAGTAGTTGAAACAGCTCCTAGGATAGTGAGCTCGACCCATGGAGGTAGGGAAAGAGGTTAGATCATCTATATTATGTACTTTCTTGCTCATTTTCATGGTTGGACTCTTGAGGGATAAGCTATCATTGTATTATTTCACTGTATCTCTGCAATTTTTGGCTAAGGAAGACCAGGGTTTTGCAGTCCTCTTTGGGATTCTTGTGGTTACATGTATTGATGGTGTGTTTCTCTATGTACCTGTAAGTGTGTTATGTGAATCATTTCCTTTCTTTTCCTTCTGCACATTAGGCAAACGAAGTGTTAAAGTAAGAATTCATGACTGTCATGCTCTGCTTTTAAGTTTGTTTAATTTCAATGTTTTCTACTGTCTAAGGAGAATTCAAAGTTATTGTTTGCTCTCCTTAGCTCCTCACCTATCATTCTGGACCATCCACCTCAATCAAAAGCATCAATACTGTCTCCTACCTCGCCCCAAAGAACCCCCTGTAGAAACTGTGTCCAATCCCCGCACCCAAAATTGCCATCCCCTCAATTTGCCACCAAAAATCCTAAAAACCCCAAATCAAACTCTTTGATCAGTTTACTAGCCTAATATTAGTGTTACCTTATTAGTCATCTTATCCATTGAAGATTTTACCGAGATAGACCGGAGAGAGCCTTCTCCTGCCCCGTAGGGCTAGCTACGAGGCTAAATGGTTTAATGTTGCCTTGAGGTTTACCTTTCTCAGCCTGAGGTGAAATTTCAAGCGCTAACACCACCTAACACATTAATTCTCAGATATGGGGCTCTGCTAAAATCTGCTAGTTTTAATGGACAAGTTTGATCTTTTCTGATACTCTGTTGTCCTTCCTGAGCAAGTGGAACGTTGACTAAAAGAAACCCATAGCTGATAAATGCTTTAACTGCTCGAGGCTGTCATGTTTCCTTCTTGACCATGCTATTGGTTAATTGCGGTTGTTGAAGCTTTATTACGCAGGGTACAAGTAGCTGGCCTCCTTCCTTCTCCGGCAGCAGAGAGCAGTCGGGAGTGATATAGGCAGTATGGCGGGAGCAGGCCGAACAAAAGAACCAATCTCAGCCGTCGGATCGCACAGATTAACGATGGAGATCGCTAGATGAGGAGTATCAGGAGGCAAGGCGGAAGAGCGCTGTGAGCGGTCGGATCGAGTGCACGGACGGCAGAGATCCATCGACGGAAGAGAAGCGGGAGTGAACGGAAGCGGACAGACAAGGGCCGTCAGATCAGGGCACGGTGGATCCGACGGTCATCACATGAGAAATACGCGTGGACGATATCGAGCGAGGAAAGGCGGTTTTGCGGGCGGGCGGTATTCCCTGCACCGCCTATCGGATGCGGGCGGTTTCTGTATAACCCCTCGCAATCCAACAGAATCGTAACACGTGGCAGCGGGAAACCACCGCGATCACGCGTTAACGGGCAGGCAGGTCGCGCGATCGGGGCTTGCGACTACCGCCCGATCGTGCGATGGACGCGATCGACGGTGGGGAGGTGAACGAGGTTTAGCACGCGATGAAAAGGCGGCAAAGGGTTATGGAGGGGCGGGTCACGTGGGCGCAGGCTCATGGGTTTAGCGCCCAGGGCTTAAGGAAAAGGGGCCTAGAAGGGCTTTGTCGGATTAGGGGGTTTTAAACGGAAATGAAAGAGTTTTATGAAGAAAACAGAAATGACGGGGTAAAAGGAATTAAGCAGGGGAATAGGGAAAGGCGAGGAATCAAGATTTTTATAGAAGAAACAGAGACAACGGAGGTTAAGAGGGTGTGAAGAATACGGGGAAGAAGGAAGGAGGAGAAGATTGTTCCAAGCACCTTTTCGGCACAAACCAACCATCAAACCTGCATTTGAACTTTAAGCACTGAAGTTTATAGCAGAGCTAACAAGGACTACGTAATCACTTTGATTAGGAACCACACAATGACTATCTTCCAAAGATACACATTCACTACTAGGTTTTCTTATAAGAGGTTTGCTATGCAGGCATTGAAAGATCAACATGTAATAGTAGATCGCTTTGACACTTAGAATTATTGAAGGAAGACTTGAACACTTGAGAAATATGAATAAGCGTGACATTTATGGCTTGAAACAAAGGATGGCATAGTCATAAGGAGGCTCCAAAATTTTAATGCAGGAAAAATTTGGAGGGTGTTTGTCGCAACAACAACACTTTGCGACACATTGGGAGAACTCTAGCTTCTCTCTTTAGGTTTAACATTAAGTACAAGGTCTAGCCTTCGGGAAGTATTGTCTCATCTTGTTGATCACTCTAGCTTCTTTATTTAGCCCGGTTACAGATGTAATATCCTATATTTCCCTTGTCAGTTCAAAATAAATCACGAGACTAGTTAAAGTTCAGTTGTTTGATTAGGGAGCTGGAGTATGTAGATTTTGTGAGTTTAAGATGTCAGAGTTGTATTATCATCTCTAGAGTTGTTCCACTGCCAACATGCATGTTCAGTACCCCGACGAAGTCACTTCAAGGAATCACAATCATTAGTTTGCTACTAGTGAGCTTGTTCAATAGCCAAACGAAGTTGCTTACCTCACCTCTCTATGTAGGAAGCCTTTTTCTTCTTTCACCCTTTGTTTGTTTTATTACTTTATGCTTATTGGCATTTCATAGGAATTTATTTCACCAAGGTTGAAAGAGGGTGTTATATGGAATCTATGACTGTGGAAAGAAGTATCTTTCCTAGACCTAGTGGCCTAGTCTAGAACAATAGAAATCAAAGGCTATAAAGTTTTCCTTAGAATAATTGGTGAATGGAAAGATGCTTACTTGTGATCCGTTGCAAGCTCTTCTCTCCTCTTGGATTATCAGCTCCAAACGCTATAATTAGAACCTGAATAAACAAATAAACCAATCCAAATATCTTATACATCTATGTAGCATTACCCAATCATTCTATTCAATGGATCAACATAGCATTGAAATACGTGTACATAAACATAACATAACACATGTAAGAAAACAATATACTCTTTCTATTAAAATGGAAGGGAGAGAGTTTACAACCAAAAGTGGAAGATGGTTTTTTAGAGAACCTCCCAAGTTGACTTGTCCTTCCTTGCCATAATGTACACCTCAAATCCACCCTAGTGCATGGGAATGGTGTCCCTCTTATGATCAAACCATCAGCATAACGGTATGATTAATCTCCAAAAATCAACCTATAGCTTGTGAATGGCAGTAAATATATAGGAGAGCGTGGTAATTTAGGAATTCTTATCCATTTACCAATCTAGGCTTGAGATCCACTCTTGATGGGAGGATGAGCTCAAGGGATAAGAGGTGAAAACTCCAAGTTAGGGGATAATATATGATTCAAATTTCTTATCCAAGTTGAATGGTTGTAACAACTCCTGGAAGCTTATAGAAGAGGAAGCTTCGATATTCTTTTTATTTTTCCTGAATTTCTAGAATCAACACACCCCCAACAAGGGAAAACCAACTCTAATCAGAGGAGGTGCAAAAGTGAGCAACCTACCACTCAAATTAGGTCCCTAAAGTGCGAAGGTGCATTGGTCCTTAAAAGCACTAAAATGAAGCAATGAAGGTCAGAAACTCGGGGATTTGAGAGAGTCATGCTTAGGGATTTGTGTAGGAATGATGAAAAGGTGTTCATGGATGTTGATGGATCTAGTTTGTAGGCCTATTGACCATATGTGACAAAATGGCCTATAACAGATTCCCCCCTAAAGCGCAAAGTCAGAAATAGTGGTTGATGAATGAAGTTCTTTACCTTGTGACAAGTCCAGATCAAGAACAACTGGTCGGATCATCATTTATTACAATACATTTTCATCATGATATCTTTGTGTTGTAGCAGCTGCAACACCCTCCAAAGTTTTGGCTTGCATCCAAATTTCGGAGCCTTCCTTGGTTTTTCCCCTTAATGGTTGCAAACACTCGAGCTCATCCCATGAGCCCCTATTGAATTTTCACACCCTCTTTTCTTGGTCGATCACTGGTTGTCTTCTGGCATGTTTATCACTATGTCATGCTTGCAAGTTTGTTCTGGAATTTTGAAGGTTGTCTTGGTGTGTATGAGTTGTTTTCACTCTGTCAACATCGGTCGCACTCACACACAAAGTTGTAAACATTGTCGCACAAGTGTCATCACAGTCGTTCGAAGACATATTTCAACTGTCACACTTGTCACTCTTAATCATTGAGTCAGTCTCACTGAGCACATGTTGTCTTGTTGGCTTGAGGTGTCTTGTTGTCGAGTCGTGCTACATCTGTGATCACATTGTCATGTATGCATAAGTACACTTGCTTCCACACTTAGTCAATTTTCCCAAAAATCTGTCATCCAGACAACCCTCCATCAACTGGATCCGATCTTAGTGACCTTGCACTGCTACACAGAGCTTGAGGCTGTCCTCTGGGCAGCCTACTTTGCGCAATTATGGGAATGATCCAGCTGACTGACTTCGAAAACCATGCAAAAGTTGTCCCAAAGCCGATCTAGTTTGTGCTTCCCGCAATACCTCCCATCTAGCCTCCCGCTCGTCAACTGTGAGAAATTACTTGAGTTGTGACCCATGGTTGTGCTGATCTCCAAAATTGTGCAGAGATGTTCTCCACCTGCCCTTCTTCCCTGCTCTGCAACCAGCCCAGGAATTGCATAGAGTTGTCCTTAACCAGCCCTTCTTCCCCTCTTTGTAACCAACCCAAGAATTGCGCAGAATTTTTCTTAACCAACCCTTATTCCTTGCTCTTCAACCAGCCCAAGAATTGCGCAGAGTTGTCCTTGACCAACCCTTCTTCCCTGCTTTGCAAACAACCTAGAAATTGTGCAGAAGTGTCAAGGAGGCTTCCCTACTTACCTACTTTGCTCACTTAGAAAACTGCGCAAAACTGGTTGTCACCAACCCTTCTTCCTCGCTCTTCAATCAGCGCATAAATTTTGAAGAACTGTCCAGGCACGAACTGTCTCCCAGGATTGTATAATTTTGACCAGCAACTCCTGCATCCCGACCTTGTCCTCCTCTAAAAAACTGCGCAAATTTTTCTGCGAGTGCCTCCTGCTACCTACACTGTCTCCCTAGAGAAACTGTGTAGATCCCAGCAAGATGACCTGCCAATTGTTCCCCTTGAAAATTGCACAGATTGGCCCAGCAGCTCCCCAATACCCCGCCTGCCCTTCCTCCCGAAAATTGTGAAATCCTGCCTCCCAGCTAGTTTTTGCCCCGCAACTATTACTATTGTCCCGGATTGCAAAATATCAGAAATTTGTCTCCCAGTGACATCTGCGTAGTTTTTCCCAATAGTGATCTGGAGCCTCGCATCTCGGCCTAAGCTGTGCTCTGTGCAGTTTCAGTGCCTTGTCCCTATCCCGGTCACCTGCACCGAAATGGAAAACAATGCATCATGATATATTAGGAGATTTTTGGATTTGATGTCGTCTCGTCATGAGTGATTATAGGAACAGGTACATTGATGAAACATGGCGTGACGAAGAACGAGATGGAGAAGAGGTGCATTCTAGAAGACTTGCTCGTGATCGAACGAACACATGAAGCACATCGAGCAAGTGAGCGAAAGGGACACATTCACATGCACCATCAAGCAAAGACCAAGAGAATACCATCACTCAGCAACACAACAACTCAACACGGACACCACAATCAGCTAGTACATGTCAGCAGTGTCATGTTGAGTTGTGTCATGAGTTGTCTCGGCCACATCACTAATATGGGCCATACTTGTTGTAATCAATGTAATGTAAAGTGGAAGTCCAAGAGACCCACATTTGAAGTTGAAGAGTCATGTAAAGTCGAAAATTCATAAGAAGTCAAACAATCATGAGGGAAGTTGAAGAGTCAAAAGGGTCAGTTATACCCCCTTGGCTATATATACCCCCTCATTGTATGAGCAAAGAACTTTTCACCTTGGCTCCTCCCACATAGCCTTGAGAGTTTGTAGTATGTTCTTTGAGGAGTGAGGAGTGGCTCCAATGTCCCACTACTGGGACTAGTGATGTATGGTGTACAGATGTGTCTTGGATCTTTTGCTTAATTCAGAAGCCTGTCTCAAGCCAACACGTTTTCACGCATGTTTTGTATCTGTTTGTAAGACTATTCTTTAAACATTTGTAATGCATGTTTGCTTAACATGTACTAAGATAGTTGAAATCCTTCAATTATTTTAGTACTCATATTGTTGAAGATGTGTTGTATTGTTTATCACTATTGTCCCGTCCGTGTGGACTACTTCGCTAGAAATTACACAAACAGTCTTTATGTTTTCTCGTTTTTAACGACCATCACCCCCATGTGGACTACTTGATCTGTTGTTGAATGTTAGTTTTGTTGTGCTAATTTCAACTTCAGAATTAAAAACAATTGCTTATTATTTGCTTCATGTGCATAGGTTTCCTTTATGGTGTTTGTGAATGAACAAGTAAATTTGTCAAGTTTTTATGTTAAATTCATGAGAAAAATAGCATGTAAATGAAATGTTGAACATCAGTAGACAAATATACAGCAAACCATCAAATGAACACTTAACACAGTGTTTTGATGAAGGAGTTCACCCCTCCTGGGCTACATCTCCTTGGTCCAGCTCCCATGGCTTGGGCCTTTGTATTAGCTCAAAATGGAAAAAAGTGTTGTTTACAATGCTCTACTACTCCTAAATCCTGCTTCAATGTGCTCATAACATCAAAATCATCTAAGAATGCCTTTTCCTGATCCCAATTTTGTCGAATCTTGCAAAAGTTATGGAAAAAACAGTTTCTCCTAATAAAACTCCACTAAAATTGGAGGAACTCCAGTTAACTCCGCTAAATCTAGAGTTAGCGTCGATTTTGGAGGACCACCAAAAATGTCGCCAAACTAAACTTTAGGTTAATTAGTGATAAGTGTGGTTAATTAATGCTAAACTCCACTTAATCCCCGCGGTTAACATGAGCACTTAATTAGTGGATAAACATGTTTAATTAACATTAATCGTGATTAGCGCTTAATCTGAGGGGTTTTGGTTAACTGTTAGCCTCCAGATGGTTTGGTGTGGTCACATGTTGGCAGTAAATTCCAACAGTTTTACTCCAACTCCGCCACAGTTAAACTTTAAATACGATATGTGGCCATTGAATATTAAGAACCGACACAATGGTAGAACGGTAAGGAATGGAGATTCTTTGGCCGAGGTCGTGGGTTCGACTCTGCCGACCTGCCCATAATTTTTCCACTGCGTGCTAGTATGCCCGACCTTTGGGGAGGGATACGTGGCGGCCTCTGGGCTTGCCACATGTCCCCTTCTCATTGGTCCTTCCTTCAACCACTAAAATGAAGCCAACACACCATACTGCAGACCAATCACAATAGGCCACTTGGAGAGACCTGGCTAGCCATTGACCACCCTTTGACCTGCCCAGCCACCTACCATGTCAGCAGTATGGACTGCTGACTGTGCAGTGCCTGTACATTTTTTTTTGAAAATTCCTCTGTTTGGCAAAGCGGACATAATGCAATATCTTCCTCATATGAGCTCCGTTTTGAGTGAAATGAGTTGCGTTGGGATCATATCTCTGTGACGGACGCGGTCATTTAGGTTTTTAGTGATTCTGAGCACTTGATCATTCCTCCCCCTGGAAGCCTTTTGGAACCCAAAATATACTATCAATTGTTCAACAGGTGAGGGTACATTTCCCTCACCTTCTCAATCTACAACCATTTGGCCTTAGAAATATTTTGTCCCTTCAGTCCCACTCAAATGTATTCGAAATTCCCTCTATTTGAAGTTCAATCCCACTCGAAGGTATTCGACATTCCCTCTCTTTGAAGTTCTAGTTATTCTGTCAACTATGAGATCTTGCTGAAGTTCATCAAGATATTCTGATGAGAAATCATCTATTGATGGCAGCTGAACATGCTCTCCTTGAATCATCAATCAAAGGAGGCTCAAACAATCTCAAATTCTCAACATTAACAATAGAGTATATTTGCATATAAGGAGGAAAATCTAGCTTAAATGCATTGTTACTAATCTTTTCCATAATTTTAAAAGGACCATAACGGATTGGCTTCAGCATTTTACCTTCCCCTTGAAGTCTCTCTTTACTAATATATAACCAAACTTCGTCTCCAACTTGAAATTTATGATTGACATGGTGTTTGTCATGCCTTGCCTTGTTGCTGTTGTGACTCTTTTCTAACTGTTCTTGCGTTGTGTGATGTATCAACTGAATTTGCTCAATGAACTTCCTTGCCTTATTGATATCGCTATGACCATCGATGGTGACATCTTTCTCAAAGATGAAGTCCAATGGCGATCTTGGCAAGTACCCAAAACATGCCTCAAATGGTGATGTGTTTGTGGAAGAATGCTTTGCCCTGTTGTATGTAATGCAACTGTTCATCCCACAACTTGGGATGTTTTCTGCAATATCCTTTAAGAAGATGAATGAATGTCCTATTGACCTCCTCGGTTTGTCCATCTATTTTCAGATGAAAGGTTGTACTCTTCTTCAACTTAGTGTCCATCATGTCTCACAAACTTGACCAAAAATTCCCAACAAATCGAGAATCTCGATCACTTACAATGGAAGTAGGAAGACCAAAATGAACCCAAACATCTTGAAAGAAAACATGAGTTGTTTGTTCAGCTGTAATTTTCTTTTTATATGGTGTTAGAATACACATCTTGCTAAACATGTCTACAACTACATACAAGTAATCATAACCTTTCCTTGACAATGGAAGACCTCCTACAAAATTCATTGAGTTACTCTCCCATGGACGTGAAGGTACCGGAAGGGGAGTGTACAATCCTAGTTTCCTATTGCTAGGCTTACATGTTGCACACAAAGAACATCCTCTAATAAAATGAGATACATTATCAAACATGCAAGGCCAATAACAATACCTTTGGAGATTCGCTATTGTCTTGCCTACACCAAAGTGTCCAGTAATCCATGAAGTGTGCATCTCCCTTATGATATTGTTTCTTTCTCCCTCTGGAATACATAACTTGTCCAAGTGATACAACAAACTGCTATGTTCATGGTAATATAACTCTTCAATTTGGTTTCCTTGCCTCAAGCTTGCATACACATCTTGAAAGTCATTATCATATGCATATTGCTCAATGTAACTTTCATGTAAAACATAATTGTGCTTGAGTATAATAGATGAATTTACAATAGGCCTAGAAAGCATATAAGCTACCTTATTGTAGATTCCCTTTTTGTACTTGATAACCAAATGAAACTGTTGTAGAAAACCCATCCATCTGAAGTGTCATGATTACTGCAACTTTGACTATGACTGTAACTACTGCAATGGTTGATGGTTGGTATGGATAATGGTATCCTACCCCATCAAGTAGTGTTTCCATTTTCTAACACTTTGTACCAATGCGTAAAGTTCTTTGTCATAAGTGGGATAGTTAGTCACAACACCATCAAAAATTTCAGAATGAAATGAAATGAGCTTACCATGATGCATAAGAACTGCTCCCATGGCGTAATCACTAGCATCTGTTTGAATCTTAAATGGTTGTCTAAGATTGGAAGAGCTAATGTCGCTGCTGAAATGATCTTTTGTTTTAAAGCATCAAATGCTTTCTGTTGTACATCTCCCCAATGGAATACTTTCTTGACACTAGTCAATGCATGTAGTGGAGCTGCAATGGAAGAAAAATTAGCAATAAATTTCCTCCAATATTGTGCTACCCCTAGAAAGCTTCTTACCTCTGTCACTGTATTGGGCTGGGGCCAATTCACAATGACCTCAACCTTAGAGGGGCATATCTTCAGCTCACCTCCTCCAACAATGTGTCCCAAATACACTAAAGAAGTCTTGTCAAATTCACACTTTAACATATTTAAAAACAACTATTCTTTTCTCAAGACATCAAGTAGTTTGTTCACATGCATGACATCATTGACATGTTCATCTCTGGATTTGCCGAATATGAGAATATCATCTAAGTAAACAATGACAAAGTCATCTAGAAATGGTCTCAATACATCATTCATAACTCTCATGAAAGTAGTTGGAGCATTTGTAATACCGAAAGGCATAACAAGCCACTCAAACAATCCTTGTTTATTTTTAAATGTGGTTTTCCAAATGTCCTCTTCAGCTATTCTAACTTGATGATAACCACTTCGTAAGTCTAACTTAGTGAAATACTTTGCATACCTCAACTGATCAAGCAAATCATCAATTCTTGGGAGTGGATAACAATTATTTGCCGTTATTGCACGAAAATCCACACACATGCGCCAATTCTTGTCCTTCTTTGGCACCAAGACAATGGGTGAACCACATGGCGAAGTAGATGGGCACATGATACCTTTGTTCAACAGCTTCTTGATTTCCATGCTCTCCATGATCAACATGTGATACATGCCAATGTCTGGAAGTGGAACATCCTGCTATAGCTATATCTCATGTTGAATTCACCTCTTGGGAGGTAACCCCTTTGGTTCCTAAAACATATTGCCATGCTTGCTTACCACATCAAACAAATAATATTTTAATTTATCATCACAACCTTCAAAAGATTCACAATCAATATCAATTTTTTTCTTGATCATGAGAAGCACAAAATTTTTACTTGCATTTACTAGTCTCTTCATCTGCCCTGCATTAACCAAAGAAATGTTTAACTTTTTGCGATGGGCTCTCAAAATATACTCCACCCCATCCTTGAGCAACATATATTTGTTATCATGGTGATAAAATATCACTTTACTATCATACAAATATGGGATCCCCATAATGATTCCTGAGATGTCAAGTGGAACTACATCTAACTCAACTTCATCAATGAATTTTTCAGTAATGGAAAACTTGAATAAGCATTTCCTTGTAACCTGTAAATTTGCATTATTGACTATCCAACCCAATGGATATGGCTTATGATGAGGTATAGTTTCAAGGTTAAGCTTTTTGACCAAGTCTTATGAAATTAAGTTTGATTGTGACCCACTATCAAATAATGCATCAATCTTTGTATGATTTGAAATTACCCTTACATGGAACAACTCTATCCTTGATTCTTCATTTGGAGTGTTGTTGTGACTATGTGAGGAACTAATACTTGCTATAGATTCTTTTCCTTTTGTGACCATGGCTAAAATCTTGGTTTCATCACCAAAATCAGATCCAAGATCATGTTGTGTGGTAGCGGTCATCTTTTATTTCCCCTTATTGTTTGGTTTCTTAGGCCTTAGTTTGGGATGTAATTTCCAACAGTGGGTTTCATCACACCCCACTTTGGAACAATGTTGGCTTATAGTTTTCTCCCCTTCTTTCTTCACACTTGAATTCTTCTTTCTTTTCCCTTTTCCACCCTTCTCTTTCTCCTTACCCTTGAATGGCTTCTTCTTACTACCCTCTTCCTGAATGTTCTTTCCCTCTTGCTTCAAGGTGTGTGGCTTGCACACATACCTCATCTAATTTGCTTGGATTGGACATAAGGATAGTTTGCTTTAAGTAGGAATGTAAACCGCCAATATATTTCAACAGTGTATCTTGGGAATTAAAGTTTACTCCTAACAACAAAGCCCTTTTCCTAAACTCTTGGGTATAGTCTTGAACTGTTTGGCCTTTGAGTTGTCTAAAATTTTGCCAACTCATGATGGCTTTTTGCATATAGGCTAAAGGATAAAACTATCTTTTAATTGCAGAAACAAATTCAACCCAAGAAATGGATATCTTACCATGAATTCACTTTCCTCTTGAGTCTTTGCTTCCCACCAAATTGGTGCTGCTCCTTCTAGTGTCAGTGAAGCCAACTGGATCTTTATGTCATCTTCTGGAAGGTTCTGAATTCTGCAATAAACCTCCGATTGTCGAATCCAATTGCCTAACTTTTCTGTATTGACCTCACCATTGTACATGGGAAATTCAAACTTAATGTCCAATTTGAGTAAGGGAGTTTTTTCCTTTGGGGTTTTTGAATGAGTATGAATAGTTTTTGTGGTGGAAGTGGAAGATGATGTCGTTTGAGATTATTTAGATGATGAAGATGATGATGAAGATGGTTGAGATGGAGGAGGCATTCCTCCATTACCCTTTGAATCCTTCTTCTAATATTTTTTATCTCTTGAGCATCCCTCTCCATGTGGGGACTTAGAACTCTCTCCATCCATTCTAGTATTCCTCTCTTCATAGAGGACTCTAACCATGTTAGTTAAGTCATAGAAAGCTTTCTTGAATGCTTCCTCTTCTGAAATACCTTCAATCTCTCCTGCTCCAGACATGATGGCTTTGGATTCAAGCTCAGCTTCTGGTACTGCTTGTACCTCCTCAATCTCAATTGAAGGTAAAACTTGAGGCATTTCAAGTGCAGTTGGGATTGGAACTTTGGGTGGACATTGTGGCCTTGTGGCTCTCCTTCTTCTGGGCACTACCTCAGGAGTTGCAACCAATAGTTTCCCTTCTCCTCTCTGCAACTTTAACCTTGTAAGCATCACAAATTTGCAACCATTAAAACCCTACTTCCACAAAACTCAAACAATTAAGAAAATAACCTTTGCTCTGATATCAACTTGATATGTTGTTGAATGTTAGTTTTTCTATGCTAATTTCAACTTCAGAATTAAAAACAATTGCTTATCATTTGCTTCATGTGCCTAGGTTTCCTTTATGGTGTTTTTGAATGAACAAGTAAACTTGTCAAGTTTTTATGTTAAATTCGTGAGCAAAATAGCATGTAAATGAAATGTTGAACAACAACAGACAAATATACAGCAAACCATCAAATGAACACTTAACATAGTGTTTTGATGAAGGATCTCACCCCTCCTGGGCTACATCTCCTTGGTCCAGCGTCCATGGCTTGTGCCTCTGTACTAGCTCAAAATGGAAAAAAGTGTTGTTTACAATGCTCTACTACTCCTGAATCCTACTTCAATGTGCTCAGAACATCAAAATCATCTAAGAATTCCTTTTTCTGTTCCCAATTTGCTCGAATTTTGCAAAAGTTATGGCAAAAATAGTTTCTGCTAGTAAAACTCCACTAAAACTGGAGGAACTCCAGTTAACTCCATTAAATATGGAGTTAGCACCGATTTTGGAGGACCGCCAAAAATGTCACCAAACTAAACTGCAGGTTAATTAGTGACAAGTGTGGTTAATTAATGCTAAACTTCTCTTAATATGTGTGGTTAACATGAGCACTTAATCAGTGAATAAAAATGTTTAATTAACATTAATTGTGATTAGCACTTAATGTGAGGGGTTTTGGTTAACCGTTAGCTACCAGATGGCTTGGTGTGGTCACATGTTGGTGATAAATGCCAACGGTTTTACCCCAACTCCGTCATGGTTAAACTTTAAATATGATATGCAACCATTGAATGTTAAGAACCAACACAGTGGTAGAACGGTAAGGCGTGGAGTTTGTTCGAGTGAAGTCGCGGGTTTGACTCTGCCGACTTGCCCATAATTTTTCCATTGCGCATCGATATTCCCAACCTTGGGGAGGAACACGTGGTGACCTCCAGGCTTGCCACATGTGCCCTTTTCATTGGTCCTTCCTCTGACCACTAAAATGAAGCCAACTCACCATACTGCAGACCAATCACAACGCACCACTTGGCGAGACCTAGTTGGCCGTTGACCACCCTTTGACCTGCCCAGTCACCTACCACGTCAGGAATACAAACTGCTGATTGTGCAATGACTATACTTTTTTTTTCAAATATTCCTCTGTTTGGCAAAGCAGACAGAACGCAATATCTTCCTCATACAAGCTTCGTTTTGAGTGAAACGAGTTGCATTGGGATTCGATCACTGAGAGGGATGCGTTAGTGCAGGTTTTGAGTGATTATGAGAACTTTTATTTTTGAGCTAAATACTGAGCACCTGATCACCACTCCACTGGACGATGTACATGTTCTCCCTTGACCTTTGGTTTTCATGACTACCGCATCCGTTGTGGACTATTCCGCTAGATGCTGGACAAATCCTTGTTGTTATTCACATGTGTTTCTTCCTGGGTTGGGACTATTCCCTCTCATCAAGAGGCTCACTTTACCTCCCCCTTTTAACAGTAAGAGAACCTGGACACAAAGTTACATTAAGCACTCACCAGGCATACTCACCTTGCTTTCTTGAAGTTACAAGCATAACACTCTCATGTGTTGAACAACAAGAGCTAAGGAAAATCTCTAAGATAATGGCAACCGAGCCATCATACCAGATGGGAATCTTACACCAAACGATGTGAGGTCTAGTTGGGACTTCATACCGGGGAGATCCCCTTTGTTGGCGGTTCCAGCACAATCAAAACTTTTCTAAGGGAGGCATAACCATGCTCAACACATAAGCTAACATTACTTGTACAATGATCAAGAAGACATTTCCACTAATGACAAAGGGTGGACCCATGGTTGGATGAATGTTTGTATGATCATAGCCATCATATTGTGCTCTCGTAATAATCCTGAAATCGTAGCTCAGATGGATGGAACTAGATCTGGGGTATTCTATATTGTTCACTCGATTTTCCAACATACGAGTCTAACCATGTGAATAAAGGAGCTGGAGTCGAACATGGTAGACACCCTCTGATTACTGACCAATGATTCAAGTCGTTAACAAACATGAGAGAAACCACCAATGATGTTAATGGTTCTCAAGGTACTGCAATATAATCCATATGGTTTCAATGAATGAGTTGAAGTCAAACCCACATATAAATTGTCAATCAAAGGCCAGTGATTTAAACCTGTCGTCGAGAGCAAGTAAACTTGTCATTGATGTAAGCAAGTTCCAAGGTACTTAAGGATGAATTTCTAAGTCAAATTCCTAGATAATGAGTTGATGTCGATAGGAAGCGACCTGTCACAAGAGGGCCTTGATGTATCCTCCATCAACGAAACAAAATGGGTATCATGATTCAAGAGAGAAAGACTTTGATGTGGAACTCGTTTAGGAATGACAGACATGGAATGAAGGCTTAAGAGTATCGTAGCATATATTAACTAAATGACTTCTCTTGAACACATCGACGACACTGAATGGAGTTGGAAACATTGACCCAAAACTGAAAATGGAGGCTCTTAAATGGTATAATGAACCAAAAGAAAAGCAAATTCTCCAACCCAACAACCACAAAGTCGTGTTCAAGAGTGACTCGCTACCATAATAGGTGGAATATCCCATTTTCCCAATTTCCTCGACCATTGTTGGTCAATACCTCTTTATTTTTTAACAAGCTTAAGGAGGATAACCTATTCTTGATATGTAAGTTCATCCTTCAGATGAATCCCTTTGAGTACATTCATCGAACCCTAAGAAAGAGTGGCTCAATCTCGTCATGTTTGTCGAGTCCATCATTGTTTGATGTTTTAACGAGTCCAACGAAGGTCTAACTCAGCATCTTTTTCATGTTTGGAGAGTTTTAAAAAGAGGCAAAAAAGAATAATCCAAAGGTTCCTTTTCATAAATTGTCTCTTGAATCTGAAAAGGTAGAAAACAATACTCAGTAGAATCTCTTAGCCCTGTTCAACTAAGGTATTCATTTTTTGTAGTTAGTTTATCAGTCCAGAAAAGAGTTAACTTTAATGAGTAGACGTCTTTTCATTTACTTTAACAAGTTCAAAAGGACAAGTGCTCGACAATATTTTCATGTTTAGGGAGTCTGAAAAGAGCTGAAAGAGGACTCCAGGGGGTTCCTTTTTTGTAGGTTTACGAAGCCTGAAAAGGTGATAAAAGTATGCTCCCTGGTCAAAATGGTCTGTTTCAATCGAGACATCATCAAATCTGTTAAAACAATTGTCATCCTGCTCAAAACACCAACAAAGGATTAAAAATACTTGTTTCATGATAAAATTGGGCCATATTTAGGTCAAGACACTAATAAATTAATGATGAAAATGACCATAAAATAGGCAAAAGGTAACTCATTTTTACCATTTTCACATCATTGAACATGGATATACCCTAGAAACCCCGTAGGGTGAAAACCAACAAATGTTTAATTTTATTATTAAACGCTCGTGAGGGTGTTCACCCCTCACTCAATGACTTATAAGGGAGTCCATCCCTTAACCATTGTCATAAAATCTTACAAGAAAATATCACTTAAAATACAACATATCTAGCTAAAATATATTACAATCATCATGATATCATTTACCCACAAATCTTCAATATTTATATCTTTGTGGCCAAGTTGTTTTCATGAATGGACCATCCCGCAGCTCGCACTCATCTACATGGACCATTAATTCTTTACATGCCACAATGTTAAACATAATCTATCCTTTACGCAAGTCACCATCTTTTCCTGCCAGTGTTGTCATCAACAAACATTGATATCATCTATTCATGGCATACATGAAATGTCAATAAACTATTGCAACATGCTTCTTTTAACAACACTGCATATGCATTAGTTATAAGTGTATAACCATCAATGAATGTTTATAAACAATACCATATTAACTAATATTTCCCCTCGCATAAGCACACATTCTTACAAGACAAATCACTACAACTTTCCAGACATTCCTTTAAAGGAACTAACACATCAGTTATAATCTTCTTACATGTGAATTACATAAGCTTGTCTAAAGAACTGGCCCTTTAGCTATTACTTTTGATGCATGCAAATACGTAAAGAAATCTAACACAACATGTTGTCACTTCCTGCATGTGAATGTATATTCTTTCCAATGAAAGCTAACACAAATCTTGCATGCATATACATCTTATTCCACAAGAAACTAAGATAATAGTTATGATAGCATAAAAGTAATCACATATAATTTTTCTAAAGAAATATAGCTCAATAGTTCTTCTATCCATACAAAGAACATATCTCTATAACACAATGACTATTCTTTGTGCATGCAAGAGCTTATCATAATAGCCCTTCTTTAATGTATGCAACACATATTCCCTTCTCTAGAATTCTACCATCATTAGGTATTATTTTCATGTAAACAATTACATACTTCTCTTTCAAAAGGAAGTTAATATAACCTCATTTCTCTATCTTCCTATATGTAAGTTTCTCATGCTTCCCTTTCAAGAAATTACCATAGATAACCATCTTTATGCATAAAAACCAGGCAACAATAACAAGGTTAACTTAACCTTTTATGCACCGAAATCAAGAAATTGACACAATTCATCTAGCAAGACAATATTTTCAAGAGATTATTCTTTTCAAGAAAGTTAACATAATAACTTTCTCTATCTACACGCAAAAACATATTTTCTATGTCACAATGGCTACCCTTTTGTGCATGCAACATGTGTTTTTCCTAACACAATGACCTTTACTTCAATGCACATAATATTTTCAAGAAACAAGCATGCATTCTTGTTCTTGTATGAACAAGATTCATATGCATCTTTTAAGAAAACAATCTATTTCTATTTCAAGAGATCTATCATAAAATCCATTCTTTTCATACATGCACAGGAAGTTGAAAAACCTCGCAGTCTTACGTTGGGAAGATGATGACATCCATGGAAGAAGATTGAGGCACTTGACTGAACTCTCGACTATGTGCAAAGGAGAAACGCAAAACCCTAGTACGAACATCGCAAATGAGCCTCTAGCAATAGGGTTCAATCGGTAGTTGCTAAGACCCGGCTCTAAGCAATCTTCACCGTTGGATGGCCATCTCCATCCTGGACCATCGATGAGGTCACCACTCCCAAGGTGGACAGGTGGATGGATTAGCGCAGTGGTCCAGAGACTTCCATAATAAAATAAAACCAAAATGTTTTAAAACCTAAGTTTATTAATTATTAACGTTGGCTATAGGAAACCTTATGTCATAGATATGATATGGGTCTTAACCATAGTAAGGGTTGGTGATCCAACTCTAAATCAACAACTTATCTGGCATTTAACATCAAGTCCACATTACTTCAACCGTAAATCTATAAATGCATTTAGTATCATTGATGCTTTTATTACCAATGAATGACATTAGTATTAAGACGAATGTACAGTGAATGAAAATTAATAAAAAGAAAAAGAAAAATTTATTTGTGGTGTGTTGTTTCACTAGGTATGTGACAATAACTCAATTATTATTATGTATGTTAATTTCAGTAAAAGTTATTTAATTTTTCGTATATATAAATATATATATATATATATATTATTATCCCTATCGCAAGGTGGGTATTACGCATTCAAAAAAAAAATTGACTGCCAATTAGTTTAATTTTGACTAAAAAATAAATCATATTGATTAAATTTAACATTTGGAAACTATTTTTTTTAATAAATTATTTTATTTTTCCTTAATCTAATTGGCTATTAAGCTCTCGGTCTTATTGAGTAATCATCACAAAATTGTATGAACAAGCTTTCCAGCAGTTGTCCTCCACGGTCCAACTCACAATCCATATCTTTTGCAGTGATTTCATATGAGTGACATTTCAATGACAACGACATTTTGGGCACTATTACTCCATTTATTGATGTCTGCGCACTTAATTATGTTTCAGTGGAGTGGTTGGGCATTTAAAATATTGATGCATGTGGCATTTAGAGGTAGCCTAGGTCAAGAATTAAGCATTTCTTACTAGTGCCTTTTCTGCATCATTTTTCAACCTTTTCTACATCGTTTTTCCAGTCCAGACTGTTGTGCTTGGTGTCTTTTTGATGCTGCTCTGCTTTCTGTGCTTTGTGTCTTGTTGTTGCTACTCAACTTTGTGTGTCTCAGCTTTCTGCGTATCGGTGTCTTTTTTCTGAAGGTATGTACCTCGCTTCTCCTAAAAATAGTTGCAGAAGAATTAGCTTCTTCGTTTATTATATTTGTCTGTGGTTGTGGCTACATTTGTGTCTACTGCTTTGTATGGCAATGTTTGTGAATATGTGTAAGCAAAATCGAACAAAGCACATCCAATACACAAAACTTTCAAAATTTGTAAGCTTTTCAAATAAAATGTAATGGTGCACCTTAAAATAATGATCAGAGAGCATGAAATCTATGTTCTTCCAAACCGATGAGAAACTCGTCCTCTGCTGAGATTTCTTTGGTGATTAGATACAATGGGGTTTTGTAGAAAGAGAATGCAAAACCTTAAGTTACATACCAAATCCCCCAGTGAAGCAGCGCTTAGGCGACCTTATGTTACCCTAGGATTGCATTTTGACCCAGAACTAGAGTTTAACATGAGTATTGGTTTAACAACACCGATAATGCCTGTATGGATAAAGTTTCATTCATGTTGTCAATTCTGGGTTTTTCATCCTTGTGACCTCTAAAATGCAAAGAACTGGCTACCCCAGTTCACACGACCCTGGCCATTGGAGTTTCCCACAATTGTTGATTGTTTACATTCCTGGCAAAAGCAATTGCCATGAGTTTGGGGGTGGTTTAGGACAGACATTGAAAAGATGCAGTTACTTCGAATTTGAATGATGTGAGATGTGTCTTGCCATGAATCAATAGCACCTGCTTTGCATGGCCACCAAATGTACAATTTAGTTCGAATTTGAATGATGTGAGATGTGTCTTGCCATGAATCAATAACACCTACTTTGCATGGCCACCAATTTAGTTTCCATAAGGCATGCTGATGACAATTACATTTGTCATGATGTTTTGCAAAAATGGAATCACGTTGGCATTGGAGTAGACTTTCAAAAACACGTAGGTTGTAGATAAGCCTGGTTCCCTCGATAAAAAAAATTCATGCAGGTTGACGCGACTACACAATTAAATTATAACAATATATGTAGGCCCATCTAAAATGACAATTACTTGAGAAAATGTTGGAGTTTTTTTAATTGGTCGTTGTTTGCAGCAGTTGTGTATTGTATTCCTCAATTTTATAGCCGAAACCTAACGAATTTCAAGAATCCCTGATAAAAAACTAACAAACTTCAAGAATCCCTGTTCAAAAACTAACTTGAATAATGGATGAATCGTATGTAAGAAAATATGTTTCTTAAAATTCGACTGGTAGGTTATGACCCTTGGCAGCCTCGAGAGCACGATTTAATCCCATAGAAATCTACGCAAATTCTTTCTTTCAATCGTGAAATATTTTGGGACAAAAATGGATAATTAGCCAATGGCAAATATTATCCCTTAATTTATTTATTTTCTTTTTGTTTTTGTCGGCTCATTGCAGTTTCATAAACTAAGTAAAACTAGAATCGACTAATTGTTTTTTCTGTTGGATAATTTAATGTAAGTAATCTGAAGTAAATTAGTAACATACTATATTATTGGCAGTGTATGGATGAAATTGTCATTACTGTCACATGTTGTATATAACTCGATAAATTTTTTAACATGTTTTTATGTGCGAGTCAGTTGCTAGGGAGAATTTCACTCAGACTTGATATCGTCAAAGAGATTAATTTAAAATATTATTTACTTGTTGTTCTTGTCATTTTTATTTGTCTTGGAGCATTTTTGGGGTTTTCAGTTTTCAAGTAAACATAATCTTTGATTTTATCATTTATGTAAGCTTTATAATTATGTCACAAAATAGATTGCTTTATAGTGATCTCTTGAAAGAAAAAAACAACATAAAGGCTAATCATGTTATGCTCCTATACCAATAGGTGTCATTTTTCATGATTGACTTGATGGGCTATGTAATATGTTCATACCTTTACTTGTTGCAAAGGTTTTCCATATTGTCAAAAAATAAAAATTAAAATTAAAAAATGTAAAGAGGGTATACCTTAAAAGAAAAATCAAAGGGTGAAAAGAATAAAATGGTCAAAAAAATGAAAGAAAATGAACCCCACCAAAAGAAAGACCAAGGAAAGTGTGCAATTCTAAATGCCACTACTTTTTACTCTTATGTAATAAACAAATTGTGTGCAACTTGTAACTTATGCCACAATTGATGAACGGTCAAACAGCTTAAACTTGATTAGTTCATATTTTCAATTTTTATGTTTTAGAGATAGAGAATAAAGATCTGACCAAAAAGTTTAATCTTGGCATATAAGTAGATAGGTAGAGTGAATTAAAGGAGGTCAACAATTTAATCTGAGCCCTCGGATGTAATAAGGTTAGACTTAGATAGATTTCAACATGTAAAAGAAAAAAATGTGATAAGGGTTTGCCAGTCCAAGTGCACCCTAATAAAGGAGAAAAATGTCATGTTAAAGTAGGTAGAGTAGGTAGATGATGTTGCAGAATTACATGTGATGAATAATGTTTCTAAATGTGTTAATTTCCACTTTCATCACAAGTGCAAGGCAGACATTACACTTGATGCATTTCAAGTAAGACAAAGTCAAAATAATTAACTTCCCTTCTCATTTTTCCCTAAAGAATTCACTAATTCCCCCTAAGTATTAAGGTCTTTGAAAATTAGAGGGGCTCAGAGCATTTCTCTGACTTCTGGAGGGACCAGACCCTCGGCCCAATAATTTAAAAGCCTAAGTACTTAAAATCATCATTCATTCACTCTCATAAGTCTTTTCCTAAGTAAAATCCTATTTTACTTAAGAAAAATACACAATATCACATAAAAACCCCTTTTTCACTTAAGCCTAAGTTAAAATACTCATTTTAATGTTTTACTTAGCGCTTTTTACATTTACATGGTCATATTAACTATTAACCCATGTATTATATAAATCCCGCATAAATATTACCTTTCCCGTATTATTTTATATTAAAATCCCCACATTTTTATATACCCCGCCCCCGGTTAGTTATAACCATAAACACGGTTAAAAAGGGATTAATGAATTAATCTGTAGTTCATTAAGAGCCTAACCCCCCCGCTCCATTAATAGGGATTAATTAACCCTCATGGTTAATTAAGAACCCTCCCCAACCAATTATATCACTCCCGATATGATTAAAAAAGTTTTTAATTGGGTCGGGCCCACATCCATTAAACTCCGTCGTATCACGCCTCCCGTCAGCTGTCCGATCGTGCCTCCATCATCCAACGGCCATAAGTGATATCGCGCACCACTTTGTGACCGCGCATTAGCGCGCGATCGCAAAGTGGTTTTTGAACAGTACCTTGCCACGCGTCGCACAACGTATGGGATCGCTGGCTCCCGGCCGAAACCCGCCCGTCTCCAAAAGCGGTGCGATCACGTACCACTTACCGCCCTCCGCATGCGACAAAATGTCCTTTCCCGCTTATGTCACCCGCCCGAATAAAAAACTCCCGCCACCTTTTGACTTTGTTAATAAAACCAACAAAGTGTCGTTTTCTCTGTTATTCTGTACTACGACCGTGCTCCCATGCAAACAACGTTCAAGTCAACCTGCCAAGCTTCCAACCGCCACCCTACCAAGAGAATTGCAGCCGACGCAGCCAGAACCTATTAGCCACCGTCAGCACCTGCCATTACTCTGTTCATTCCTCAAATACAGGTATTTAGCCAATTTCCACCGAAACCCTGCAAGTTTAGTTTTACAGCATAAAATCCACAAAAAAAGGCAAAATTCCTTGCAAATTTAGTCTTTATTTTGCCAATATAAATTCCCAGATCAGTTAATTTGCCCATTTTTCACCAAAAACCCAAAATTCCTTTCTGAATCGACAAGAACCAAAAATGGAAACCCCTGTGGCTTTGTCTGTTGCACCCATGAATACCCCTCATAAAGACTTAGACTATCTGCCTCTTGCAGATAAAGACTTTCAGATAAGGGATTTGTCCACTGACATGAACCACTTGAAAGTTTTTTGCCAAGTCAGAAACCAATACCTAAATGGCTCAGATATCCTGGGACTCTGGGAATCAAACCTTCCCAGGTATTTTCTCCCCTTAGTCCATGTTTTCCTTGATCTGATTCATCAATGCCAGGCAAACTATGACCCTAATCTCAGAGTTGTCATGTCCCCAAGTCAAACAGTCATTTTCCCCATAACAGCTGCATCCATTAATGAAATGTTACAATTTTCCCCTCTACAAGTTCTCACTCCCCTTTCTATGGGATACTTACTCGAGAAATCTTCCCAATTGTCTCAGTCAGAACTGACTCGCATCTATCAAATTTTCATGGACCCTAAACATCATCCTAAAGGCCCACCTCCCTATCTGCAGACTTTCTTCACAGACATAGGAAAACTCATTGTTGATATGATAGCCTTAATCATGGGATTCAACTCCGGTGAGTATGTTGATGATGTAACCTTAGTGTTGTTGTCAATTTTTACTCCTGGACAGCCCCCTACTGTTAAATATGATTATGCCTCCTATATTGCCAATAAAATTCATGACCAATTCCTAAGACTGGACAATGAAGGAGTCTTTAAATACACCACTTTCATTTATCATCTTATGTTGTATTATCAGTCAGAGAACTTCCCTTTCCCTGTGAGGAAACTTGACAATAAAGGCAATCCAAGGTCTGTTACCTTTTGGAGCCCCATCTTCCATGCATCCTATGAGTCTCCTTACTCATACAGTGAGTTCATTGACCAATTTTTTCATCCTGCAACCACTCTATTGACAGGGGTTTCCCCTCCTAGAATCAGTGGTGACATCAAGAAAATCCTACAGCTCTCCAAGCAATACAGAGTAGGTGATTGGTACCTATACAAGAACCATACAGAGATCTGAATATATGGATGTGAGCTCTGCCCTTTCAAGTTACCCAAATACGTTCCAATGAGACTGTTTGCATTGGAATATTTCAGACAAATGATACATACAGACATGGTTCATTTTTACAAAGCCAAAAAGAAAGCTCAACTCAGAATAAAAAATCAGTTAGGCCCTTTTGTCTGCAATGATAGGGAAGCATGGAAAGAAGCAGAGAAAATTCTAGAAGATCATCTTAAGTTGCAAAAGTTTTGGTTGGAGGCCATATGACCATAATAGTTTCATCTGTGATAGGAGAATGAAAAACAGGTTATCACCATACATTCACCATAGGATTCCAGAGATTGAACAATTTGTAAATATGGATGAATGGAGGGAAGGTAACCTAGTAGAACATGATAGTGAACAGGTCAATATTGAGAATGTTATGAGAGATCTTGAGAAAACGCTTGACCTAGATTCTTTTGGGCAGGTACCATTTGAGTTATCTCAAATATCAGGAATTGGTGCCTCCAGTGCTGGAACTTCTCAGCAACCTTCACAGGAAACAAGCACACCAGTCACAGGAACATTAAAGGGAAAAGAATTAGAGACCAGCTTTCAAACCACAGAACAGTCTACAATGTCTAAGCAGCCTGAGACTTCCAAAGAACAGGCTCAAATACATACTCCTCCCACTCAGATCAATATGGGAGAGCCTCCAGTTCTGCAAACTCCTCTAAATGAGGAAAGAAACAAAAAGAGAGACAGGGAAACAACTACCCCTGCCAGTGAACCTTCAGGATAGCCTGGAACAAAAAGACAAAGACTAAATCCCCTTTCAGAGGAGGAATTTGTTGAAGAAACTACAGATAGTCAGAGGGAAGAAAGAGTGGAAAGCCAACAAACTTTTCCAGCAGGAGGAACATCCACTAGCTCACAGAGGCAGGAGCTAGAAAGACAGCAAAGTGCAGAGATATCTTCTTTCAGGCCACCAGGGACAAATGCCTCAGATATCAAGAAGACATTTACAGAAATAAAAGCCAGGAATGATCCATTGAGGTTGCAGGTTTATAACCAATATTTGAAGATGGCTCCTACAAATCAACAGAGATTGATCTCAGCCTATGACATCAAAGAAGGAAAAATGGTAATGAGCTATTTCAAGCCAAAGGTGCAGCAGCCTAAATCAGCAGCAGATTATCTCAGAACAAATTTTGAAGTCATGGCAAAGGATATTCATCCTTTGGATCAGATTGAGTTGCATAAACAAACTGGAGAAATGATTTATTCAACCTTGACTGGTAAGGCAATGATGGCCCAAAGATTGCAGAATTCTTTGGACAACACTACTGCTCAATTACACTTGGAGAAGGCCTCCTCTCAGGCCAAAGATAACAGAATAAAATCCTTAGAAGAAATAATTATTGGATTGGGCCATGATCCCAAAGATGTTAAGGCTACAGAAGCCTTGATCAAAAAGAAAGATGAAGATATTGCAGCCCTAAGGAAACAATTAAAACTGCCACCTTCCAGGCATCCACAAACTGCTGAGGTTATAAAGCAAAAATTTGAAGAAGAAATGATGGATTTTCTCTTAAAGCTTAATGAACGACTGAATGATACTGAACAGGCACTTGAAAAAGCATTGAAGGACAAGCAGGGAGAGTCAACCTCTCAGCCTCCCAATGTGATACCAGTAGTCTCAACTGCAGTCCCATCAACTCTTGGAGTAGCATTAGCACCAAATATTCCAGCAGTCACAACAGAGGTAGTTACAGGTACAACAACAACAGGAAAACAGAGGAGTAGCACATGGAACCATTGCTAATTTGAGCACAGAAGAACTAATAAAATCAATGGAGGAACTAAAACTATAAGTTTCAGAGCTAAATAAGGTAAAAGATCAATATGCCAATTTAGAGCAAAGGTATGATCTCTCAAAAATAAATGCTGCAGAAAAGACAAGAGAGATTAAAGTTTTAGAAAACAAAGTCAAATCATTGGAAAAAGATCTTACTTTTGACAAGCCTTTGTCAGAAATCAAGAAAATTCTTTGGGCCAACATAACTCAATCAATAAATGATGCTTGGCCATCAATTTAAATAATTTTTGAGCAAATTGATTTAGTGAAACTAGCTCAAGAAGAAATCCAAAAGACAAGGGTAGAATTAGGTAATATGCCTGAGGATGCCAACAGGCTCATACAGTTTTTGAATACCAGGAATAAGTACCAGCTTGAAGAGCTGGGCATTCAAGATAGAACAGGTACAATTTTGGAAATCAAAAGGGTCTTTACTAAAAGAACTCTGATGCAGAACTTAGAAAGAAGGTGCCATGACATGCAGGAAGAAATTAATGCCTTCATGAAGAGATTTAACATTTTGCAGGGTAAAGGGTTGCCAAGTCCTTTAGTTATTAATGATAAACTAATGAGGCATATAGACTATGTGGAGAAATTGGATCAGTATGCAGGCAACCAAGCAGGTTCATCAACAAGTGCATCAGGAACAAAAGCATTGCCTATAGGTAGAGTTCTCTATGACAATCTGGAGAACTTGTTCTATGTCGAGCATGAGATAAAGCACTTGTTCCCAATTCAGCCTACCTTTTTCAGGTACACAGAAACTGATGAGACCCTGAGGAAACTTCAGAAAAACAGATTGCCAGAACCAAAATGGTGGGAAGACATATTGGAAATTTTGTAAAATTATCCTTGGTAAAATGTAAATTTTGGTTATTTACTGTAGTAAGTAATGGTAAAGAAGATGAACAGAGATCAAACAGGTCAAAGTGTATCAGAACAGGTAAAGAGTATCAGTGAAAATAGGGCAGCCAACACAAAGTTACCAAAGAAGACAGCAGCAAGCCAAATCATAGGGCCTGCCTCCAGCACACTCAGTGAGAATAGGAACAACACAACATCAGTTTACCTTTTCTCCTATCTTCGAGACCATTTGTCTCTATTTTCTTGTAACTTATTCATAGTCATCCTAGAATATATCTCACTCTGTTATGAGATATTTTTTGTAAATTTTTTGTATAAATACTCCCTCAATTGGAGTATTGAGTGTGGATTCTTAGACATTGTTGTAATACTGATTATTTTGGAATAAAGTGTTGTTGGACCAACTTTTGTATGGCTTGTTGGATAAAGAATTGATGCAAAGGACTTTCCATAGATTTCTTGAATCAAACACCGCATCAATAAGTCCTCTATACCTTATGTTTTAAAGTTTTCCTTATTTCTTATATCATCTATGTTTCACATCTGAATGATAAACGAAAAAGAGTAATTTGGAAAATGCTCGATTGCACTCTGTTTTCAATCGTTATTATTCTCAATGTTTTCTTTTGAACTAGCATAAACAGTGAAATCTTAATTGCTCATGTTTTATAGTTTATTCACTTTGATTATTTAGTAAAGAACACTCAACTGCTCTTTATTAGTAATCATTCAAGTTCCCTTTTCAAATAGGTTGAAGGATTCTTAACTGCCCTTCACCCATTTAAGTCCATTCCATGTATTCCAAGTCTTTATTTGTTCCCTGTTTGACCATCTTGCCCTGTGAAACCATCCTTTGCTAAGAAACCAAATCCAGTTAAGCCATCTTCTTTGACTCCATTAGCCCAATGGCCTAAACTATTCGGTCCTACCCCTCTGCTATTGAATCTCACCACCCAAACTCAAACAAAATTCCTAAACTTCACAACTAGCCTAATATCTTTCAAAACCAAGCTAAATCATAAAGAGAGGGCCCTCTCTGAGTACAGATTGGCTAGATTCTATATTTAAAAGTTGGTTTGTGGTTACCTCGGACCCCTTTCCTCTTCCCAACAACTTCAAGGAAAATCTGAGTGATAACAGATCACATGTTGAATCCTCTTATCAATTCAAATAACAAGCACCCACAAGAAATTCTAGTGTCAATGCAGGCTAGACAAAGGGAAATTATCGTTCATGTGACCGTGGTAAGAACAAGCTAGGGGACCGTTCTGTTCGTCCAGATAGTTTTAGTTGCATCGCAAGCACCGTTTAGTTTTACTCTGGGGTTACTTTGGAGTGGGTTGGTTCACCAATTGAGAGCTTAATTTTGCTCTGCTTGTTGAATTCCTCTTTCTGGAAAGTCACCATGGTTTCAACACCAATCTCTGTCGCTTTTCTGACGCGGAATTGCAGGGCATGGCTATTGGTATCTTGGCTCCCACACTGGTAGAATGGATACAGGTATCCATGGCATCCGAGTGTAAATGACATGAACTTGTGTAGCCTCTCATCCTCTGGTGGCACAACTAAAGACAACTACAATAGCCATTCGTCGACAGGATTCGAGTATATGGTCTGTTTTTTTTAAAGCTGATTTTTTTTTAAATTTTGATAAAAGCTTTATTCAAATATAATATAAAAAAAACACACACATTATAGATATATTCATAATTTATTTATATATATTTCATATTAATTTTCAAAAATAATATAATAAATTAAAGAGTATTTAATATAAACATATTCTAGATCAATTTTTAAAAAATTGTAATAAATTGAAGAGTATTTGATACAACAATTTCAAATAAATAAATAATTATAAATATTTTATTTACAAACAAAATCCAAATAAATTGGAGAATATTTAATCCGGAAATTTTAACCAAATGTACAATTATAACTATTAAATAAAAAAATAATAGAGTAATGGATAAAAAAAATAGTGTCAGCTAAGGTTATGTATTTTGTCATTTTAATGACTAATAAAAAAAAACCATAAACATAAAATTCTATTAAAAAATTTATGTTTTATATAACTAAATAAAAATTATCAAATAACATTAAATCATAATATACTAATTATTTAGAAAATATAAAAACTAAATACCATATTTTATTTATTATAATTTCTTATTAGAAATATGTCATTGAAATTTTCATATATTCTTTTACATTTTGTTTATTACACAATATCAAAATAACATATAGAACATTCAAATGAAATATTGAAATGGTTTATAGACAATTCAATTTAATCAATATAATTGTGTTGTTACCTATTTTTTAATGTAAATATTATATTTCCCGGATGCAGGTGTGTAACATTGCGTTTTGCACGTGGGCGGCTTGGTGGGTTGGCCCGTGGCTTATTACCACCGCCATCTGGCCTCGCGTGATGCCATTCTTTAAGTCTTCTGCTAACATCTTCAATGTTGCGTTAATGCAGCTCGTCCCTCCACACCAGCCTGCAAGTTCATCTGTCATGGCACCCCTCCAAGAATTCATTCATGCTCCTCCCCTACGCTCGTGTTGTTCCCTTGCTGCCGCAGAGCCTCGCTCTCGGACCAGCCCAGGGAAACGTTGTGCTCTGGAATGCTGTGTTGATTTATCGCTCGGGTTTCATGTTTCACAAAGCCCATTCTGCAAATTCAGTTGTCGCTCGTCCTCAGTCTTTCCTAGTGCTCCTCTACGAGCTGAAGCTAGGCCCCTTTCAGTCCCCCCTGCCTTCATAGTACTGCTACCTGTTCAGCACCTCCTGCTCTTTTCATTATGCCTAGATTGCGCCAAAGAATGCGCTGCAGGAGGGGAAGTTCCCGTGGGCGAGTTATCTGCCAACCCTCCTCCTCTACTTCGGACTCCTCGTCTTATTCCTCGGACTTCTGCTCTGACCACTATCCCGTTACCAGGAGTGGTCGTGGACGGGGTCGAGGGCAGCATAATTCAGCAACGCGCTCTCATAATTCTCAATCTCACACTGCTCGTTTTCAGTTCCCCTGTACACTCAGTAATTTCTCCTTCATAGCTTCAGTCACCATTGAGCTTCGAGAGGATACTTCTGGTCTGGTTGTTGTGACACCAGGGGTGACTCTGGAGACGAGGGCGGAAGATAAGCATGGCACTTCTCAGATTGACAACAAGCAGAGTAAGGATCCTGGTGGCACTGCAACCCAAGACATGAACATTCAAGCTGGTCCGAGCATCCCTACTGGTGGCGGTTCTTCAGGCAAAGAGGGCCATCCCTCCGAGGATGAAGATCCCTACAAATATGGGTGTCGCAAAGTTAAATAGTCGCCTTCCACCTCTCATGAAGCTTAATCAGGTATGCGTTCAATGGTTTTTCATTCTCTATTGCTCGAAGGTGCTCAATTCCCTCCTGTTTTATAGTCATTATATGCTCTACAGTTCTCATGCTCAGACCTTTTTTCTAAAGTTAAATTTCCAGTTTCCCCTGCGTGGGTGGCATTCTTCTGACTGTGTCTTTGGGTCTCAGTTACGGTTACAGTTGTTTAATGGGTCAGATTTCAGTTTTGAATTGGGCAGCGCTTCCCTGTTTATTTGTATGGGCCTAGTCAACCTATTTTGGTCTTTGAATTACCTCTGATTAGTCTTCAGTTTCGATATTGGCGTATTTTGTTTCTATGAACTAGTCATGGTCATGGTCCTAGAAGCTCTTCTGGTCAGTCTTCAACAAGTCTTTTTGGTCAGTGTTCAGCTATGTAATGTGAGCATGTCGCATCTCTAGGCTAAACTTCTCGAAGCCACTACCTCTTTGTAAAAATATTTTTGTATCAATATAAGAGTAGACAAATTCAGGAAAAAATAAAAAATAAAAAATAAAATAAAATGTAAATATTATATTATTATACCTATCGGAGTTGACTTGCTATTAGTTTTGCTTTGACTAAAAATAAATAAAATCTATTCAAATTTAACATTATGATATTAAATTTATTATTTTTAAATAAGATTTATTTTATTTATCTCAAATATGATTGGCTAAAATGTCTCCCCTCTTATTGTGTAATGATGACAAGAATTGACTTTTGTGTACTCTATTATTAATTACTATGTACTATATCACTAATTACTATGTACAATAAATATAAATAATTTGAAAAATAACAATATATATTAATTATTATGTATCATAAACACTAATGATTTGTAATTAAAATCAAAAATTCCATTTTCTCATTGGTGTAAAGTATTAAATAGACCATTTTTATGGGTTTTATTTTTTAATTTACAAAAAATAATTTAAAAAATATGTAAAAATAACATGTGTACAATTTGTACAATTCTCATTATATCAATCTATACTCTAATGACATGACATGTGTACTATAATATGAGCATTATATAAAAAAATTGTCATCATTCAATATTAAATAAATAATTATTATCTTGTTATCATTCTCTTCAATGTCAATTGTATATATATATAACATAACCTTTATCTACAAAAAAAAAATTCAATTATATTTAAAAAAAAGAATTTAAACAAATATTCATATAACTCATTTTACAATTTTATTATTGTTTGGAGTACGTACAACACATCATGACATTAAACTATTTTATTAAACTAAGCGGCAGGAAACGCTAGCTATGCGGCCTTGTTATTTTCCAATAAAATTGGTCTAACTTCCTACACATTACTTCACACAATCTTTTAAAATAACATAGTTTTCTTAATCTTTTTATGCAAGGTTCACTTGCCTTCTACTTCATGAAAAACATTCCATGGCTTCCTTATCGTTTATATTTACTGTTCACATGCATACTTTTTTTCATTTTTTTCTTTTTACTGCATACAACTCTTATATATATATATATATTCCAAAATCTATCATAATCGCTTAATATTTCCATGCAAGAATGACATATATAACTAAGCACAACAACATGATATTTTCCAAAGAATCTCAAGAACTACCTATTCTTCTCAACAAGGAATGTAGTTACTTATCTCTTAATAAAATGTATTTGGATAATCTCTTATGTAGCCAAGAGAAAAACATCGTGCCTTTCAGTAGCCCATGATTTGGAAGGTCGTTGGCTTTAATTACGATTGGCAACTCTTGCTTGACCCACTGTTAAGAGGAGACTGAGGCCAACGAAGAGTATCTATCACCCAGCTACTATGCTTACAACAACTTTCTTTCCACTCGATCTTTTATTTGTGGAGGTAATTAGTAATGAAAAATACACTAGTATCGAGCATCGTGTGGTGACTACCAAGGAGAAAGGTCAAATTTTAATGGCAGCATTCTGCAATTCGGGGGAAGAAAGAAAAGTGGGTCCTGCTGTTGAGCTTATAAAATGAGTCGATTCCCCCAAGTACCAAACTTCAAGTGTAGTGACTATCTTTTCAATCCAATCCACTCAAAGGGAATAAAACCATTGAATCCACTCTCATCCCTCCTTCCTGCCGAGTCATTTTCTTGGAACCAACAATGGTACTTACAAGTCGTTCTATAACTACTTATTGATTCCATATGTCAAGAAGTTAAACAATAATATTATGTAAGTAACTGAGTTTCAGTAGGGATATTACAATGTCTCATTTTTCTTCATTTTTCCTCTAATTTCCTTAGCACGCAAATTTATGTCTCTTCACCTTCCCTTTCTCCTATTTTCCTTATTTCTCATAATTAAATGCCAATTAATGCCTCTTTGCCTTCGCCAATGCCTTTGCTAATTTCCATAGCCATTAATAAACCGAAAGTGATTCCCACTATAATGTTTTGCCCAACATTCAACTTGGAATACATGTCCCTTGATCTTGGCCTTATTTTGCCTTTATTAACCTTTATTACATGAACTTTTAACCCGGGGTCGTTACAAAAAGATACTTCTATTCCTAGTTAGCCATATCTTCTGGAAAATGAACTTGGGGAGAGACACCTAGATTTTTTTAAGGAGGGTATTTCTATGTTATGATCTAGTATATTTTTTATGCCATACACCAAAGAATTTTTTAATTGTATTTGGCCAATTTACACATTTAACTAAGGTTGTAGCATCATATTCTTGACTTCTTTGGTGGAACCACATTCCAGAAAAAGATAAGAAATGTTTTCTTCAGCTGATAATATTAGAAGGAATTTGGAGGGGTCTTGAATTCCCTTTTTGACAAGATTCTCTACCGTAGTAATTTTTCGATGAGCTAGGAGCTAGTAGGAAAAATTAATTTTGGTAATGTTGTTGGGAGGCCAAATATTCCTTCATATATTGATTTGGGAGGCTCACCATGCATAAATAACAAGACCTGATATCCTACTTTAACTATGTATTCCATCCCTTGGAGTCTTCTTCCTCAAGATGATTTGGGATGCATCTCGAAAGCTTCCCTTCAAGAAGGCATTTCACTTCATTGAGGTAATCTGGGGCTCCATGCAAATCCCAACCTGACCACTTCCCATCTTCATCCTATAATGATCTATCAACTAGAGACATCTTGTTGTGTTGCACTAGTCATTCCCTAAGGGGAATAAAAGGCATTGATTCGCTTAGGGGTGACCAACTCATAATGCCGCAATTCCAAATATTTATTAATTGTCCATTCCCAGGAACCCAAGTTAAATGTTTTGAGATCAAAGAAGTTATTGAAGTGAATATCTTCCAAATTGAGGAGCCTCCTCAATGTGAAGGAAAAGAATAAAGACACGTCAACCTATTTCCATTT